>JAWZYV010002853.1:0-600000 GCA_038373885.1 Cheiracanthium punctorium | reverse complement strand
TCAATTGGTCATTGGAGGAGGTGGTTGCTAAATAGAAATGGTTGCTCAAAAAAGTTTCACAGGATGAATATAAATATGTGTGTGTGTGTATGTATGTGTACATACATATATGGTATTGCAAAAGTTCTTTGCATGAAAGCATGCAGTTAGTCATCTAATGATATTAAGAAGTTTTAATGATTAAGTTTATAAATAACACACCAATTTGAAAATATTTAATTAGACAAGTAAAATAGTGTGTAACATTGAAAATAACACTATATTAGATCATATACCAAGTAAAATAAATTTAAGAATTTTAAAAAATAATTCTATGGTTTTTGATCGAATTTATGTTAACTTAAAAGATAAAAACATGTTTTCATTTCAAAAAGTGCAAAATTTTTCATTAGTAAATCAGCCCCCTTCCCCAACTACTTGTTACTCCCCCGAGTAGTAAATGGTGGAACACTCCGTACTCGGCCAAAATCCTACTCGGTACATCACTAGTAAATAACTTTCTTCACTGCATTTTTTAAAAAGTAATACCACAGTAAAGCAAAAAAATATGGTAGATACATTAAATAGAAAAGTAATGGTTTATGGTATTTGAAAATGTTAAAAACTCACCAGATAATCTTCAAGACCTGAGTTATTTTCTTTCAAAAGCACAAACTTGTTAATCACATTGAAAAGTCCTGGCGAGATAGCTTTAAAAAATTTGTGAAAATCATATTTTACAGCTAATGATGCAAAAAATGTATTATTTACTAATGCAGATCGTAGATCTGTGAGCGTACCAGGAGAGTGTTTCTTAGGATCTTCATATAAATGTCTAGTAATGAGGTAATCAAGGACTGCATCTCCTAAGAATTCTAGTCTCTGATAACAATCTGTTAGAGCATTGTAATAATATGAAGCGTGAGTGAATGCTTGCAATAAATATGATCTGTCATTAAAGCTATAGCCTATTTTTTCTTCAAAAGCAGAGTATCCAGCTAAAAGTTTTTCTAACTTTAAATTAGATTTAGGATCATTGTTTATAATTGGTGATGGTGGAGGAGTTAAGTAGCCATACCTTCTCCCATTGCACACCTCACTTTCTGTTTTATCTAAGGGCAGAACTCGAAGTCCTAACCAAGACATAAATAGCAGTGCACCTCTAGATCCACAAGACACTAGATAAGCACCAATTAAAGCTTCAACACAATCAGCAATACTTTTGTCAGGAATACTGTGCTGTGTAAGAAGATTGTATGGTACTAAAGAATAAGGATTTGTTGACTCTAAATGGATACAATCAGATTTTTCTGAGCTATTAGACTCTGTTCTTTGAATTATACACTGTCGAATTTCATCTTCAGTCATCTGAGTCAAATCATTCAGATTTCCTAAATTCCAGCAACCAGACGGCAAACCTGATTCAATTAACGCTTCTTCCAGCCCTCTTGGAACAATGTAGTTTGGAGGAAGCCAATTGTCATATGGCTCAAACTTAGAAGCAACCATTAATTCTCCTAAGCCTTTTCTTTTTCCAAGTTTATACAGATTGAAATTGCTAATTTGCTTGCTTCGAAGATAAGATAACTTACCTTCATGAATATTGGGAAACATACAAAAAAGATAGACGGTAATAGCATACTTCAAAAAAGAATCCCCAACTGTCTCTAGACGTTCCAAATTGATACCGTCATTTGCATTAGACATGGTGAGTGCTTGAAGTATAATACTAGGACTGGGTCCTGGATGAAGTGATAGATCTGGGCTATCATCAAATTTTACACGATGCATATTATCATCATATAGCTGGTGATGATCTCTATTTGGCAACAATTCACCAAATGCTAAAATTGGTTCTTCTATCGATGCACTAAAAGTAGTTTTATCACAGGGAGTACAATTATCAACTAGATCAGATTCCATGTTGCACAGTACTGAATGAGAATATAAAGACTGTTCACATAAAGCAATTGTTTTCAAAATTTCATCACATTCTGATTCTTCTAAAACCTTACTTTCATCTGGGTATAAGTAATTTATTTCTTTTTTCTTAGAATCTTTAAGTTTTTCAACTGACATTATAAGATCAGCATCATAATCATCATCTTGATATTCCTCAACTTCAAAGGTTATATTTAAACATTCTTCTTTCAGGATGGGACAAGTTAACCAACTATGTTCACAGACTTCTTCACATGCTTTGGATGATTTCATTGCTGTGTCTTTCTTCATATCAATAGAAGGGATGGATTTATGAAATGTTATGGCATCCATATCATCACTTGCAATGGATTCTTCATCCATGCTGTCCCACAAGTCATCTCTGCATGATGCTAAATCTAATGATAAACTTTCCATATTAATAACTCCAGGTGCTGATATATAGCCTAAACCATGAAAATTTATTGCTTGAAAACTACTTTCTTCCTCTTCAGTATCCCATTCCGAATCCCAACCTGATCCCTCAAAGTTACTGGGTGAGCCATATCGAATACGACACACAGGTTGATTTTCTTCATCATCTTCAGGAATGCTTTGCCACAAAGGATATGAATTAACAGGCTGAGAAGGAACATTGCTGCCAAATGTAACAGGAAAACTTTTATTAGAATTTAAAAATGAACTTCCAATGCCAAAATTGATTTCCATTAATTCTTGTTCTAGTAATTCATCATCATCAGGAATCTTTAATTTACTAGGATCAAATACATCAATCTCAAAATCCATTACTCCATCATTATGTTCAATAGCTGTTTCAATAGGTTCAAAAATTGAATGAGATTCATCAATTATATTCATAGTGCTTACAGGGTTAATAAAACCATTTTTCAAATTCTCTTTTTTTGTATAGTGACTTATGGGGTTTTGCTTTACTTCTTTACTCTCCTTGGCGGAATTTTGAGCAACAAGTATATCAGCAAGAGTCCAACCAAAGTCTAAAGCAGGCCACTGAAAATCTTCAGGCAAGTCTTTCATTCCAATAGATATACTACTAGCAACCAATAATCGCAGCTGTTCAGCAAGAAGTAAAGAATTTAAACGGTATAAAATACAAGGTAGACACACAGCTTTTCTCCACAGATATGCTGGAAAAGGATGGACAGTGCATAATTCTGGGATCAAAATTTGCTTTTGTTGCAAATTTTCTCTCTTAGTTTTTTTAGTTTGTTCACTGCTAGTTGGTAAAGTGACACCTTTACGATTCACATACCTTGGTGTTAAAAGATTAAGGCGTGCAGATGTATGGTCTACATCTAATAATGGTTGATTATGATTCATAATTGTAATATTGTACTTCTTTTTATAATAAGTCTCAAATGTTTCATATTCTAAATCAGGAAAATCACTTTTGGGGGTTAAACTGTTACATATTTCAGCAACATAGAAAAACTGAGGTTTATCAAGATTACGATACCAAGGCATCACAACTGCATCTTGATAATCTTCCATGACAAATTTGAAATGACTTCTCTCACTTTCAGATATTTTCCCCGGTCTTCCATCTCTTTGTTTGAATATTACATCAGTAAATTGCCAATCAATAACAAAATCTTCTTTATTGTTATCTAGGCAGACAGAAAATTCAATAAATAAAAGTTATAAATATACAGTAATACATACATCTGATTTTTGCCAAGGCTAAAGTACTAACCTTTGGTCACTGGAACAACATAAAAAGAAGCTTCAGAATCAGATGGCCGGTAAAGCATTGGATACTTTTCAAGTCTTAAGACATCAGAAAAAGTGTACCTATGAAAAAATGCTAATTTTTCTATTTGTTCATCAGACAGATAAAAACTTGACAAAGCAGGTTTAACAGATACAGTTACTTCTCCAGATCTTGTAAATACAGGAAAACTACATATCTGAAATGATATAAAGAAAGCATCATATATATCATATCTTTTGATAAAAATATAATTAGCAGTAGAAATTTTGTTACCTCTTTACTAACCCTTTCATGCACAATGGCAAAACATTCTAGCCACATAATTGTAACTTTCATGCTGTCTATGCCAAAATTTCAAAAGCATTAATCAATTTTCTTATGTGTATTCACCAGATGATGATAAAATTTGCATAAAATCATAAAGGGTGACAGTGTGTTATGCACATTTTTTAAAAATGTGACAGAGTAGCTATCGGTGTTTCATTAAATTGATGTCAGAAATTTAACTATCACTCTCCAGGAATCAGCAAAAATTGAAAAAGCTTGGACCAGAAAGGGTTAATATACATTTGAAGAATATGTAGCAATATTCCATAAAGTGGTATGACAACTTCAATGCTTTATGGATAAATCCTACTTTATGAAAAGTCATTCACACAATAAGCATTTCAGTTATCCCATGGTCACTTACGTTACATTTAGACAGCATTTTTACTGTTTAACATGCGATGTGCTGATTATGTGACCTTCATAATTGAATATTATGATAAATTTTAGTATCATGGATCAAATCTTATACTGTAGTTTTGGATTTTTAAATGTGCATACATATACAGAAAAAAAATTAAATGTCACAATCACTTACACAATGCACACACACAAAAAAAAGTTTTTGTTTAACTGAAACTTATTATTTTATTTCTGTTCTGTTATTCAGGTTTAAAATTCACAACTTTTAAATATGATGGTAAACTATTCAAAGAATTAAAAAACATTTTTATTTATTTAATAAGATTTCAATAGACTCAGAAAAAAAAATAGTATTTAGTCACTTATGTTACACAGTATTGGTTACTTATGGGCAAAATTCATTCGAAATATGTACTGTAAACTTTAAGTAATGTTCACTGTAACACTTTAAGTAATGTTACTGAAGCAGAACTCCAAAATATTAACAGAAGCATTATTAGAAGAGCTCAGTTATGCATTGGAGTTGATAGAAAACATTTCGAGAATGCTCTGTAAATTGCATTTTCTTTATTTGCATTTTAGGAAATTTGCTTTTTTATATGAGTGGTAACCTCTAAAAGGTTTATAAAATTGAGCATTTAGCAATCGTAATAGGTACTTATTCATTTTAGAAAAATGTTTTAATTTTAAAATTACATGCATTTACATAAATGTTATTGATTGTAAATTTCATGTATTTATTTGCAGTGAAACGCTTTATAAAAATAAGTATTAGTAACCCGATAAAGCATAAATAAGAAAAAAAAAATGTGTAACAAGGCTCACAAAATTTGCATATTCTTTAGCTTTCTGTTTATCTTGTGAATTATGTATTTAATTTATAATTAGAGTCTAATAACTCTTTAGATAGAAATATACAATTTACATTGGAAATAGAACAACACAATAGCTTAAACTTCCTCAATGTCAAAATAATAAGAACCACCCCAAACAATACTGAAACTACTGTCTATCGAAAACCCACCAATAACAATAAAATAGTTAACTTTTCATCTAAAACTACCTTCAACTGTAAAATCTCAATACTTCATTCTCATGTCAATAGGGCTCTCGAAATATGTTCCAACCAAAAACTACTAAAAGAAGAACTGCAATAAACAACTTTCACAAGAAGCTAATTACCCCAGAAATATTGTCCCCTACTAATTAAAGAAAGGAAAAAGAAACTAAACCTCATTAACGATGCGCAGAAAGAAAAACCCACGTTTTCTCATCCTATCCCCTACTGTTGTGGTCTCGCTGTAAAATTCTCCAACCTTGCTCATAAAATTAACATCAGAATCCCAATAAAACCTAATCGCAATATCTTTAAAAGAATTTGATCCGACAAAGACAAAATAAACCCCTTGGAAACAGCTGGCGTCTATAAAATAAATTTTACTTATAAAGAATCTAGCCTTCCCGGCCACTACATTGGTGTAACAAAAAGGAAAATTAAAGATAGGATTAAAGAGCACATTAATGACATAAAATGTAATAGACAAACTACTGCCCTCTCCCGCCTTGCATTAAAAGAAAACAGTGAAATTGATTTCACCAATGTTAAGAAAATAGCCAACTACAACAACCATAGTTATAGTTTGAAACGGGAAGCATTAGAAATAATAACCCAAGTCGCGCCGTCAACGATACGACACAAGCTAAGATAGATGATACATGGTCCCAAGTGCTGAAGCTGGGAGTGAGCTCACCAGTTCTGAAGATGGCAGCAGCCTAGTGCTGCTGAAAGCGCTAATGGTTTGTTTTTAAACATTTCAACGGAGTTTTAAGGCTTTTAACTATGTTTTAACTTTACACTAAGGTATCTCCGTACAAGTTTTTAACTAAATAAAAAAAAAAAATACATTACGCTCTATGGGCCGAAATTCATTAAAGCGTATTTTAGAGGTATTGGGCTATTTCAAATGACTCAGAAGATCAGAAATAAGACTCTGTTAAGAAAAAATTCCTTTCATTATTTAAAAAAAGTTACGCTTTTAAAATTTGAATAAGACCCCCCCCATACAAAACAATTCCCGATTAGTAAAATGTGCATCATACACTTATGAGGTGACATACAAAATTTAAGAATTATTCATTAAAAAGTGTCAGAGATATCACGATAAATATAACTCTGACTTAAAACACTTTTCCATGGCTCTCGAAGGGAAACAATCATGTTGAATGATCATATTTTAGGGGACATACAGATATTGTGAAAGAGAATCTTTTTTTCTACTCTAGCAATAAACGTTTACATTTGAAATCATGTATAGTCCCCAATTGAGATAATCATGTTGAATGATCATATTTCAGGGGCTGTACAGATATTACAAAAGAGAATCCTTTTTTTTTTAATCTAGCATTAAACGTTTACATTTGAAATCATGTATAGTCCCCAATCATCTTTCTTTAAAGATATCTTTTGATGTTGTATGATGAAAGGCTCAAATTTGGTACATCACCTCATTAGTGTATGGGGCACATTTTACTAATTGGGAATGCTTTTGTATGGGGGTTGTATACAAATTTAAAAAGTGTAACTTTTTGTAAATGAATGAGAACAATTTTTTTTAATGGAGTCTTATTTCTGACTTTATTTTGAACATTTTTTCAATTTACACTGCCAACTTATCTCTAATAGATAAATAATTAAAGCCCATTACCACCCTTTTGGGATACCCTGTAGAGTAAGTGTTGTAGGCAATGCTATTTGAACTGCATTAATTAAGGTTTTGTTTTGACACTTGATATATTCTTTGATTGGTTCATTTTCTAATATATTTCCATCTTAATTGTTTCTCAATTGAGTACATCTATCTTATTTAAAATAACAATTGTTATCTATGTTATAGCTAACACATATTTATTTGTGATTGTAGGAAATCTTTAATTATCATTTGCAAATTGTTTGAAAGATTTATAAAAATAATAAAATACTCACTGGTGGAATTGGCTTAGATGTCAGGATTCCAAATCCTCTAACTGTATCAGAAGGGTCATGAATTTTTCTGCCTCGAGTGTTTTGTTCTTCTGGTATAGGACATGTCAATTTCATGTTGAAAATATACAGAAAACATGGTGAAGAAGACACAGGTAAACTATTTTTGAGAGCATCAGCAACCTAATAGTAAAACTTTAATGCACAATTACATTTTAAAACAATCTAATTAGTAAAACAAAGATTGGCTTAGAAATTCATAAGAAATAAATCAGCAAATTTCTTATTTCACAAACTATATTAAATAATAAGTTATAGAGTACAAAATTTGCCATTGATAAAATCATTAACCAGTCCTAAAAGTTCTCAGCTTGTCATTCAGCCTAGTTCTGACTTATCCTCCCCCGCTTTTCCAACACATGTCAAGTTTATATAGTGGTGGAAATTGATTTATAAAATGAGAGTATTTTTAGAAAAATTTTAGAGCTGTGCACTTAAATTGTTAAAATTCATATGCTGCATATTTTTTTATTAACAAAATATTTCTGAAAAGAAATTTTCACATATATTTATATACAAGAAAACTCCCCCCCCCCTTCTGTAATCTGAATAACATGGAAATTGATTTATGAAAATGTGGCTGCTCTTGCTTATTAGTTATTGTTGACACATTCAATTAAAACATGGAACCTGTGCACAATGTACAGAAGTTGTACAAAATGTTTTCAGTCGAAAGAAAGCAGTTTAAGTCCCATTTGTCACAATATGTAAATGACCAGTGTTGTCAGATTAAAAAAGAGGCAATATCGATGCCTATTTAAAATGAGATAAATAGTAAGTTACCTAAAAGATCAGTTGGTGTAACATATAATTATAAGGGTGAGACCCTGTGAATTACAGCAAAAAACTTTAATAAAAAGGGCAATCCAGGCTTGACTGAAAGGGATAAGAAGGATTTTTCGAAGTGCATCACAAAATGCCTACAGATTTGTACTGACTTATGCCTTTCCGTCACTTCTGGAAGAGTTAGACAAATTTTAAGCGCTTCACAGCACTTGAGATGATCAAAGATGAAAGCTGCTAAAAAGTTAACACATCGTCACAAGCAACTGCATTTGCAGTATAATGATAAATATATGGAAATGGGTCAGAAAAGGAAAACTGTAATATTTTCTGACAAGAAAAAATTTAACTTAGATGGTCCCAATAGTTTTAAGTACTATGTCAGGAAAGAGCCAAAATCTATCTTCAGTAGATATTTTGGTGATGGGGGTTTGATGGTTTGGGAAGCGATTGCTTATAACGGAAGAAGTGAAATTGCCTTTTTCAAAGGTTGCCCGAACTCATTCGAGTACAGCTTAATGTGGCCTCAAAGATCGCCACATGTTTTGTTTAATCATTTTAAAATTACTTTTTTTAATGCAAGTTTTCTTTTGGCATTTATTTCTGGTTTCTGATGTGAATGACGACACCGTATGCTTGTACTGCGTCATCTCCTGTTTCACGGGTGTGCATAATAGAAATGCAAATGGGATAGCGAATCAGATTCTTTGCCGCAGGCGGGCGATTGCATGTGTTCATTGCCAAACAACGATTTTATGCCAATACTGACAGCTCGGTTCCTCCACTCCTCCTTTTGACCGCTCATTGGTTGTTTGGTCGGTTTTGGGTTACCCCAATTTCGAACTCAGAAAATTCAGTTTGGATAAGTGTCACTTCATCAAAAGTTGTTCTCGTGAGGTTGTCCATTGAAGTCATTCACATACGCTTTCCAGAGATTGATGTAGGAGGTATGCTTAAGAAAAGGAGGGAATTCATGAGAGTGGCCTAATCTATGCTGTATCGTGTAATTCTCCGATTAAATGTTCATACGGAAAGTTTTTTTTCTCGAAAATCGAAGAGGTGGCATAAATTTCTAATGTTCATATTGATTTCAGATATTTAATATTATTTAATATTTTTTTTGTAGTCATTCGGACTGTGATGTCGGATGTGTTAGCGTAAAAAAAAAAAAGGCTAATCTCTGGCCTCAGGATTTTTTTTTGTCCACTTTCTCATACAATAATCAAGATTTCTGTGATATCTAAATTCATCATTATGTAATACTATGTAATGTAATTGTGTATCTAGATGAATTGAACAAAAATTAAATATTTATCGGTTAAGTTGAAATCACATGTTCTTCCTCAAAATCTGCAGCAGTAAGCTCCCATGGATTCCTTTTTATGTACAAAAGCTTGAAATTAGTACAACGCACATGGAGCATTGCTACTCTTGGTGAGTTATTTCCTCATTTTTTTGAATATTTTGTGATGCAAGTATTTCTCTTCTACGAATAAGATATTGCATAATGCAACTTTGCCTGCCACAATTTACTATGTCACACTTAACCTTAGAAAATTATCTTCTACCATTAGCATGGCAAAATTATGACTTCAATTTCATCTTTATGCAGGATGATGAATGCATCATACTTCAAATGAAATGAACAAGTGGTTTGAAGAACAAAATATTGCTCTTTTAGACCCTCCTCCTAATAGTCCAGATCTTAATCCTATGGAAAATGCTAGGGCAGAACTTGTTCGAATGGTTTATGGAAATGGACAATATACATTGATTACAGAACTGAGAGCTTCAATAAGTCAGTGGACATTAATTGATCAGAAGCATATTCAAAATCTTATTTTGTCCATGAAAGAGAGAATTAAAGAAACTCTGATGAAGAAAGGTGCCTTTACAAAATGTTAGTTACATTTTATTTATATATTTCATAAATCAATTTCCATATATAAAATTCAAAATTTTGAATATTTATTTTTAATTATTAATGTGGATGATTTCTTGTTGTTTAAATTATTGGTTATGCATAACATGTATAAAATATGAAAATTTTCAATGAGTAGAAATAAAGTTATTTTGAAAAAAACTATGATTTCATAAATCAATTTCCACCACTGTATTTCTTTAAAGTAAAAGTTGAAAAGAATGTATTCATCCATTTTTTATGAAAAATTATATGTTTAAATTGTAAAATCAGTTTACACTTAATTTTCATAGACAAACAAATATTCACTTAATAATATCCAATGACAGTGATACATTGAAAAAAAACTGGGAGGGCGAAGAAAGCCTGAAACATTCAGTGTGTTACTATGATATATAAGCAAGTACTAGTATGATGTATGTAAAAATAAATTATGTAATAAGTAACAACCCTTTTAAAATAATAAAGCCTTCTTTTTGTTGTGCCAGGTCGAGCAGGACCTTTTCTTGCATCTTCTTCTTTTTTGAAATCTTCAAAGTCATCTACAAGATCTTCTGATTTCACTGCTTCTTTACCAGTCGGCAGTAAATTGTCATCAAGTTCACCTAGTGTGCATTTTAATATACACAAAATTAATTTAATTACAATTATTCATAATACAGATATTCATAAAATTCAAATAAGGGACTTTATGAGAGGTGGTGTTTTTGTTTGTTTGTTTATTTGTCACAAGTAGAAAATCTTTTAAGTTACACAGTTTTTTAGTTACAAAAATATATAGATACAAAGATAATTTATGGACACCTTGAAATTTCAATTAAATTGAAAATATGTATCAATGTCAAGATTATCACTAACATGATAAAGAGGTATAACAAGTAATACAGGGTAATTACAAATGAATATTCCAATTTTGAAAGACTAGATCTTTTAAACAATACAAGGTAGCCAGGGATGTAAATCCTGGAGGGAATTAGGGAGGTGGCCTACCTCACCTAGCACAGGGATAAGAAGGCATATAGTAGAATGCATAAAAATTAAATTAATTTTAAGTTTTACTGGTTGCAAAAGAGATTTCAGTGCTCTTTTGGCGCAAAAATATTGCTTCAATGCAATTTTTGTTCTTTATCAGTGGACTGCAAGAAGCCGAGACTTAACACCTGGCGATTATTTTCTTTGCAATTGCATAAAAGATAAAGTAATTTTTTTTTGTCTCCACCAGCTCATGCTATTGAATTAAAAACAGCTATAATGAGGATAACTGCAGTCATCAAAATTGTAACACCAGGCATGCAGGAAAAAGTGTAGGACAAATTCTGTTACAGAATAGATACCGTGTGTGTTTTTGGTGGTGGTAATATTTATAACTTTATGCTATTAGAAACTTACAATGATATTTTTTATTCCTTTTTCCCAAAATGTGTGTATCTTTATCAGTTCTTTAAATACAGCATTTCAAAGTTGGGATATTTATTTGTAATCATCCTATATAATAATAATATCAATAGCAACCTGCTTTGTGTAATTCTTCACAAGTTTTCAAAGCTACAGCCATCTTTGCAAGTTGTTTACTTTTCATCCATGGTCCCTTAGGAGGAAAAAAAAATCTTTAAATGAGATTTATTACTAAACACAAGAGTTTAAGAATTGTCACTTTAATAATAGTTGAATACTTAAAACAAGTTTATTAACAAAAACACATGAAGGACCATGTGCATTTTATATAGATTTCCGGCCACAAGCAAACATAAATGAAGATCATGTACATGATTAGGATACTTTTACAAAAAACAAGAATGTGCCAGAACTATACCATGAAAATCAATCTATTAGAGAGTAGACATTTATATGAGAATATATTTCCTATTCTAGAGACGTGCTCAGAGGAAGAGACATCACATTAAGCGATATTTAAAACATCATGAAACTTAACATTTTTAAGCAGACTTTTTGGTAGTGAATAATTATACCATGACTTCATAAAAGATTCAGTTTTCAGAACAATGCCATAGAGTGACAGTTGCCATCTCTGTTCGCTTATGGCCCAAGTAATCATAAATCATCAATCCTCCTTTAAGTAATCATAAAGGCATGTATCTGACAAAGTCACATGATTGAGATGCATAAGCTTTGTTGTATATTTATAGGTGAATACTGACAATATTCTTCAAATTTATTAATCTATCCATGTGACTTTGGATTATATCTATAATCTATAATAAATAAAGCATAAACAAATATAAATAATTAAAACAAGTAAAAACTTGTTTTAATTATTTATATTTGTTTTGAAGTTTTAAAATAAGAAAGTTTTGATTTTTTGAATCACATAACACAAGTACTAATTTTTTAGAATTGCAGTATTGCAACATTTACATGTTAAAAGATTGATGGTACATTTTCCATTGTAGTAATTTATTCACCAGCAAATTACAGATTATTAGACATGACTATTGTCAACATAAATATTCAGTTTAATAGGCTTATACTAACAAATACAGACATTACATGAAAGGTGCAGCATTATTAAATATTGACATTGAATTTTAAGACCTTACTTCAATAGCCTTTTTAACAGGAGAATTTATAGGTAGTTTCAATATGCATCTAAAGAAAGGAGAAATACCAGAACCATCTTCAAGAATTTTCCATTTCGGGGTTAACCTTGTAAATGTATCACTGGGTAGTTTGGCACAATATCTAAATAATAATAATAATAATAATAAACACAAGGTTACAGTTTAATTCAATATCATTCTTCATTATTAACTATTTATTTAGCCAGAAAAATAACTTGCTCATTTAAAAATGTTTTACAACTTAAGACAATTACTGTCTACCTTTTTCAAGGTCTATTATATTATTTGTTGACTCTAAATAGTAATTACTGTTGAGCTTTAGTATTAGTTAACAAGTAGAATTGAATTAAAATGCTATAAACTATAAGCATAGCATTACAAAGAGCACATGCTTCCTATATTTATATTTAAAAAAAAAGAAAGAAGAAAGGGAAAAAAACATTTCTTATATAAAGCAACAGTAGTCTAAAATTTATCTTTAATAACTGCATCAAATAAAAGCTTAATCAACAAGCATTCAGGGAATCAGTTTAGACAAATAAAACAGTATAATTTATCATGTAATGTATGTTAGATGTATAAAACACTAAGTAAGCAAATGTTGTGCCCTGAATGAGCCACCATCATGTACAAAGATTCAGGCTATTCTGTCCATCATGCATGATTAGCTAATACTTAAACTCTGTAATTCTAATTATAAAGTTGTTTAAAAGGAAATAAATATATATTTTAGATCTTTTTGAAAATGATAAATTTATTGAATTCAAAACTTAAAATAAAATCTAACAGTTTTAATCTTAAGTAGTATAACCTTTTTTTTTCTTTTTATTGTTGCATATAACAGCATATAGATATTCTTTAAAAGAAATATTATATGTTATTTATAGAAACAAAAGATCTGTACTAATTTTTAGGCTTCATTTTAAAATGCATTAATTCAGTTAATAGTAACTAAATTAAACAGCAACCCCAGGCCTTTCTGGCCCTGTGCATAACCTGACAAGTTTTACTGACTGCCCAGCAGAAAAATTAGATTATCATTTTGATGCTTTAATTTGCTAGAATTACACATTGCAGCTTCATAAAGCTGCCTGTCTGACAAAAATTTCTGGGGCGATCACTGCAAATAGTCACATAATTTAAAATTTTTCTAATTGTAAGTACACATTTACAACTAACAATATCAAAATTATCAATTGACAGTCATTAACAGTGTACAGCCTAAATAATTTATTAAATAAAGATAATATAACAAAAATGAGAAACTTTACTTCTCTACTCAGCAATTTTATATGAGGCCTCCCAAAGTTTTAGCTACTTATGTCTATGGTGCAAATGCAAAGTTTATATGTGCTTATTAATCATACTTTTTAATGTTACAAAGATAGTAGTTAAATGAAATACACATTTTCACCCCCTAAAACAATGCAACATAAATGACAGGAGGGGGGGGGGGTAAGTGAGTGAAGCTGTTGTTTTAAAAGTTCTCGAGTTTACCAACAGAGCAGTTTCAGAGTTGCCATGAAGTGACACACAGCGACAGAGTTAATCTCGATTCATTTGATCTGGTGCATTACAGAGAGGATAGCTAGGGTTTCTATGGATTTCAATGTGATAGAGATGTTCTGTCAAGTAGTCATAACTTTCTAAAAATGGAGCTGTGTGATGGCTTGATGCCATTTACTGTTTCAGATGATCAGAAATTTTGGTGAGCCATTTAGACAAAGATATACATGATGTACTCTGGGCATCATTCTTGTAACAGCGCAGTGGTTGTTTTTGGAAAAAGAAAGACAACTCCATACATTTTCAAATGTTATGCTGTGGATACTATTGACATAAAATACCAAAATTCTGAGTAGTTGTAGGTACACACAAAGTTAATAAAAAATATTAAAAAGAATAAAAGTTAAAATGGCAGTTACTGTAAAATCATACACTTAAATAATATATATTTCTCAAAATAAAACATAATAATTTAGTAACCTTCATTTAAAAAAAGAAAGAAAAAGAATGCAGAAACACTAAACAAATAATTTATATAATTTTAAATACATTAGGGATGGGAAAAAAGCGGTTCTATAACACATGAGAAAGAGTGCTGTAGTATAACATCTAAAAAACAATTTTAAGAAAAAAGAATGAACATGTTAAGTTTAGTCCTTGTTTGCTTTTTTAAACATTTCTATTCAAAATATTCCTTAATTTAACTTTTGACTTTTATTCTTATGCCATTGGAGGTTTAAATAAATAGTAAAAGAAAACTATTCATCCTCAAGGCAGATGAAAAAAGATTGAAATTGGGATACTGGAGCATAGAAAATTTGCTAATCTGTAAAATAAACAAAATATAAGAAAACACTCATGCTTGCTCAGTGAATATTTGGACACTATGACATTTCTAGGAATGAGCAAGCTGATGATATTGCAAAGAAGGGCATGGAACTACTTCAAAACAGATGCAAGGGTTGATCCAAGAATTTTTTCCAGGGTCCTATTTTTGTGAATTTAAACATCTATTTTTGTAAATTTCAACATCTATTTTTGTAAAATTAACCCTTTTTGTTAAAATAATTTATGAAACAAATTAAATGTATGATAAAATGTCAATGAAAGGGCCATTTTAAGCGACTGCATTTTTGCGAAGAGGCTGTTATAACTGATTGAATTTTTGTGAAGGGGCCATTTTAATTTATTGTAATTTTGTCAAGCACCATAAAAATGAACCCAAATTTTGCATGCATTGATTCCTGAGATGCTTGGTACTTTATTTCATTCTGCTAGGCCACATATTAAAAACATATTTTACAGAAATATTTTTAGTCATACCTGTTGACCAGAGCAATGGCAGACGACAAGGTAACTCTAGCACAACCATCTTCTTTAACTGGCATGTAGGGTTCAATTATGTCATCAACATTTTTTTCAAGAACAGGTTCGTCCATGTCCTGATCAGCTTTGTGACATTTTTGAAGAAGCAACTACAAAGTATGAAATATTAAAATATAAGCGATAACAAACTCACAATAAATAAAAAGAAAAGCTACAAGCAAAAAAATAAATTAAAACATGGGATAGGTTTAAATTCAACTGACATTCTTTTGACTTAGAGAAAAATATAAATCAACCTACAGAAGTAAAAAGTAATACTAGAAAAAAAGACATTTTGACTTACATAAAACACACATGAATTTCCATAAATAAGGAAGTAAAATTATTTTCCTTTGTGTATTTTTTAAAAATTGACATTTACACAATGATCAAGCAAACTAATAAATAATTTATATTTTTATGGAAATTATGAGTGCTTTTTGGGATTAAGAATACAAAATCAAAACTAACTCAATAAAAGCTAAGCAAATGCAGATAATATGAAAATCTCAAAGTAAAGAAAAGACAAAAGATGTGTTAATGTGAAAATTGATAGAAAAGGAAAAATAGAAGAGATAATGTGAAAAATATTGATAGAATTGAATTAAATTATCAAGTATTGAAATAAATTGATAGAACAGGAAAAATAGAAGAGATAATGTGAAAACTGTCGTTCTGAAGAATGACAGAGATAATGAAAATATATATGGAGGAGTAGGAATTAGAAAAATAAATAAAATGATGAAAAAAGTAGTATCAACAGTAAAATTGAAGCAATCAACAAACAAAACATGTGAATCTCAAATGAATCGCACAAAAGCAATCTCTATCTTATATTAGCTGATTAATTCATTTGATATTGTATATGCATAACATTTTAAACAATTTCATATCAATTATTATTCATCAACTTATACACTAAAAACTTCTGATATATTTAAAAGTAATAAACAAAATTCTGAATAAATTTTCATACAGTAATTGAAATTGGCGTTTATTTTAATTATTTATTTGGCTTATTGGAGCTCACATATTTCAAAATTAATATAAACTTAGAATTCAATTCTCTGTTTGAAAATATATGTTCCAATAAGATGAAATTAAATGCCTTTTCAGCAAGGGCCTTTAATATTACTTATATAATAAATAAATAAATATATATATATATAATAAAAAAAAAGAACAGGTGGGCACTAACTGATTAGGCATTTGACGCTACAATGGCCCAAAAGTATTGGCCATTGTATTACAGGGGCAACCACAAGGCAATGACAGGATGGACGAGTTAAAACCCAAGCCCAAGCCGAGAACTCAACCTAAACCCAAGGTGTGATAGAATGGTTTTTAAGTTACTAAACCAACATTTAAAAATTTTTTTAAGGGGACGGAGGGAGGGGGGAGAAGGGAAGATTAAATATACTAGTAAACTTTTTTTTCATTTGAATAGTTTATTAATATTTAGTGGAATAAGTAAATAGAAAAATACAATAAGAGAAGCACAAGAGAAGTTCTAAATTAAGTAGAACCTGAATGGTCAGATTTTGTTTGCTTAAGTGAGGAAAAGGAAATTGTTTCACATGCAAAATTTATACAGTCACAGGTTACGAATTACATTTTGGAGGAAAAGTTTTTTTTTTTTTTATGCATTGAAATGTAAGGAGACAGTACATTTTTCATATGCATGGAAGAGCAATCAGCCTGAAAAGATAATGTGAGAACAACATTACTCCTCCACTACACCCCAGAAAATAAGTGCTTAAATTCCCCCTCCCCCCCAATTTATGCCCTGTTTTCATAAATTTTCAGGTACTTTAACGAATTATAAATAAGATTTACTTAACATTAGTTACCTTAGAGTTTAGATACAATATAAATTAGAATTCATAAACAGAATAAATAAATAAGAATAAACAACAAAAATAATTTTTAAAAATTTTATGGCCCTAAGCATCTTAGAATAAATAAAACCTTATAAATAAAAACCTAGGTGTAATAATTCCAGGTTGTAGCATGCCAAAACAAAACTTTTAGCACCATTACTCTAAACAGTTTAGAAAGTTATGCCCTAAAAATATAATAAAAGCTACACAGTTGGTATGATTGGTTTTAAAATTTTCAGATTATGTAAAATTAAAAAAAGTATAGGAAATTATTTGAGTTACTTTAAAATATCTGAAAATCCACCCTTTCCTGGAATTTTAGCAATTTTTTTACTACAGGAAACTGATTTATTAAAAAAAAAAGTCATAAAAATTACACCATTGGAATGATTGACTAACAAAATTGCACAAATACATTAAAAAACATGGGGTGGGGGAAATGCACTACTTTAAAAATCTACTCACTGACATGTCACATGCACTACCAAGTGAGAGTTTGTCCTTTGATTTTAAGAAAGTTATATATCATAAATGATACTGACATCTTTTTTGATGTCACGAGTTTAAAAGTGCATTAGAAACCCAATTAGGTTGAAAGGCTCTGACGTACAGATTATATCACCACGAGCAAAACAATTCCAATAATTCTTAGATTTCAATTAAAGATGGAAATAGTTCCTAATGTTCTTCTACATGAATCACAGATATAAGAATCAATAGATGTAAATTGAGCATTTTAATTTTTTTTCAGAAGCCATAATTCACTTGAAAAAAATGTAATTTTGATGAAACATGGTATATAGATGTTAAATTGTACATGTAGTATTGAATACATTATATTAAAGTCATAACATATGCCCCATATTATCATGCATATATAAAAAATATTACAGTGTAAAATATACCTAGCACCCACTGTAATTGCCACCACAATGAGCTTTATCTACTAGTGTGCCGATATCAGTTTACTTTATCAATGTACCAAATATTAAAAATTAATAAATAAATAAAACAAGAGAAATGATCAACAACAACAAAGAAATATTATATATATATATATATATATATATATATAATAATAATTTTTAATTAAACTAAACTAAAAAAAAAAAAAAAAATTGAAAGACTGTGAAAAGAACATTCTAAAAACACAGAACTGTGAAATTTTAAAATTAATATATAATCTCACCTCTTCCACTGTTTTAAAATCACATAATGTATCAACAAAGGTATCTTTTTCTTTAGAATTAACCATTAAAACATATAAAGAATCATTAACTCTAGCACGACCTTTAGATTGTACATAAGCTCGAAAGTTTTCAGGTGGATCAAATCGTATCACTAGATTACATTTGGGAATATCCATGCCTTCTTCTACCACTGAAGTTGCCACAACAAGATTATACACTTTAGTTCTAAATTTTTGGAGGACTTCCTCTTGTTTCTGAAATCCCATCAAAATAGATTTTGCACCACTACTTGTTTTTCCGTGACCAATAATGTAACTTGGAGATAAAAAACTGAAGTCAGCATGTGTTTCTTTCAATTTACTCAACCATTCACATAATAGGTAGGCAATTATACGTTGCTGAACAAAAACCAACCCACACAGAGCTTTGCCGTCATCACATAATGTAGAATACTTTGTTCGTTTTTCATTTTTACTTAACTTAGTGTCAGTACTAATGTTTTCAATTTGATTTCTTTTTGTATCCCCATTTTGTAAGGTACAATTATCACTCTCATTTTCTTTGAGTGTTTCCTCACTATTAATGTTTAAACTTTCTTGTACATTGTCCTTATCACTGTCTTCAATGGATGGATTTGAATACGGTTTATATGTTTCCAAAATTTTAAGCAATTCTTTTAATTTTGGAGGTGAACAATTAATTAAGACATCTGATAAGTCTTTTCCATTTAAGAGATTTTGACACTGTTTTTCGACTATAAGCAGAACAGTTCTAGCAAGCACAAGAAATTGAATGTGAGGTGTGGAAAATGAACTCTGCAACACAGAGTTAATTTCCTCAATGAATAATTGAGCAGCAGTCAATGTACACCAAGGCCCTAAACTAATAACCACATGAGCTAATTCAATTAAATAGCGACGGGGCTGTCTACAAGGATGAGATAAAAACTCAAAGCTCTCATAAGTTATATTTACATTGTCAAGAAAAACTAGGGCATTGTTTATATTTGCTATAATTGATATAACAGTAGCTTCATCTTCAACAAAAGTACAATATTCAACTAAATACTCCTTTGGCTTTGAACCATATTTACTTAATGATGTTAGTTCACTTGCAGTTTCAACAGATGAATTTAAGTTTCTTTCTAAACAAAGAATTTCTTTCTCTATTTTAGAAGGTTGGCACTTGCTATTAATTAAAGATGCACTGAGGCCTAAAATTCGAGGCTGAAATTCTGGCAGACACACATCAAAACACTTCATAATTTCGCAATATGGGTGATTTTTAAAAGCTCTATGGCATTCATCAAAAATAATTAAATTTAAAGTTGAAAGTGGCATGAATCCATGATGAAGAACCATCTTTAAAATATCTGGTGTCATTATAAGAACCTGGTGGCAATCTATTTCTTTCAGCCATTCTTCTTTAGTCCAACTATTTAATTCTTGGCCAAAATACTGTCCGACAATTAAGTCTGTACAGTCTGAGACAACCTTTGCTTGTTGGCGAACAAGTGGAACTGTAAAAAAAAAAAAAAAAAAAAAAATTATAATAAAACTGCAGATCCTTAGAAGCACAAAATAAAAAAATATTTGAGGTTTATCATACAAATCTTTAGTACATTATATACTTTAGGAAAGAAAAAAGAAAAGAAAATCACTCATTTCTATCTTTTTTTCTTTTTTTGATAGCTATACTCTAGAAAAATTGCATTTTGTATTTTTAAAATTAAAGTTTAAAATGTTACTTAAATCATTATATATTACATATCATGTTCAAAGTTCTGAAAATTAACAATTTTTTTTTTTTATTTTAACATACTTAAAAAAAAAAACCTAATTTATTGCCATTGAGATGCTAGATATATGTCCTATAGTGGAGTTTGTGATATGAAGAGCAAGGGGGAAAAATGCAATTTTCAAAATATTTATTGTTTGCACAAAGTCTAAAAACCAAGCTTCTTTTTTATATAAAAAAAGCAATATTTTCAAATTTTACTTTTTGTGAGTTATTTTATTTTATCCATCTATAATTGTTTTATCCCACACTAAGAAAATTATTAAAATTACCAGCCAGAAAAAGTAATAATTTAATGTTTATTATTTAAAAAATGCAAAGAAACAGCTATAGCCAGATAGTGCAATGTAAAATATTTGTCAAAAAAAGTTTAAGTATGTTTTATAATTTTAGATGGATAACCTTTTGAGTTTGAAAATAGCTAAATATAAACTTGTTTAACTCCATCTGACTGTACATTCCAAAATTGCTTATTATTTTTATCAAATTTTCGTTAATTCAAAACTAAAACAAGCTTCTATTATTTATAGTACAATTTTTTTTTTTTTGGGGGGGGGGGGGATCCTTCCTACAACAAAATAATTTTCAATAAGTTGTTTTTAAATTTAGTTGAAGAAATATCATTTAATGAGAAAGAGCAAAAATTAAGTTCAGTACCTGTTGGAGCAAGGAAAGCTGTTCGTTTTCCACCTTCTGAAGGAGATTTTCGAATTTGGTGAGACAATTCCTTTATGAGCATAACAGCTACAAAGGTTTTTCCTGTCCCTGTACCAAGGCATATTATTGTATTTTTTTTCCTGGCAGTGTCAAGAAGTTCAACCTAAAGGTGAAAAAAAAAAAATAATAATAAATTCTTGCTATTTGTTACAAACTATAGAGATATAAACATAATGTTGCTTTCATGTAGTTATGCAATAAACTTACAGGTCAGCTAAGGCCTAGGACCAATATTGCTCAACATTTATAGAAAACAGTATGTTAACCAATGGGGAAACCCAAAACTCCGCATCTTGGGTTCTAGTTAACTGATTTTGATGGAACAAAATGCAAAATTTAACTATTTGATGCATAGAATATGAATTTTAAAGACACTTTTAAGCAAATTTCTTAAACACAAGTAACAATATCGTACTAATTTAGATATTTTTCAAAGTAGAAAAGGGAATGGAAGAAATATTAAAATCAGTCAAATGTACTATTTTATTGATGAAAAACTTTAATCAATGATATTTTTCAAATACTGAGGAATTAGTCAAAAATAATATATTATAACAGAATTGTTAACATTCACTTTTATGGAATCTGTAATAAAAACATAAATAATTAATTTTTTCTGTAGTAAAAAACTTAAAAATTAAACACATGAAATAGTGAATATAGCTTTAACACCTTTTGAATATAGAATACACACATTGAATATAGCTTTATCACCTTTTCCCTTGTAAATCGATTAACTTCATCAGCCACATTAAATTGTAACATTACTTATGATTATTTTTTGGCTATTATTTATTTTATATATTGTTAGATGAAAGCTACATCTTTATGCATTCTACAACATTTATTTGAATTTATATTATAAAGGGAATTTTAAAAAATGTATATTATTTCATCACATTTCTCAACTTTTAGTTTTTATGGAGTTAATCTATTTGTGCAACGAATGGCTCATAAAAGATTGTATTTTGCTTCTTTTGAGACTTAAGTTTAAAAAACTGTGGGTAACAAAGCATGGACAGAAGTATAAAAGATAAACATAAAATAAAATAAATGTAGTATTGCTAAACATACAAATTTGAAGCAACTAAAAAAAATTAACAGAAAATCAAATTTAAATTTCTTAACAAAAAATAACACTTTACTAGATGTAATTTGATATCAGAAAAGGTTTATAAAAATGTTATATAGTATGGAAACAAATTTTTACAGAAATTAGGCCTATATAGAATGAATATTTTTTTTTTTGTGACAAAAAGAAAATCTAGCACAAAATAGTAATACAATGAATTATGAAATAAATCAAATCTATTCTTTAAGAAACAAATATTTCATACCAGCTAAGAAACTCGTAATAAGCCTGCAAATCTTAGCTCACTTAAAGATAGCTAAGTATAAAATTTTTTATTTTTAGGCCAAAATGGACACAAAGTTTGCTACAATATTGAATAAATCTATTTTCATAATGAAACAAAGCAGTACATTACCTAAAAAGCATGCATTCTCAATTACCCCATATTGTGAAAAATAAGTGGGTAGTTGCGAGCATCCAAATTCTTATGATTGGTATGGATAAAAGATAATGTATAAATGCATTTTCTTATCTTGTAACTTATAGTTTCTGCTACTGAAAGCTGTATCAAAATTGATTTACTCAGTTAAGAGTTATACTGATTTGAACTGGTCATTCACAAAACTGACAAACATTAAAATAAATAATAATAATAATTACTATTTTGTTTGTAAAAAAAAAAAAGAAAAGAAAAAAGACATTCTAGAACAAAAGTGTTATTGTGAATAGATAGCATTACCAAGACTCTACAAAAAGTTTTAGGACTAAATCTGTAAATTGTTTGGTTATGTACTTAAGATAATCTGTTCTTAATTACTTCAACTGAAACTACAATCAATAATTTAAAACCAAACAAAAATCTATTAGAAGATTTTTACCTGATATTCTCTAGGAATAAATGTCTTTGAGCTGATGCTTTCTAAAATATGGTAACGTCGTAACTTTGGGGGCTTAAGAACATGAGTGGACATCTAACAGGAAAATAAGAAAAGAAAATATTGTTAAAGATTTTTAACAATCAGTTTAAAATCTAGACCTTTTGAAATAATCTAAACTGCAAGCTAAAAAAAGAAAGCAATTAAAAGCTGACAATTAAAAATTTTTTTTTTTCTTTTAGTGTTTGTTAGCAATATCAACAACATTTAACTTCAAGGTTTAAAAGATACATAGCCAGGGAAAAAAAACGTGAGAGTGGAGGAGTAAAATATTTTTCTTTCTTTAAAAAAAAAAAGTTTGATTATTATTATTTTGCTAAGATGAATCTAAATTTCAAGGGAAGGAAATATCACTTGGCTATGTCCCTGAGGTTTTTACACTTTTTGAAAGGGAATATAAAAATGTATGTTAAAAATATTTCAGCATTTTAAAAAGAAAAGAAACTTCCACTTAAAAAAAAAAAAAAAAGATCTTTCATAAAAGTTGGAATTTATATTATTTATGTGTGCATATACTTATATTTATCATATAATTTATTTAAAATATAATTTGCAATTGACTATTCTCTTACATTTAATTTTGCTTAGTTATTTTAAAAAAAGCATGAAGTCAGAAAAATTATTAAGGTATTTATGAAGAGCAACTGTAATTAATTTTCCACTTTAAATTATTACTAGGGCACATCAAAAAATAATATATGATGAAATCATTTTGCACTCAACACGCAAAGGATGCACGGTCATATTAAACATATTCATAATTGGGCAGTTCTCCAATAAAAGGACAAATTGGCATGTGAAAATTTCAAAACTCAAAAACCTTGTAGAAATACAGGCCTAAAATAGAATTCAAAATTTTGCAATTTATTAACTACCTGACAGTGGCGCACCCAGGATTTTAGTTTAGGGGGGCTGGGCTACAAATTCTGCTGAACTCAGTTATAGTGACCTCGATTATAGTTATAATTCTCTTATAGCATCAAAATATACACACTCTAAATATACTGTGCCACTTGACTTGCCCATAGAACAACATGCACATTAAGCAATGTAACTCGTTAAGAGTCAAATAATTATCGAATCTTTTCAGTATCGTTGAAAACAAGTTTAACTAGTTTCATACACTAACTGTAAAGATTTGCTATTAAAAAAAAAAAAAAAAAAAAAAAAAAAAAAAATTTTTTTTTTTTTTTGCAAAAAAGTACTTTAGAAATAATTTAAAGGCAATTTAAAAAAAAGAAAAAATGCAATTCATTAGGGACAATTTTCAATGCTTTTCACTTCTAAATTTCCACCTTTAGGGGTGGCCTTGAGCCCCTATAGCCCCCTCAGTGAGTGTGCCTATGCTAGCTGAAGTAACCCATTCTTCGCACGGAATGGATACTCTTAAACGAACAGATAGAAATAGAAAACAAATAAATAAGTATTAAATATATTTTGGTTATATATTTATCTGCTGGTGTCACCAAAATTTTAGAGTGTCTTGAATGATTTATATATTCCTATCTGGATCCATGTTTCATGATCGAACAATTTTGATTATGTTGTACATTTTTTCCTTTTGCCAAATCTTGTTAGCATTTAACTTACTAATTCAATTTTAATCGCATTACGTAAAAATAGCGTCAAGAGTAATAAATTTCATTTTCTATTTTTAACAGGACCTCCGGTTACTTTACCATTGAATAGCAGATTTTATATTTTATTTTCAACATTATATAACCACAGTAATAAGTTGTCTGTTTCTACACTGTGCTAAATTTAACAAATAAATGAAAACAAAGGTAATATCCAATGTTCTAGGACAGAATAATTTATGTTAAACTGAAACTTACCAATTGGAAAATAAAAATGCATACATGTCAAATAAATGGAACATAACTAAACTGAAACTTTAAAATACTCGGATTTTAAGGTTATCGTTCGTATTTTACATTTTATTTCATTCTCATAAGTAGCAGGAAATCTTTTAAAGAACTGGAGGCGAAAATGTGCACGAATCCTCCAATTTTAATCCACGTTTTCTAAACTAATTTACTCATTATGTAATTTTATCAAAGCTTTTCAACATTTAACTCTGCTATTTGGAATGCATCATGTAAAAATGGTATAAGTTGTACCTGAAATTAAAATAAATATTACGTTAAAATCCTCAATCCTTGAAGGCTATTCCCAGGAAATGCAAATGTTTTTGCAAGATTTCACCATCACGATCTTGGCGATGTTTCTCAGTTGTTTGTTGATTGAATTTCTGCTCCCGCTACAACAAAAAATACCACTTATTTTAATGTATAAATTTTTGTAAGTTTTTCTTTTTTAAGCAAAGATGAAAACCTCATTCAGATCCTCTGTGAGCTCTGGTATCTTCCTCCGAAATTTGTCATCAGTATTCCTTTCCATAGTGTCGGATCAGTAGAATTTGAGAGGAAGCACACAATTATTTTGTTTCCTTTTTCTTACAAAATCATTTGAATTTATAAAATAAGTCAATCTTCTATTGTGTAAACTTAGTTCGTTAGGGAGGAGAGGAGGTATGTGGCCCTGTGCCCCTTTCTGGATCCTCCAATAGTCCTTTTAACATAAAAGAATCATGGGTTGTCAGATATGGTGCCCATTACCTCCCCAAAACAAAAACACCAGAAGAACTCAGCTCAGCTTTTGCTGCATTTTAAAGCAACTGCTTTAACACTGTCGTGAATATTACTTTTGGCGACAAATGGAAAACCAATTTCAATGCATGGGCAGGTAATCTTTTTTTTTTATTTAACTTCATATGATATTTTAACTATGATATTTTCTCTGAATAATGGTACAAAAATTATAAATTTAAAATGTTCCTTAATGATGCATTAAGAGGCATTTCAAAACCAAGTTTGTCCTAGGAACAGCCAGGGGAATGATGATTACTGCATTTAGATTTTTTTTAAAAATATTATAAAACAAAATTACTTAGGATAACCACATTGTTAATACTCAAACAAAGGCAGAAAACATAAGAAAAATTAATTTGATAAAATTTTGTGAATGCAAGTGTAGTAAACAACCCAATACTTTAATTTCCCCCTTTATTGAAGAACAACCCAGTTATTAATACATAAATAAGAATTTAAATAATATTTTATCAATCACAGTTATGGCAAAAGAACGTGAAAATTCAAATAAAAATTGCAACAAATGGTACATTCAAGTACAGAGAAGCACCTTTAAAGTTTATTTTCATCAATTAATTTACTGATTAATGTGAACCCTGAAAGAAATACACCCAAAACATTATAAAACAACTTTATTAGTTAATGCAATTTATTCCTAATGTTATCTTATTTTTAAAATTAACTATACACACATGATAGAAGTAGAGGCAATTTGGGGTGTTTAGTTCTACGTATTTTACAGTTTCCCAGATAAAATACTTATCAATCAAGATTAATAATAAGCGTGTGTGATTTAAGCCTATAACTGATATCAACCTATATAGTTCTTAAGGACTAAAGATAAATCAAAACAGAAATAAAGCAAGAGTCTCAATTAACAGGATTTTCATACGTATTATGTGGTTAAAGACAGGTTTATTTATTTGTATTAGGAGCATATTGAACCTAGAAGGCAATCAGCGATATTAAACCAAACATAAGGAATTACACTATATCATCAACTAGTAACAAATATGAAATCTAATTTTTAAAAACTATATAATATGATACCGTAAAATGTGACTTTCTTTTGTTTACAATGCTACGTATTTGAAAACAATTGTTTGAAGTTGAAGTTGCTAACACAAATTAGTGGCCGATGATGAATTATTCTCTGGTGTAATGTTTTGTAGAAATGAATCTTTTTAAAATAATGAGTGAAGAAGAACTAGCGAAATATTTAGATTTGACCTAATTAAAAATAAGAGATAGAATTAATCTATTTTAAAAAAATAATTCTTCCACTACCCATCTTCATCTTGCTTCGGATTCGGAAATCTGGAAACGTAACAGGCAGTAATGGGATGTTTGTTGACTGTGCGAAGTTGACTTTTTTTTAAAGGGATCTTAAATTTCATTTAATTATTAGACAATTGGACAATGTAAGGAATGAGTTATAAATATCTCTTTCTGAATAACAATAACAGGCTTTTCTGTATTGCCTGTCTAGCAACATCTGATTAAATATTTTATTGCAGTTTAAAATAGTTTTCAACCTCTAAGTTTATTATGGATTTGATAAAAACTCCTAAGGTAATTGCGCTTTGCTCTCTACCATTGTTTCTTGTGTACTAAATCTGTATATTTATTCACTGAAATCGAAAAGCATATAATGTTAACCAATTTCCCACCCACGAAAATAATGTTAGATTTGCTTTGCCTTTATTATTTGCTGCATTTATAAATAAGCAAGTTGTTAATTTTTGTTACTAAACCTAATTTTTTTCCATGTAATTTATATAAGAAATGTATCTTATTTAATGTTAAAATTCCATTTTAATATGTATTAAATGCCTTTTTAAAATATTAGTCTGTCCCTTATGAATTTAGGTACTCATTTAATATCGTAGGATAAATTTTAATTATTAAAAGCACTGTTTTACATATTTATTAAGAAAATATTAAAGGTTCAGTTTTATGTAAATTGCATTTATTTTTATGCTAATTTTCTAATTTAATATTCATTGAATTGTACACTATTTTAATAACATTTATTTTCATTCACAAACATGTATTACTACTCTAAAATAGACTTTTTATTTGAAACATCTTTGAAAATGTAAACTTAGCAGTAGGTAGATCAAATCATATGTTAGATATTGGCTATAAAATGATGTAAGATTAAAATGAAAGTTAAGAAATGAGGAATTACACATGCCACAGGTGAATAGTTTTTACAGTATGGCAAGTAAATTTCCTAGATTTTTTTAACTTTTAAAAATTGTAGCCTATCATTAATAATTTTCTTTGTATATGCAGTAAATTATTGTTTTGCATATCCCCTATAGATTAAAATGTTAAAGTTTTGTTAATCTGTGTGGTATAGTGGATATATGAAATGATGAAATCATATTTCAAACTTTTTGTCATATTATTCTACCCAGTGGTAGAATTTTGTCATACTTTCTGCAACCAGTGGCAGAAATACAAAAATCTTTCTGCAGCACAGTATATATTTATGCATGCATGTGCACATAAAGATGTGGGTGCATTTAAATCTTGTTAATAGAAAATTGCAATTAAGTTTATGTTGTCAATAATTAGTTTGATACTTGATTATTAAAACAGCATGTGAAGTTTTGCAGTTCAGGAAAAATACATTATATCTAGGCTTAGAGACCTGTGGGTATGCAAGGAATGAGAACCCCCTTCTCCCCCCCCCCTTTAATTAGTTTTCAAGTAAGCTAATAACTTACAAAATCATATTTTGGTGTTAACATTAACTACTTTATTTAATAATTACACATTCCGTAGGGCTATGGTAGATAATATTGACATTGTATACATGTCATCAATAAAGATTTATTATCTTTTGTAACTATTAAATTTTTTTTTAAAACTAAGCTCAGATTATGAAATAAGTATTTAAAATTATTTTTATTTAAATTACTAAATATATTTTTACAATACAAAAAAAATAATTTTTTTTTTTATCTTAACCTTTTAAATGCTGCACTATGATTGAAATATAACACAAATTATTTATTGTAAAAAATCAGATCTCTTATATAAGATCCATAAGTACAATTAAAAAAAAAAAAAATTTTTTTCTTGTACAGTGGAACCCCGATTTTACGTAACCCGTTTCGTACGTTATCCCGCTTCGTATGTTATTTTTTGTCGGTCCCGAGAAATTCCTATTCCGATAATGTTGAAAATACCTTGATTCTACATCATTTACTCTTAATGTTTCCCGCTTCGTACGTCATACTAGACGAATTACCTTCAGAAATTTTGTCTTCTTTCACCCATAAAAAAAAAAAAAAAAAAATCAGAAGAACAAAAATACTTTCCATATGTTCAACTAGTTGTTTGTTACCAAAACCATTTCTTCCAGTCACCCCCTCCCTGTGAATGCCAGTAAATGTGTGTCTTCTATTGTGTGTCGTGACGAATGGACCCGTCCACCCACAATACCTTGGGTTGGGTTCAACTCAATCCACAGTGGAATGGACTGCCCCTCGTAAAGTTGCTACCTGCTCCCCTTTCTTGTTCTCAGAATTATCGCAGTACCACTGAGGAAAAATCGTCTGCCGTTAGCTATATCCTACTCCCGTGAATCAAAAGTAGGATGTCGAAAAGAAAATGTTTCTCTGTGGCAGAAATAATTGAAAAAGCAACAGTTTTCAAAAGAAGTAAAGTTGATCTCGCAAAATCACTCGGTATCGCATATTCTACGTTACAAGGCATCCTAAAACAAGAGGTCTCAGTGGAATTAAACTCTGAAAAACTGGGAAATTAAAAAAAAAAAAAAAGAAAAACATTGAAAATCTCTCCTTTTGAGGAACTTGGAAAGATTTTGTATGAGTGGTTCAAACAAGCCCGTACAGCCAAGATTCCAATCAATGGCTCAATTTTGAAAGGAAAGGCGCTTGAAATTTCTTCTCGTCTTGAAATACAGAATTTTACGGCATCCAATGGTTGGATCGACCGATTCAAAAAGAGGCATAGTTTATCGTACAGGTTTATTTGTGGTGAGACAAATGGAGTAAATACTGCTGTCGTTGAGGAGTGGATGGAAAAAACATTACCTTCTATTTTGTGTAATTATTCACCAAATGACATCTTTAATGCCGATGAAACCGGACTGTTTTTTAATCTATTCCCTGATAGAACATACACTGTGAAAGGAGAAAACTGTCACGGTGGGAAGCTATCAAAAGTGCGATTAAGTGTTTTGTTATGTACCAATGTGGATGGAACTGAGAAGCTAACACCATTTGTGATTGGTAAATCCAAGAAGCCCCGATGCTTCAAAAATGTCAAAAGTTTGCAAACAGATTACAATACCAACCAAAAAGCTTAGATGACGCAAGATCTTTTTGAAGATTTCGTAAGAAAATTGGACACGAAAATACGCTTACAAAAGCGAAAAATAATTTTATTCGTGGATCAGTGCACTGCTCATGTTAATCTAAACTTAAAGAACGTGCGCATGGAAATTTTCCCACCCAACTGTACCAGCTTACTTCAGCCTTGTGACTTGGCAGGGGTCAGTCCAGGTTTCTTTCCCAGGGTCCTATTTTTGTGAAATTTTACCTAATTTTGTGAATTTATAATTAATTTTGTGAATTTATACCTAATTTTGTGAATTTTTTCTATTTTTGTGAATCTTTCCTTATTTTGTGAACTTCTTCCAATTTTCTTTTTCATTTTTGAGCAAGTAAGCAATCACGAAATAGAATTGAATATTTTTTAAAAAATTAAAAACAAAATGGGTATAGTTAGTTCCCTTAAAAAAAAGTTGGCCAAAACTGAATAATTCCTGTTCACCGAACATCCGGGATAGTCATACCCTGGAACAATATTTAAAAAAAAAATTCGATTAAAATTAAAAATATAAGCTTTAAATCTTTACTTGTAAATGATTAAAAAACAGATTTTATAATAAACGTAGGCCCTGGTAGTTTTGATTTTAAATTGCAGGTACTAAACACTTATTTACACCCCAAATTCAAACTTTAGTAATTTTTAAATATTACAATGTCTGTCAGTTTCAACTAGAAACACTCTAATACTAACGATGTGAAAAATGCAATTTTTAAATCTAGTTAAATTTCAACAATTGAAGGGAAAGGAAAAATAAGTTGCAGATAATTACAGATGGGAGAAATTAGCCAACATTTTTAAAAATTAATTTCAACTTGTACCATTAAAGAAAAATTACTTGTCAGTGTACACAGAATATCCCCAAAACACTGACCTGGGGTTTTATTCCTTAAATATTTTTCACAAATATTTTACAGTAAATCACAAATTTATATCTAAAAAAAAAAAAAAAAAAGGCACAGAATTTTACAGTAATGATTATAATAAATGTTGGAAGATTAAATCTAAATAAATACAAATGTACATTTTTATATGGTCTCCAAACAGAAAATTCCCAGTCTGTAAGATGTGCCCATGCATTAATTAAGTTTAAAAAATTTAATTAAGTTATAAATTTTCAGTCTTCTATCAAAAACGATAGGTTCTAGCAAAAAATTGCTCGCTATGGCCCTGCCTATGCCGATAGCATTTCTCTGTAGTGTACCCCTATGACCGCTCTTTAAAATGATATTAAATCCCAATAAAATCACTCCTATGCTTTGTTGTTCACTCGCAAGAATGAAAAAATGCAGTATTACACTATCTCTACCCCCCCCCCTTTTTCCAGCTTTGAGCAGTGATTGACCTATATTTATCCCTTTTCACATTCCACAGTGTGGATTCTCAACCCATTAAACAGGGTGTGGCACCCGGCAATCCTTTAACGTCTGGCAGTCCGTTTTTCTTTTCTTATTTGCCAAAACTTTTTCTCCTTCCTTACCACACAGTTTTCTTATACAGGAGACAATACAATGAAGTCAAAATTGATGTTTAAACGACCCTTTACAAAACAGGAGGTATAACTGTTCCTTCAAAAAAATCCAATCAGCTTTTTTTTTTTTTTTTTAAATGCAACGAGATAAAATGTTCTTTTATAAATAATTATTTTTTTCTGTTTTCTTTTATTTGCTTGATCTGAAAGATGCCCTTGGAATGTTTGTTTTTTCAGCAATGTAAAAGGGCCATCTGGCACATTACGCCTTCAGTTGGGGGGAAAGAAGGGAGTTGAAAATGATTTCACCCGTAAGGATGTTATGTTGGATAAGTATGCAGTTGTGAATTAGTAAACAATAAGCTTAGACTTAGCCACGTAATGATGGCAGCTCCCGTTGTTTTGAATTGGATGTTATGCACTCTTGCAAGTTGTTCTTAATGATTGCTTTTAGTGTAATCATTACATGGCCTTTCTACTTCAGATTATTTATAGTTATTACAGATATTTACTAAACATTAGAAAATTACCGATTCATTTCAAAATGCAAAACGAATTATTGCGAGTTAGAACGTTTGTGCGATTTTGAAACATTGCATTGATCTGAATTTATGTCTGTCTTTTAGAATAAGATTTAGGACTAAGTTAATCATTTTGAGATTGCATCAAACGATTTCTGAACATTTAATACATGGTGAATAAATCTGCCAGTTTGGAAAACAAAGTGCTTTCTTTTAATCTCCTCCCCAACCTGGCTGCCCTTTTTACATACGCCACTGGCTTTATTCATGAAGAACGTTGTAATTATCCGAGAATGACAGCTGTCATCACCTTTTCTTCTGGCAATGAGCCTTATTAATATTATAGTGGAATATGTCTTGATGTTTAATTTTTTGGCATAAACACAACTCGCATGAAAAGAAATAATAAATGAGCGCTCGCTACTAGTCCGATTTTTATTCCCAGAAAGAGAGCTCCTACATAGCAGGTGAGGGAACTTAGGAGGAAGAACAAACAAGTGCAGGCGTCTGCTTCAAACTGCAATCGTAGGCGGTGTAATTTACCCCCCTGTCTTAGGGCCTCCAATCAACCTACCTCCCGTCATCATCATCAACATTGTTTACATTTAGTCCAAGATATTATTGGGTGCCGATCGGCGATCGCTAAATGATAATAATTCCTAAACTCAATTGAAAAGTGCAATAGTTATTTTGTGAAAGGGCCGTTTTGGTCAAACTGAATTTTGTGAAGGGTCCGTTTTTCCGATATTGAATTTTGTGAAGGGTCCGTTTTTCTGATATTGAATTTTGTGAAGGGTCCGTTTTTAACTTGTTGAGTTTTGTGAAGGGTCCGTTTTCGGACCCGATTTCGACCTGGACAGACCAATAATTCGATCCTTCAAAATGCATTATAGGAAGCAACTGGTAAGAAAAGCCCTTTCTGGACTTCATTCTGGTGAGTTTCAGGATGCTTGGAAAACGAAAATAAACGTGCTAGAAGCTCTTCATTTGATCTCATCAGCGTGGAATAGTGTCGATAAAAAATGCATTTCAAGTGCTTTTTTGAAGGGAGGATTTCCCAAATCTCACGTCGACGGTGAAGTGCCACCGGAAGAGCCCACTATGGAAGACTATAATAAAGAGGATGAATTTAAACTTGCAGACATCAATTTTGACGAGTACATTGATTGTGATAAGGATGTTACCGCTACTACAGACATTCAGAGTATTTCCGATTTGATTTCGCAGTATGAAAGTGAGGACGATATTGATGAAGACTCAGATAGTGAAGATCCAGAAGAAATCATGCCTTCTTCGGCAGAGGCCATTGCGAGTTTAAATACCTTAAAGAAATTTTTAACCGGACATGAAAATCAAGAAACAAATTTGCAAAAACTTGCATGTATTAAAAAAAGTATATGTGAAATTACACTTGAAAGGAAAAAGCAGTCAAAAATAATAGATTTTTTTAAATAATATGGCATTGGTCAGTTTTTTTGTGTGTTTGTTTCCTTCATTTCTTTTCTATTGGACCCCGATTATACGTTTTCCCGCTTCGTACGTTTTTTACCTCTGGTCCCGTGAAAAACATAAAATCGAGGTTCCACTGTATATGATTTATAACATATTCTAGAAGTGGAACATTGACGTGAAACACTTAGTTTTTCTATATGTTTTTTTGTAAAATGTGGTTCACTGCATTCAAAGTCAAAATTTGTTTTCACTGCATAATTTTAAATTATTTGTTAGTAAATTTTCTAAAAGATACTCAGAAATAACACAAGATTTTTTGAAAAATAGTGGGGCTGCACTTATCAAGGTAGCCCCCAAAAGCTACTCTGACAGAACTTGTCAACATAGGCGCTGACTTCATGGGGCTTGAAGGGGCTTCAGCCCCCCAATATTTTTATTCAGGGGGCTGAGCCCCTTCAAAAATTTTACTCCAACTTTTTGGTGTCAAATCATATTTCTTCCTCCAAATCGGTTAAACTTAAGAATCCTAAAAATAGAGAATGTATCGCTAGCTTCTTCTGTCTCCCACTCCGCTTTTTCTCTCACAGGGATTCAGGAATTACGTTGGGCGCCTGTAATGCCATAAGGCACGGATGTCAACCTTCTTTATCAAGAGCGCAAGCACAAACAAATGACCATCAGATAGCTAGGCAAAAAGAAACGGGTGTTTTCCCCCACAAGAACCCTTCAGATTTTACACCGTGACACAATTGATGATGGAATTGCTTTCTAGTAGGGAGAAGACTGCGCTTTTTTTAGGAGGGTCGTTCTCATGTAATGTAATCTTTTTTTTTTTTAATCAGTACAGCAAAAGCTTTCACTTTTGTTCTATTGTGAGATGCAGACTCTTCTGTAGACGTCTGACCATAGGGGAGATTTTCCCATTGTGCAAAACTGCAAACGATTGTGACATTTCCATTTCCCAGCAGTATTAAGTTTCGGTGCTGAAAATAAACCGTTTAAATGTGACTTAAAAACAATTCAAGGCAGAAAATTGATTGTCAAATTTAAGTTTGAAGATTTTAAATCATAAAGAACCTTGTGAGATAGATGAAAAATTGATGTTTAATACAGTTTCGGATATAGACAGTATTAATTTCTTATTTCTTTATAACAAAAACTTTATCAAAACTTTACTAATATCGAACGCTTAACGTTTCTGATTTAGCTACAGTTAAGAGCTAAATAAAAAATGATTTCATAAAAATCTTCGAGCAGCACAACTTCTGGATTATATTTTATAATTGCTTGCTCTTATCTTCTCTCTTTACATATAAAACTCTTTCCCCCATCAAGGGTGTAATCAGAGGTGGGGGGGCGGGGCAGGCTGAGCACTACTTAGCTGTCTCCCAGCCCCCCTATGATTTTCAAAAATTTTTGTTAGTTTACACATAAATACGAAAATTTAAAAATGAACATTTGAAAACCATGAAATCTTTAAGAAAACTCGTTGTTTTAGGCGAATTTCGCTTCATAATTGCAAGATTTCTGTTCAGTCCATTATTTTACTACTCTTGGCCGCATGTGGTGCCAGTGGCGGTTCCAGAGGGGGGTCACGGTGGTCATGACCCTTCTGGGCCTAGATTAACCATCTTGCCAAGAAAGAAGGAAGAAAAAAAACGAGGGCCCAAGCCGAGCTTGGACAAGGCCCAAAATTCAGAGAGGCCTTGATCATGTGCATACATATCATATTGTGTTGCTGAAAGAGAATTCCTCTTTAGAAAACCATTAGTCTCTGACTAATTTACTTTATTTTATAACAACGTTAAAGTATGCACACAATATTCTGACTATGTGCTCAGTCGTTGTTCCTTGGCAGAAAAATATGCAGCCGTTTTGTAAATATGTGCATTCATCCATACATAGAGGGCAAAGGCAAGGGGAGTCACAGCGAGCATGATTAAGGTAAGGGTGGATGGGGTAGTTGCCTCGAACCCACAATGAAAGAAAACGCTCAAAATCAAAAAATGGTTTATAGAAAAATGTGTGAATTGGGCGTGTGTGATACATATACTCGTATTCGACCCCCACCTCCACCCCACACTTGCAAATAGCCTCCCTCTTCTGTAAAAGCACTCTATGAAGCACCTATGTTTGTAAATTATTATTTATGGAATATCAAACTAGCGTAACTGCTACAAAACCATAAAAATTATAGAGGAGGAAGGAGGGGGCTGTCATGGGAAAAGAGGGACTATACCTAAACAGGGCCGGATTACCCATTAGGCTGAGTAGGCTTTCGCCTGTGGGCTCCTACCATTTTAGGGGCCTGCGTTAAAATTTAGAAGGAAAAAAATATAATCAAACATTATTAAAGCTATTTTAGTGTTAATATTTATACAGTATATGTATATGTAACTCTGAGAAAATAATTCTGATTCATTATTGATTTCGTACACACGAAACACTTTTTGGCATTGTACACTTCTTAATTGAAATTTGAATGAATATATGTGCTAGAAAGTTTGAAGCTGACTATTTAGCTTGAATTTTTATGTGCACATTTCAGTGATACCTTGCATTAGATGGATGTATATTTTGCAAATTCAATAAGGAGAACTTTTAGCACTATGTCTACACGAACGGGCTATGGTAATCATAAAAAGGCTTTTAAACAAACTCTTCGTACCCTAGTCATCACAATCATATTTTATACAACTTTTTTCCGTTTTGAATAAAAATTAATTTTCGTATATTGTTGCACAAATATCATCAGAATAAATTTCAAATAACATAATTTGTTATGGTTTTAGTTTATAAAATGACTTATGATTTTAGTTATGTATCCATTTAGCCAAAGCGTCTCTGACTTACCAATTGCTAGTGTGCTAGTTTAATTTGTTTTGATAATTGTTAAGGTAATCTGGAACAATTTTCCAAAAAGAAGGGTGATTTAGAGTGCAGTGGAGTTTTTATATATGTTTTAAAAATAATATGACGTAGACTATGATTTCGAATTAGATTTCATTCATTTTGTTTCCATTTTTCATATTATTGAGTATTCTTATTTTAATGTAAAGTAAAAATGTTGAGTATTTTTAAAATTGTCTGTAAATATATACAATAATTCAGTGATAATTTTGGCATTGTATATCTGTTTCTGTGTTATTCCACTTTTAAATGTAAAGCACGATTATATTTTATACAACTTTTTTCCGTACTGAATAAAAATAAAATTTCATATATTGTTGCACAAATATCATCAAAATATGTTTCAAATAGCATAATTCATTATGGTTTTAGTTTATAAAATGATTACTATGTGTCCATTTTGCCAGGAGCGTCTCTGATTTACCAATTGCTTATGTGCTGGTTTAATTTGTTTTCTTAATTGTTAAGGTAATCTGGAATGGTTTCCCAAAAAGAAGTGTGAGTTAAAGTGCAATGCAGATTTTATATGTCGAGTTTTCTATGCCAAGTTCCACACAAAGCCACCCCCTCCCCCTCGGCCTAGATCCTCCGCACATATAGTTGGCCATAACACCACATTTCAACATTTCTTTTCATTTTTAATGTTATTGAAATATATGAGTATTCTTTATATGAGTATTCATAGTTTAATGTAAAATGAAAGTTTTCAGTATTGAAATGTTTATGCAGACCTAAAATAGTGTAGACTCTGAATTTTGATATATTCTCGCACTTGTATTTCTTTGTTAAATCATTTTTAAATGTTAACAAGGATGATATTATTGAAAAATTAATTTTTTTCCTGCTGTGAAAATACTATGAGAATGAATTTAAAAGTATATTTTATTTATTTGTTTTTGTTTTTACAATTCAAATCACGGAAATCCGTTTAATATGTATGTGTCAAAGAGGGGACTTGTAACTTTGTATGATGGTTTGTATATTTGTTTGATTTGTTTTAATACATGGAAAGGAGGTATTTATTACTTCTTTGCTTTTGTATTTTTAAATAATTTTAAATGTAATCTGTAAAAAGTTGTCAAAGAAATGTAATTTAAATGTGATCAGTTTTTCTGTCTTAAAGTAGTGCGACATTTAATTAAAGTCGATTCAATTTATGGGTATTTCATCATGTAGTAAAATAAAAAATACTATTTTATATTAGTAAAAATTATTTCTGATGAATGTTTGCAAGTAAGTAAAATAATCCGGATTTTAGTCTTTTGTCTCGTTTGTACTTCTAGGGTATTTTGAAATATTAGCTGGAGTCAAGGCCGTAGGCAGGGGAGGGGCCCGACAGGACCGAGCCCCCCCCCCCCCCCGAAATTTATCTCTTTTTTTAAAATTGCCTCAAGAGGTACAGCTGATCATGGACGAATATGTCTGGAGGAGCTTAAACATAATGATGGGAATTTCAGAGCTCTGATTCGGTACAGATTCGGTACAGAGATCTGATTCGGTCTGATTTCGGTTCAGAATAAAATGCGGAGACAATATCCTTGGTGAACATGTTTTATCATCGGGAATAATGCCTTATATACAAGTCCTACTGTCCAGAATGACTTAATTAGTTTAATAGGTGAAGACATACAATCACAAATAATAAGTAGAAATTTAAAAGTGAAATATTTTCCCTTATTAACCGATGGAACTAGACATAAGACAGAACAATTTTCTTTGTGCATTCAATGTATTGACACTGAAGAATGTAAAATGCGAGAAGATTTTTTAAAGTTTGTCGCAGTTTTTAATTTAACCAGAAACAGTTTAGCTGAGATAATAAAATCTAGTATTCTTGAAATTGGTTTAAATATCTCTTTACTTAGTGGTCAAGGGTATGACGGTGCTTGCAACAAGAAAGGACAGTTTAAAGGAGTTCAAGCACTCATTCAAAAGGAATACCCAAAAGCATTATACACCCATTGCGTTTCTCGCTGTTTGAATCTTTCTCTGGCTGGTTCCTCTAGTATAAGAAACATTTTAGGGACGATATCAGAAACATGCACATTTTTCCGTTCTTCTGCAAATCGTGCTCATATTTTAAGAGAGGAATTGAAAGGAAGTAATTAATCTAAAGAGTCAACTCTAAAAAGATATTGTGAGACTCGATGGCTCGAAAGACACGAAGCTGTTACTCTTTTTGCTGATACTATTCTTCAAATAAGTCAAGCCCTAGAAAATATTATAGATAACCACGGAAATGCTAATGATATTGCAAGAGCATCTGCGTTGCACAAAAATATTTGCTCCTATGATTTTCTCATTGGATTAATAATTTCCGAAAAAATATTAGGTATAACTCACTCACTGTCCGAATATTTGCAGAACAAGCAGGTGGATCTTCCATATTGCACATGAAAGAGTAGATTTAGTGATAGAAAAAATTTCAAGTATGAGAAAGAATGCAGAAGAAGAATTTAGGAATTTGTTTTCAAAAGCAAATACATTGGCTGGTAGCTTCGGAATTATATCAGATTTGCCCCGTCGAGTTTGCAGTCGGAGACATCAGAAAACTATCCTAGCAGCTCTCCTGAGGAATATTACAGACAATCAGTTTTTATTTTGTATTTGGAGGAATTAGTAGTAGCATTAACAGAGTGCTTCACAGCACACAAAAATGAAATTGTTGCTTTTCATAATCTAATGCAACAGCACTGCACCCAAAATTCATTTTATGATATAGAACCAGCAATTAGATTTTATATGGAGAATGTAAAGCATAAAAACTTTTCTGTAATACAAGGAGAGTGGGACCTGTTGGTACTTAAATGGAAGAAATCAATTGTCATAAAACCACATGATTTGCCTATAAATATGCACTCGATGCACTCAAGGAGTGCAGCAGTGATATTTTTCTAAATATCAATATCCTGCTTCTATTTCTAGCCGTTCAACTTGTAACAACCGCCTCGGTTGAACAATTCTTTTCAGCCCTAAAAAGACTGAAAACTTACCTCAGAAATAGCACAGGGGATGAGAGATTTTCATTTGCTCTAATGTCCGTGCATAGTGATATTGTCGTAAATGAAAAAAATGTTATTAATAAATATGCTTCGGTCCCAAGAAGAATAAAATTAATGTAAAATCATCTGTAGTTTTCTTAATCAAAATATTTTCTTTTTCGAGATTACGTAACCAGAGTTGTTATGTTTCTTTTAGATTATGACCCCCCCCCCCAAATGTCTACGACATTATAATTAATGTCAATTCTGATTCATTTTCAAGCCAGCTAATTGTTACCCCCTCCCTTTAAACAGGTTTTGCTGCCACTTGCAAAAATTCTTCAGGCTCCAATTATTTATTGTGAGTCTATTTCAATCTCAGATTATGGCCCAGATACAGTGAAACCTCCCAAGTGGGACACTCACATAAGTTGGGACAATTTCTGGAGAACGAATGTTTCAGTTAAATTACACTGAAATGTAAAATATACCTCCATAAGTAAAATGGACAAATTTTGAGGGAACCCGCAAGTGTCCAACTTTCGGAGGTTTCACAGTAAAAAAAAAAAAAAAAAATTTCGATAGAAATCAGGGTTAGGTTGGAGGAGATGGCTTAGTAAATTTCCTTTTATGCAGTAAAATTTCTGACAATGGCAGTGAATAAAAGTTATCAGAGGAAAATTAAAATTAAAAAAAACTTTAAAATTAAAAAAAAATTGTTCTTAAAATTTCAAAAAATATTTTAATAGTTTTATATACACACATACATAAATGATATATGTAAGCACATAGGTATAATGAGTGTACATATTGTGCCCCCCCCCCCTCCCCCCGAAAAAAAATCCTGGCTATGGCCTTGCCTGGAGTAATGTTTTGTAGAACAGTTTTCCAAAGTTGACTGCATGCATTTTCTTTCCTATGAAATTATCATTAAATACATTTTGAAAAAGATTTTACTTCTTTTGCTGTTATTAACTTATTAAACTTCAGTTGTTCTTTCAGAAGGGAGATTTGCTTTCTCCTTATGTGTACTGAAGACTGATTCGAGATCTTTAGTTCAAATACTTAATTTAAAAAAATTTTGAAAAATTTATTAAATGGAATTCCTTTTATTTTCATGAAAGTGTTATGTTAAAAAAGAACATTTTGAAATCTCAATTCTAAAATTTCTGAACCCCTTTATTATACTGACGGAGAGAAGGATTTTGTGTCCCCCTGTCCACCTCCGTAAGGATACGAGCCCCCCCCCCCCCAATAATTTTTACAAGTCGGTGCCCGTGCTTGTCAAGAAGTAGAAAAAAGCTTGTCTACTAAATTAAAAAAATTAATTATATCATTAATAAGCAAGAATTATTATATCAAGACAGTTTTGAATGTTTTATTAGCATGGTAAAGAATAAAAACAGCAATGGTATGAACAATAACCGAGCCAGATTTCTCAGGAAACGAACAATATATGGATAATAATGAAAAAATATTTGAATAATATATGAAAAATACATGAATAATAATAAATATTATATGAATAATGAATATTTACATTAAGGAAAAGTGAATTTTAAAACTAAAGTCTTTCCTACTGTACTGCCCATGGTAGCTAGGAAAGCATTCCTCATGCTGTCTTTTATCACATTCAAAGCATTTTTTTACTGTTTTTCTGGCATACAGCACAATGTCTTTGGGTTGATGGAGCAAGATAGCTTGCATCTTATTGTCTCAAAGATTTACAGTGATGTGCATAATATCCAGGAACAGAGTGAATAACAAGTTTCATGCACAGCAAACACAAAGTTGCATTTCTCTGGAAATTTAGATGGGAAAGTTCCTCTGCTGTATCTGCTCAAATGTGAATGCAGAATCCATCCAGCTGCAACAGCCATATAGAGCATTGCCAAATAGATTCCAGTACCTTTGTTTGCTTCTGAACACAGGTCAATATGATCCAAGAAGTCTGTCTAGCAAATCAACTCCTCCTATTCCCTTATACATTTTTAAGATGAGGCTGAGGAACATAAGTTCGCTTATTTTTTTTTTTTCTCTTTTTTTTTTTTCCTCCCGACAAAATCTTTTAGTTTTACCAACTGGCTGATGACAAATCTGAATGATTGTCGTGATAGTTACTATGGCGCTGTCTTTCCATTTTGAGGCTTCTTTTCATGATTTGAGAGGGCATCTTCCTGTGTGAAATTCTCGGATCATGCTGATGGCTTTAAAACCTTTTTTTCTGACAAATCAGTCAACAGCTTACATGAAGTAAAAAAGTTCTCAAAATTTCATGCTTTTCTGGATTTTTAATCTCTATATATCAACACACTGATTCAGACTTGATGTCTCAAGATTTTCATAATTTTTGGTATTCAGTAATATATCATTGACTTATGAAAAAATACCAAATTTCAGTTATGTAGCACAATTATTTTTGAAGTTATTAATTTTTAAAGATTTAAATTTTTATGAAAAAAATTCATATTTTGGCATCTGTAGATGCCTATAGGCTGGTAACCAGTGATCGTATAAAGCTGAGAGTGGTCTCATTTTAAATCTGTTGAATGGGGCTTTAATTTGATATGCCACAACATAGGGGTTAACTTTTTAAAAAATTGAAAATTTTTAAATTAAATTTGAAAATTTAAATTTCTCAAAAAGTGGCAATTTTAAAAATTCCAAAATATTATCAAATATAGTTTTTGTAATGTCTTAATACATACAGCCAAATTCTATCATGGGATCAGGAGATACTGTGCTTCAGAAATATACGTGTTGTGAAAAATACCAGAATTAGTATCGTTTCAGAAAATTTTGAATATTTCATTGAATGAAACCAGCAACACATTTGAATGAAGCAAGCAGTGGCTATTACTTTTACATTTTTTTTTTAGTGGAGAAATGTCACATAAACACTTACCATTAAAACTCCAATATTATGAGTAAAGTTAAGGGTTAACAAATTAGTTCATCGAGACTTCAATCATTGGAAGATACCCACACTTTTGTTCACTTCACTGTCTGGTAAATTGTATGTTCGGCCAGTCTGTGTGACGGGGTTAACTTTGCGTATCACATCTGCAAAAGGGATCCGCAGTGTATCAGGTCGTGTGGGATATATAAATGAGGTGATGGACCTGAAGGACGGAGGAATGTAACTTGCACTTTACTGCAATCTTGCAATTTACTACTCTTCATCTTTATCAAGAACATAACTCAAGTGTTTTCCTGTTGTAAAGGAACATCAATCCAAGTGTCACCATAGATTGATGTTACATACCCACTAATATCTGCAAATAATATCTGCTGTACATCCTTTACAACTGGAAATATGCTCGAAACAACTGCGGAAGAAAATAATTTCGCATTTACTTTGGTTCTACATTTGAGAAGTGTGAAGGCATGAAATTTCTGGGTGCCTGATATAGTTACACCTGTATTGTACCGGTTGGCCAATTGTTCTTCAGTTTTAATGTATTCTTCAAGGGTCACAAATACAAAGTCTATGTTAGATATGTTCTGATGTGACCATTCAAACAGTTGCCTTGCATCCATAATTTGGTCCTTATACGGTCTTTGTAGGCTTTCTCTGGCTGCTAGTCTTTTGACTGTGGCCCCCAGCCCATCGTGTGGTTCTTTACCATGTGCTGTTGCTGAAAAATGCCATTCAGCCTCAGTCCCAAAATCTTGCTTATGATTACGCAAGTTAATAAATTTTTTAAAATTTTTATATTGGGCTGCAGAGCTATCAGAAAAATAGAAGATTTTTTTGTGAGGTCTTTCAAACTTGCATTTCAGATATTCCATCAACTTTGTCTGGAACAGGTGTTTGGTTGAGGCAATCTGATATTATTACAAAATTTAAATGTTTGACTTCTTTCTCTGTAAAATACACCACAAAAGGGTGAATGGTTGCCTGACTATTTGACCAATGATATGATTGTGCCTCATCTTGCAAAATGATCAAATAATTCTCAGAAAAGTCACAAATGACAGCCACTTCACATTCCAAAAGATTTTCCTTTGTATGTCTCAGAAATGCACTTTGTTCTTTTGCTGTGAAGTGATGACGAAGTAGAACAGGAAGTTTTTCACAAAATGCATCAACAAATTCACTAACCGTTTTTTAATTATTTCCAAGTTACATCGATCCACGTCTGTATGTGACAGTCTCAATTGCATTGTCTTCATATGATTTTTCCAAAAGTTCTCTAATCCTTTTGGTACCTGGACATGAAACACAATTTGAAAAGAAGCAGTCAGTTGATGGTGGGCTACAAACCATCATTTGCAGGCAGTCCTTGTATGTTTTAATTTTGCCATCCGTCATTGAACTCATTCGTGCATTTTCAAACATGAGCTTCACATTCTGATGAGTGGTGCACACACAGACTGAGTGTGTTCTACTCTGGCCTGCTAGAATACAATTTTTAGGCCTAAGTTCTGTAAACTTAGAAAATCCTACTTTTACAGTTAGGAATTTTTCTATTTGTTTACATCACCAAAAGGATGGTTATAATACACATCCGTAGAAGACATGAAAGTGGTTTTCAGCACATTTTTCAATTGTTGAAGACAATCTGTTTGCAGAGGATTGTTTTGTTTTTGCGACAATGTTGCGGTGTTGCCCTATTTTTGCCACAGGACTAGCCTAGTGTGATGTTATTGTACTATAAATTATGGGTCTATGTTGTGTTGCTAGGGGAATGGTAAATTTCCCTGGCTATTAAGATTGCCATGAATTCCACCCCCCCCCCCCTGTAAACAAGGCCGTAGCCAAGGAGGGGGGGGGATTAAGGATTCAACCCCCTCCCTGAAAGTTTCAAGAACATATATTATTATGTATGGAAAGATATTTAAAAAAATCTGCCATATTGAAATATAAAACTAGAAACAAATATGTGGCCAGGAAAACCTGTTTTTGCTTAAAAGTTTCATAAAGGATAAAGATATTTATCATCAATCTCCTACACAACTCTTGGTCTCAAATAATTTTTGTACATGGTAGATACTCAATTTGATTTTTTCACTAATTCAGTGCATGCATCTGAGCTAGGGTTGGTATTTTGTTCACTTTTCTGTAAAAAGTCCGGGATGCTGGATGAAATTAAACAAAATTGGACAAAATAAAAATAATTGAATTAGATTATTGTTATAATGCATGTTTTATTATCACAAAAAAAAAGTGTTCCTACATTTTAACAAAAATATTAATATAACATTTTAACAAAAATAATATTTTAATTATTCATCAGAAGTCATCACATATGAATTATATATAATCACATAAATTCAAAAAGAAAAAAAACTACATAGTAAAGCAATTAATTTTATGGAATACTTTGCTGAAAAATTGAACTTAACAAAATAAAATGATAAATTAGTTATTAAATTTAAATTTATTACTGGACTCATTTGAAAACCAGTCATTTGATGCATACTAAAATCAGTTCTGCTTCAAACCTGAATCACAATCAAAAACTGGAATAAATACTAAAATTCTGAACTGAAACTAAAAAAGGAAAATGAACTTAAAATTTACTTTAATTGACTTTCAAGAGGCAATTATATGCTACATACTACAGTCACAATAAGTTTTTCTCCAAGACTGAATAAGAACATTAAACAGGATCAGCAAAGAAAGTATAAAACTGAAATATTTTACTTTATAAAACAGGAGCAGTAAATTAAAAATTTGAACCAAAACTAAAAGGTAAACTATAACTTCTTTGCTCTTTTCTCATTCATACTGAGTTGCATCAGCAGTCCTGTCGGATGCTTCATTTTGTATAGTTAAGTGGAAAAAAACTATGTTTGCCTCTAAGTCATAGTGAGTTTCATCAGTGGTGGAATTAGATGTTTTAGTATACTAAAAGTGTTGGATTCATTCCCCCCCCCCCCCTCAAAAAAAAAAAAAAGCAAAGATGAGTACACACTTCCAGGAAAATGTGGTAGAAAAAGAGATTCAATAAGATTTTCTGGAGAAATAACTAAAATTGGTAAAATTGTTCGAATGCACAGTAAAGAGTGCTTAGTAGCATTAGTGCTAAAGCATGTAAAATATGAAAACATTTTGAAAAATGTCCCAAAAGACGAAAAGTGTGAACAATATTCTGATGAAAGCATAACAGATATATCCAGTTTAACATGCTCCAGCCCTACTCCATCCTCACCATATTCTCAGTCTGAATATAGAACAGGACAGCCTTCAGTAGCATCATTTATAGTAAAATCTAACAAAACAGAGAAGTCAGAATTATCATAGTCAAGAATCAGTTAATATCTTAAAGTTTTTCAGAAGTTTTACCTAAAGTTTTTCAGAAACTATAAGTGTGTATGTATTTAGAAGGAGGAAACAACAGTCCCTGTATTTTTGCTTAAAACAATCAAAATATTTAATCACTCAGTGTTTCTAGTTTAAAAATTGAAACTTAGTAAAGGTGGACAAAATGGAAAAAATGATATTATTTTGTCCAAGACGGTTTTTCCACCCCAGGCAAAATAGGACAACCCCGATCTGAGCTACGCTCTTTATCTGGTACAAGGTATGAAATATTTATATTTTCATCAGAAAAGTAAAAATGCTACAAAGGCCCATCAAAGGACAGTCTGAGCCCATTGGTTTAGCAAAATTCATGTTAATGTATACTAGATATGAAGTAGGATCTTGCTAAATTTTGTTTGTTAAAGTCAATCACTTCCTTTTTTGGATTTTCTGAAGTTCATCTAATCTTTTCTTCCAAGCTTCATTTTCTTTATTTACTACATAAAAGATTTTATAATAATTTTCTTTTAAAGAACCTTAATTTGTAAAAACATTTTAATGTGTTTACAGCTTTCCCTAAAACTTGCCATTTCATTGGAACTGAGGGTTCTTCAGATATGATTTTATGTTGGCATTTCTTGTTTTAGTTCTTTGTTCTATATATATTTCAGTTTTATACTTTCTTTGCTGATCTTTTTTCTATGCATAGTTGACTTTATCAGCCATGTAGTTGTTTTTATCATTTTTTATTTTCAGTTGATTGTTTTCTCATTCTTTCTTTATAAGTAGGGGTCGTAGTGCTTCTTTGCAAATAAGGATATTTTATTAATTTAAATAATTTTTTAGTTAAATATGTATTTAAAATAAAGTAATTGAAAAACTTTGTAAAAAACACACATAAGAAGTAAAAGGAATGTGTGTTTTTTTTACAAAGTTTTTTAATTACTTTATCGTTTAACACCAGTATTTTGAGTGTTTTTTCACATGTATTTAAAATGTTGTTGTACAATAAGTGATCCCAATTTTCTTTGTTTTCTGGTGAAAATCAACTGATTAGTTAAAATAATGTTTCTATATTTCAAGCAAGATATGACTTCACCAATAGTAGCTTTAATTAACTATATGCATTTATTTGTGTATTATTTTGCAAATAATACAGCCTTTTGTGCAGAAAAGTCATAAACATACTCTATAAATTAAATTTTTGTTAAGTTTTAAATCAAAATGCTGTATTTTTTCCCATATGTAACACATTTTTATTGACCATGTCCAGCTTTTAAATTAAAAGATAGAATATTTTAATTGAATAATTCAGGAAACTAGTTTACTAGTTGAAGAGGGAAAAAGAAATTGTTCATTTTTCATCAATATTAGTTAAAAAATTAAAAATAAACTTAAAATTGTTTCATATGGGACAAAGAAATTAGTCATTAAAAGTTTCTTTAATTTTTTCTTTTTATTTCACATACTGCAATTAAAAAGGTTTAATGGAACCTAAGAACTTAGAAATTAAATAAAATATTTTTTTAGTTAAAAATATAATGTTCCGTACATAAAAAAAATTCTGTGACTACAAACAAAATGCTCTAAATTTTATTTAGTTAAAAATATAGTTTTTCTGTTGATGAGCTTTAATAGAAGAAATTTCAAGTTTTAAAATGATGTATTACACTTAATTTTTTATAATTTTTTTTTTAAACTTGTAAAGCCAAATACTGTAAATACCACTAGACAAAATAATTGTATTAGTATTAACACATATAAAAATTAATACAGTTGGTATGTTTTGGGCATTACACAGGGTCCACCCTTCCTCAACTGCAAAAATCACTTAACCAACACTCAGGCAAGAAGGTGAGAAACCTTGCGTTCTTACATGCATGTTCCTCACCTTCCCTATTTTCTGTATGTGGTTTCAACAAAGTATTTTATTTTTGTACAGTACCCCCTCGTTATACTGCACCTCGATAGATCGCGTATTTGGCTGTATCGCACTTTTTCTATGTCTCCTAATTTTTCTTCTGCACTCTTTCCCTTCATTACTTTACATGAGAAGCATAGAGTACATCTAAAAAATACATCTCCAGTCACATAAAAGTGATACAAATAATTAATTTCCTCTCACTGTTCTTTGTCGAAAAATAAGTTATGAGAGAAAAATCAAATCAGAATGATTTTGGATAGTTTCTTTAGCAGAAAATGAAATATATATTTGTACACAAATTAAAAAAGGTAAATTAAAATTCTATGTTTATTGTTTAAGTGTGATTATCGTTTATTACAGTACTTATACTATTTATTAATTTTATTATACTTTAACTGCATGTGATCATGAAAGTAAAATTTCATCATATCATGCGTCATGCTCCCTCCCCCTGGCTGGTCATATCGTGCCCTTGGATATATCGCACATTTTTCTTGTCTCCCAACAAGTGCGATATAACAAGGATCTTCTGTATTAGCAATCTATTTCTCATAAAAGCGTAGGCAGGCTTGATGTGCATTTTCTGAAGAACTTTTTGGCAATCAAAATTATACATGATTAAAATAGTTTTTTTTCCCCTTCATTTGAGAATATCATACTGATACACTAAAGTGTGTATTTCATCTATTAAAAAATAAAATAAAATAAATAAAATAAAATAAAAATTAAGCAAGGGACTCCAAATATTTAATTTTGTGAGTTCCCAGGATCCACAGATTTAAAAAACCAGCACAGCTCTTGAATGTTCAAGTCATTCTGTTAGTCAAAATGCTAATTAGCATATTATTAAAATAAGTATATTGAATTAGTTATGTGTGAGTACTTATAACATTTCAATAACATGTATTAATGGAACATTTGTTGATGATATTAAGGTGTTTATGCTTTTTACCAGTTTTCACACTGTCCTAACAAATTGACTAACGCTTATTAGTTGTTTCTTACAAAGCAACCTTGCTTGCATATACTTGATTCCAAAAAAAACCCCCAAAAGTATGCTTACTCTCCCATCAGGGAGTTAGCTCAATTTTATAAGAATTAAACCAAACGTAACTTTATTTCTAAAAATATGCCTTCTCTTATAAAATTTTATTGGTTGCGTGGAGCATATCTATTAATGAAATGTACTATTTGTGGATTGCTTAAGCTTTAATGGTGTATTAAAAAATTTGTGATTTTGGTGCACACAAACACAAAACTAATTATGTCAGTACTTCAACATTTTTAGAATGTCTCTACAAGCTGTACTATACACTGAAATAAACAATAATTTAGAAAAAATTATTAAAAATAATAAATGTTGCAGAATGTGGCATTTTTCAAAAAAATTTTGTTGTGTAATTCCATTTTTAAGATTCTTTTTTGAAAGTTTGCCAAAAAAGCACAATTTTTTAAATTTAATTTCAGTGTGTAGTGCAGGTTTTAAAGAATCTCCCTGAATTTTTTCAAATCACTTGTGCATTTAATTTATTTTAATTTGTATACCAAGACCACGAGGGAGATTTTATTTCTTTAAACTGCATCCTTAATTCAAAACTTAAATTAAAGTTAACTGTGATCTAATACTTATATGCAGGGGATTCAAATAAAAAATAATGTAAGGAGATGTTTTGATAAAAGTGTTCATAAAATATGAGCTATCGCAGAATGCTCATAAAAGTGAAACTCCTGTCTTAAAAATGCACACCTTTTTAAAGTTTTTTTTTTTTTTTGTAAAAGTTTGTCTTTAAAAAACACTTTTATTTCAGAATAATTATTCACAAACTTCATTAATAGTTATACGTTTAAAGGTACTTAAAAAAGTGTGTAAGTCACTAAGTACTGTACACAAGGCATTTTGATCTTAGATTCTAACCTCCTCCCTTACTAAAATCTCCATAGCAAATTGAATACATTAGTAATATTTTTTACAGCACTTCTTAAAAGGAAGCATGTTGAATTCTTACATGAAAATGATTAGGCGATTCTAGAGAATTTGAAGATACTAATTTAAAAGCAATAGGATGGACAGTATTAAAATCATTAAAAGCAGTTAAAAACACATTAAAATCCGTTTGTAGCACTTTCGGTGGCAGCCACCACCTTCTTCAGCTCTGGTCTCAATTCAAAATGCCTGGCTCTCTTCCTCAGTAAGGCGTTCCACCCAGGATCTATCTGCGCATGCACCATGTCATTTATAGTGCCATCTGTCGTTATAATCTGTAAAGCCTCCATGCTTAGAGCATAATAATTATTTTTGTAATTGGCGAGTTTTTGGCTATTGTTAAAGTCGATTTCTATGGTGCGTTCTTGGGCTATTTTTGAGAGGGCAGTAGTGGTTTTAATGAATTTAATGTCATTGTGGTGTTCCTTTTTTCGGTCTTTGATTTTCCGTTTTGTTCTACCAATATATCAACCTGGTTTATTAGTACAATTGTCTGTAAAGTTTATTTTATAAATACCGGCGGTTTCATCAGGAGTAATAGTATCTTTACACTGCAAATGCGTGATTCGCATGATGCATGCGCAGATAGATCCTGGGTGGAACGCCTTACTGAGGAAGAGAGCCAGGCATTTTGAATTGAGACCAGAGCTGAAGAAGGTGGTGGCTGCCACCGAAAGTGCTACAAACGGATTTTAATGTGTTTTTAACTGCTTTTAATTGAGGATACTAATTGTGATACCTACTTATATTTTCATTTTATTTTTTGAGTACAGCTAAAAAAAATATATGCAGTCGACTTCGGTTATAGTGAACCATTGGGGACCGGGAAATTTCGTTCACTATATCCTAAGTTCACTATAAGCAATGTGTCTCCTCCCCATATGATCAAGGAATACATTATACACATAAGAAAAAAATAGTGTTTTATCCCCGCACTGAATGTTTGTGTAAATCAAACATAATTAATTGCCTTATTACTCCTAAGTACTACAATAATTTACGAGATTCATTCAATTGACTGGAAAGTGCTGTAGTCAATCAAGCAATAGCATGTGGTGGTAATCCTTAACTTGTGTTATTTCACCCACCAGGAATGGAAAATGGAATCGTTCAAGGACAAGAGAGATAAGTCCGTTTTCGTTCACTATGAAATGTACCCTGCTTTTTGTTAAGTGCTTAGTAGCCGAAAAATGCCATTGATTCTAACCGGCTAAGAATTTAATCCCCTTTTACAGAAGTCTCCGGATAGCAAGCGTGAATACAATTACAAGGGGTATAGTTTGATGAATTGCATTGAAGCGCTTGTGGTCTTTTCTTTCTGGTCAAGAATGAGAATGAAAAAAGTTGCATGCTTCTTTTAAAAATTGTCATTGCTATCTTCTTCATTGTGGAAATGTGGATGTCATGGCCTTTCATGCAGGGTGGCAAAGGTGAGCTTACCTTTTAAGCACTGAGAATATCAGACAAAAAGAGTACTGGGAGCATACACTACAAGACTTGGGCTGTTTTGCAAGGGAATTGAAGAGCTAAAGATTAGTATGCATCACTGCAAAGGATAAATTCCTAGTTTCACAGTGGTTAAGAGTCTAAGCCCTTTCTCTACTGTGCTACTGTTCCCCTCTCCCCCTCGTCCCCCCCCCTTGCCATGTTAGACAATTCCCCTGTATTTCGGAACAGATGTTTGATAATCTCTTCGTGTATTTGTCGAATGCACTACAGACAACCTTTGAGAATGTAGACATAAAAGAACTTCCTCTCTGCCATTTCCAGAATTTTCAAAGTTCATTTTTTAGGTTCACTATAACCGGAGTCATGTTCACTAAAACCGAAAAATGCTATGCACATTTTTAATGTAAGTGAATTGGGACTGACGATTTGCATTCACTATAGCCGAAAGTTCTCTATATCTGGGTTCACTATAACTGGAGTTGACTGTATGTATATTTATATTTTATTTTATTTTTGTAATTTGTTTCCTATGTATGTATTTTTTTTTATAAACATAAAATGTGTTTAGTTAAAATAACATTTTCTCTAATTTTGTTTTTGTATCGACCAATAAAAAATATTGCATTAAACATGGAGGCTAGAACCCACAAGCTTCTGCTTAGTATTCATGTTCTTTTATCCACTTTGCCATGCTTTGTTTGGAAAAAAAAAATCACCTGCTTACAAGATATAGATCACAACGTACTTAACTTCTAAATAAATAAATAGATAAAATAAATGTTTAAGTTAAACCATGTATTCAAATTATACGTTTTATTTATGCATGCATCTGTTTACCAAAATCTGTCATCTGAAGTATGTGTACTTTTTTTATAAAATTCTGAAAATAACAGCTTGTAAATTTTTAAAAGAGCAGTGGTCTAAGCTAGACTCATCCACATTTTTAATAATGTATGTGCTGTATTGTGATTCGTTCTTGGTAAAGATTGTGAGATTTTTATGGTTGTCTGGTCTGTGCATTATTTTGTTTTAGGGGGTAATTCCAAGTAGCCTTAATGGATCAAAATGCTCTTGTGAGTTAAAAGTAAGTTAAATTAACTAATCATATGTGTATTTGCAGGTAGTTGTGCATGCCTTTAAGCAAGTATTTGCGATTTTAAATTAGTTGTTTTATGGCAGTTTTTTTTTCTGCTGAAGTTCGCATGGGTTAGATGCATGCAGTTGTGTGTAAATATCCTCTCCTTTTATTATTTTTAAGTATCAGTTTTTATGTGTTCACAAGCATATTGTAAATTTCTATGGCTCTTTTTTTTTTTTTTTTTTTTTTTTTTCATTTTAGTTATAATTTTTGTAATGAGTACAGCAAATGAAAGTAAACTCTTATTTTTTTTATTTAGGAAACTGCTTATTACTAAATAAAAAGCTTATTACATATATATTACAAATATACTAACATAGAATATAAAATCATTATGTAGCATGTTAAAATATACCTTTGCAGGTAATCATCCATAGTTATACGCAAAAAAAACTGCATTTACACTAAGATTTTGAACTGCTTCCTTCACACAGTCGTCTTAGGGATCTGGTTTTCTTTCTCACTTTTTCGTCTAACTGAATGATGGTCGGTAAAAGTATATTTATACTATTAATAAATGTATATAGGCTGGTATAATGTTTTTAATATTGTTTTGTATCAGATTAAAAGAGAAGTACTGAAATGAAGAGTGGGGATTTGGCAGTAAAAGGATTTCTAAAAATTATCGGTTGAGCCGTATCAGTCAGATATATTGGGCGTCACTTACTGGCAAAAACTATCCTATTAAAGCTGAGATTTCTCAGCTGAGTTGAGTCTAGCTTTAGAATTCATTTGAGGCAAATTTAAGAAAGTGATGCCATCTTTTGGAGTGTTCTGGGTTAGGTTTTAAGCCCACTGAGATGATTGATGGATCCTTAATCTTAGTCCATCATTAGAACACTACCTGGCATTTCGTCAGTTATACATGTGAGTAATAATAAAAAAAATTATGTTAATGACATGACACACACGTGTAGATGAAGGCTTAATTGAGATTTTAAAGGTTATAATTATTATCTTCCCTGGTGTAGGATTTTTACTTCAATTTAAACTCAATTCATCAAATAATTTGGATTGCTGAAGTTGTAAGCCTATAACACAAAATTATTTATTTGCTTTTAATAGTTCATTTTATTCCAAGGATACTTTCCAAAAATTGCTGATTTGCTGATTCATTAGATTCATTAAAAAAATAAAGAAAGAAAACTAACAGAAAATTGAAAAAATGTCCAAAACTAAAATTTAGTCCTACATTTATGAATGACAAACTCATATTTTCACATGGAAACTAAAACTCCCCGCCCTATTAAAAAAAAAAAAGGTTCATTCTTTGTACAAGCAACTTAAATATTTTTTTCACAGCACCTAGTTAAATTATTCCTTTATTATTTACAAAATTTTAATTTCAGTGCAGTTCTGTTTAACTAGTAGCATGTGGTTTATTTAAGAACAATAAAATAAAAAAAGTTTTTCACATATCTATAGGAAAGATATTCATGCTATTTTATATCAAATAATTAAGAAGTTAGGGGGAAAAATTTTGTTGATGATTAAGTTAAAACTGGTAGCTTTCTTTATTATTCTTCTTTATAGAAGGTTTTATACTTCGTATATAATTTATATCTGGTGCCTAATAAAAAGCATTAGCCATTTAAACATGACTTCTGATTTAAAGATGCATGCAATTAAACTGTGGTAGGTTTGGTTAAATCTGTTAATAGAAAAAATTATGCCTGCTGTCATACAAGCATGTTTACGCATGTGGTAAATCACAGTGATCAACGCATTTTTCAGGCTTATGAGAAAAATATTTGACACATCTCTAAAGTTCCGGAGAGCATCTAGGCAAGTCATAAAAATTAAGGCTCTCTGGCATAAAATTAACTAAAGTGTGATTTTTTTTTTTTTAAATAAACTCTTATTTTTTATTTTTTTTCCTAAAAAATTGTTTTTATTTTCTTTTAATTTATTTCATTTTTAATGTATTACTTTAAAATTGGTAGGCCACTTAATAAGTGCTTTGTAAAGTAATGCAGAAAGAGAAAATGTGATCAGAGAAATGCTACCACTTCAATTTCTACCATGGGGCTTTCATAAATTACATATTTTTTCCGATAAAATTTTGACCTCCCTCTCCCTATTTCACTCTTTGTCACAAGATCTGATCCTCCTTCCTCCATTTCTCTGGAATGTAATAGCCTTGATATCTTTTTTATAAAAGCCTTGCTCAAACTCGCAAAATATATCTATAATGGAAGTCTCTCTTATTGAAATTATTATGTGGAGGCTACCACTGTAGCTTTGGCAATGTTGAAGAACATCAGCCATAGCCGACGTTCTGTTTTTATAAATTTACTTTGCTTATTATTAGGATATCTCGCAAGCCATAATAATTCGGGAGTTTTGGATTTAGGTCTTTTATGAATAAATCTCTTGTAAAAGTGGAAGTGTTTGGGCCAGTACATAAGCTGCAACAAGTGAGTGAAAATTAGAAAATTCATTATAACACAAGTGTTATGTAACAGCATTGTTCACCCCTCCCTCTTTCCCTCCCTGTCACAAACTTTGCATTTGGCTATCCCCTTCCCCTCCCTCCAAACATTACATAATTTATGAAAACCCATGTTAAGCTTTTAAAAATTCCTTATATGATTAAAATTATGAAAAGAAGAACAAATCATGAAGTTATCCTTGCTCATTGAAAACTTGCAGTCTGTTTGCCAAAGTTATTGATAGGATAAAGGGCAAAGCTGGAAAACTGTACTATTTTTTAGGATAAGGATCACTATTCCAGTGAAAGTGGTAAACAATAAACTTTTTTTAAAAATAAATCTTAGTTAATATAAATAATGCCAAACTAATCATTATTAAAAAATAAAAAGCAGATAAGAGTGAGGGATTGTGATGCAGGTGAAATTTGGATCCCTATTGCAGCTACTTCACAAAAATACAATTGATTATAAAAGCCCTTCATCAGCATTTCAGCCTGTGTTTTAATTTATTTTGTAGATCATTTTAATAAACAAGTGACTTTTATAAAAATTAGGTTTTAGAAAACAATAATTTAGGGGAAAATATTTAATAAAATCTTATATAATACATATGTACAAAAGTTATGTTATTAAAATCATAAACAGAATACAAAGTTATTTTGTATATAAACAAAAAACAAATTGGCAAAATTTGGAAATCACGTAACTTCAGGTTCCCATATAAATTGAAGTATTACTTTTTACTATAAAAAGAATTGAGTTATTGTAATTATGGTTCATTATTATTAGCATTTTCATTTTCTTGCAGTCTCTCATGTCTAAAAAAAAAAAAAAAAAAAAAAAAAAAAAATAATGGTTTAATTATGAAAAAAAAAAAAATTCTTGATATTAGGTAGTGGGAAAAAAATTATATACATTATATATACCCTAATAGCACAGATGGTCACAAAAGAGTCGCTGTGACGTCACAGAGGGTCACAATTGTCACAGGACTGTCACATACTACTCACATTGTGACTTGTGAGTGATGTGACTCTACTGTGTAGTCACTGTGAAGTTTATTTGTGACCAGTCACCAAGTGACGTCGCCGTGAAGTCACCATGTGACTAGTATGTGAACGGTCGCTAAGTGACTCCACTGTGAAGTCACCATGTGACTAGTATGTGATCGGTTGCTCAGTGGCTCCACTGTGAAGTCACCATGTGACTAGTATGTGATTGGTCGCTCAGTGACTCACTGTGAAGTCACTGTGTGACTATTTAGTGACTACTGATTTTTTTGGACTTCAAAATGGCGTCACACAGCCTCTTTTCACTGATTTTTTCTAACATTTTGTGGCAATTTCTTTCGTGAAACATTTAATAAATAAATCCGAAAATAGTAATTCAATAAAATCTCGCAGTTATGTAGTAATGGAATTTAGTTTAATTTATTAATTTTTAAATTATTTCATTTAAACAAGACGATATTATTTATAAAAAAATATTATTCTTAAAAATATTAGAGTTGAGAGTTCTAATCACAATGGTGAAAACTAAGTATCTGTGAGTAAAATTTACAATTTCTTTCATATCCCCATGGCATATGTTTCGATAGCGTAATGTAAGGTTTAAATTTCGGATGGGGGGGGACTATCCGGTATTTTCAACCTTATTGTTACTAGAGTAAATACAAATGTGTCAAAATTGCTGTTTTTTAATAATTGCTTTAAGTTTTCAATTCCCCCCCCCCCCCTTTTTAAATACGTCTCTGGTATGTTTGAAATTTCCACTACGAAAAATTCGAGGTAAAACTTTGGGTCTAAGTCAAAAATACTTTATTTTATCTAATGCATGTTTTTCCAATTAATTTTATTTATTTTTATATGAAATCCCTTTTAGGCAAAATATAGCAAAAATATAAATCTTATCCCTCATACCTTAATATCAAACCCCACATGTCGCACATTACAAATTTATTTTATAACCGAATAAAAAATTTCAATAAATCATTAGTTTTTTCGGATGAATACTTAAATAAAACAGCACATTATCTCCTGAAAATAATTTATGTGGAAAAAGAAATATTTCCAAGATTTTAAATTTATATTTATTAATTATGATATTTTTTATATTATTTATAAAATACTCACAGAATATAAAATTTATTTATAAAATACTCACAGAAAAATTTTAAAATTCCAAAAGAAGCCGTCAGAACTAGCTTTTGCAGCAATGAGTTTACTTTTAAAGGATCGCGAGCAAGGTAATCACAGTGTTGTGGTAAGATGCGGGGCTACCAGCCGTTAGCTCCAAGGTTCGATTCTGGACCAAAGCACTGGACCTCAACTTTCCCTTGCCTGAGAGTTTGGTGCTGCCATCTGGTGTATAATTTCGGTAACTCTTTTTTCCCGAATTTTTTCGCTGTCGCAAAACTGTCCCATCGTGACTTCTCTGAACGGTAACAATGCGACTACACAGCGAGAGGACATAGGGACCCTGGCGTGACTTTGCTGCGGAGTCGCGGCGACTGTTTGTAACTCTATTGTGACAGTATTGTGTGGTCGCATTTCAGTCACAGGGGACTGTTGTGCTATTAGGGTATATATATATATATATATATATATATATATATATATATATATATTACTCAGAGATCAATGCAGACAAAATTTGGGTCCGTTTTATGGCCCTTCACAAAATTACAATCAGTTGAAACGACCGCTACATAAAATTATAATCGATTAAAACGGCCCCTTCATAAAAATACAATTGATTAAAACAACCCTTCATTGGCTTTTTACAAAAATTGGTATGAAAATTCACAAAAATACATGTTGAAATTCACAAAAATAAACTTTCATAAAAATGCTATACTGAAAAAAATCCCTGGATCAACCTCTGATACTATTTCTGTTCTAAAAACCTTCCTTTTTAAAAATTTATAGAGTAATGTTAACTGGCCAGTTTTCTCTTATCTCTTTCAACTGTCTACCCTTCAATGCCTATTTTTTTCCTTTTTAAACACTTAGCTACTAAGTTTACTGAACTTTGACTGTTTGTGCCCCACCAGTGGTATAGCGTTAGCACTTTGAACTGGAAGACGGAGAGTGCCTGGTTTGAAACCAGGTCGCATACCCCGACCTAATATTTCGGAGTTTTCTGTGGTTTTCCCCCAAAACTTTGCATAAATATGGGTTAAGACACCTTAGAAAGTCCCTCATGGAGGGCAATCCACCCCCGGCCTAGATCCCTAGAGTAGATAATTGGCTGTAAACCACATTTCCATTTTGACTGTGTTTGTTAGACCAGTACAGTGGCATACCCAGAAATTCACTCTGGGGTTGCATATTGTCATTAAAAGAAGCAAAGTACCACTTGGTGAAAACTTTACTATTATGGGCTCCCATATCGGGGTAGGTTGGGGGGGGGGGTGTTGAGATTCCCTCCACAGCCATTAGTATAGTGAACAATTTTAAAGCATACCGAAATTTTTCAAATTAAGTTCTTAGTAAGTCATAGCCGGTTCAAATGGCCACCCATGTATAAGTTTCTTGTTTCTCCCATTTAAAGCTTTCAAGAATTAACATAATTTTTATCAAGTTATAAAAGGTTACAAAAGTGAAGACTATGGGGAAAAAATAGTAAACAGAGTGTACCATGAGAAAAAAACTTCCATGATACTCTCTCTTTACCAGAATCGGTGGAATTCAACATTTTTGGAAATTTGATAAAAGTCATTTAATAATTGAAAACAAAGCCACAATTTAACCCTTAAATGCCCTGAGTTTCAAATTTGATACCAGACTTTATGGGCTCAAAACAAGTTCACTGCCGGTTTAAGAGTACAAACCAAATTTCTCATATCTGTTTCAAATATAAAATATACAGTCCTGCTATTCTGAAAATCCGCCTATCCTGAACAGAGTTCAGAAAAAATACCAATTTTTTAAACTTAGAAACAGAAGAAAGTACGTTCGTGAAAAAGTGTACATTTATTTATGCCTGAAACGCGATTGGAATAAAAGCTGATTACTTACAATACATGTCATCTCCACAATTCCTGCACTTAATTTATGCCTTAACAAGTCAATAGGTTGATATTATTTATGAAATCCTCCTATTCTGAATTCACACTGAGCCGAACAGTGTTCGGGCCCAGTTAGTTTGGAATAGCAGGACTCTACTGTAATTTTTACTTCCTTTGACGTAGTATAAGGAAGTAATGTGATCCCGAAAAATTTTGGGGGCCAAATTTCAACAAAAAAACTGATTTTGACTACCTCTAAATTTAATTTTAAGAATTTTTTCGATGCATCTCATTGTAGGCTAGCATGCACGATCATATTAAAGCATCTGCAACTCATTTTGACCAGCGGCGAGTCTATTGTGGCCAGTTTTTCCATGCCGTCTGTACGTACGTATGTATGTAACTTGCATATCTCAAAAACTATTGGTCGTAGAATGTTGAGATTTGATATTTAGGATTGTTCTATGATCTAGTTGTGCACCTCCCCTTTTGGTGGCAATCGAATGGATAGTTTATGTACAGGACCGCCCAAAACATTCGAAATACATTATGCTCTATGGGCCGAAATTCATTAAACTCGCATATCTTAAAAACTATTAGGCGTAGAATGTTGAAACTTCATATTTAGGACAGTTGTAACATCTAGTTGTGCACCTCCCCTTTTGGTTCCAATCAACTGGATAGTTTATCTACAGGACTGTCCAAAAGATTCGAAATACATTACGCTCAAGAGGCTGAAATTCATTAAACTCGCATGTCTCAAAAACTATTAGGCGTAGAATGTTGAAACTTTATATTTAGGAATGCTGTAACATCTAGTTGTGCACCTCCGCTTTCGGTTCCATTCGACTGGATAGTTTATCTACAGAACCGCCCAAAAGATTCGAAATACATTACGCTCTATGGGCCGAAATTCATCAAAGCGTTTTTTAGAGGTATTGGGCTATTTCAAATGACTCAGAAGTGATATATGCTGTAAAGAAAATGAATTTCTCCATTAAAAAAAGTGTCTTTATCATTTATAGTTCTGCTACAGGAACACTCAAAAGATTTCCAATACATTACGGTCAATAGCAATTTTAGGGGCATTCATCCATTTCAAGCACAATACCGTCCTACCACATAAGTTAGGTAATGGTCCGACCACGGTCACGTGCCTCCCTCAAGAACTATGCCAAAAGTCGCCAAGCTTGGCGACTTTTGGTGTACGTGTGTGCATATTTAACTCTCAAATCTCAAAAACTATTATGAAATTTCATATATATAAGATTGTTGTAACATCTAGTTGTGCATCTCGATTTTTGGTTCCAATCTACTGGAGAGTTTATTTACAGGACCACCGAAAAGAATTTCAGTACTTTAATGTCTATGGACATCTTCAATATAATACAACTGTAGACAGTCATTGCTTGGTACATGCCCAAAATCTCGCCGTCTGTCCTCGACTTTGGCGAAATATCACCAAATTTGGCGATAGTCAGTCATTTGGTCCATGCCCAAAGTATCGCCATTTGTCATCGTTCTTGGCGAGTTTTGGCGAAATATTGCCAAATTTGGTGATAATCTGTCATTGTTTGGTTCATGCTTAAAATCTCGCCAAATGTCGTCGACATTGACGAGTTTTGCCAAAATATCGCCAAATTTGGTGCCAAAAATTAATTTGTATTTTGTATAACTCTAAAACTTTAACCTGTAGAATTTTGACCTTTTGTATTTAGAACTATTGTAATATCTAACTGTTTTCAATATCTTTTTTGACAACAATCGACTGAGAATTTATTTACAGGGTGAGTCAAATGACTTTAAATACATTGACGTGTATGGATGTATTCAATTCATTGAAAGTCTGTGGTCAATGACTACTTTGGCTATCCCCAAAATCTCGCAGACTATCTCAAGTTTGTCGGCTTTTGGTGAAATATCGCCAAATAAAGTGTCAGAAGGAAATCTTTCAAATTGAACTCAGCTTGGCGATATTGAAATATTTGGCTGGAAATCGCTAAATCGTACTACTATTGATATTTTATCTCTTTCAAACAAATAAGTTTAGAGGAAGTGCGTCGAAAATATTTTTGATCTAACCCAGCAAGCGCACACACGTATAAATTACGTATTCCCGATGTCGAAATGTCGAAAATAGGTCGAGGAAAAATTACAGCAAAAAATAGCGTTTAAAAGAGATCAAACATACATTGTGTTGTCGACGTTATAAAGAGCCGTTGTATGCTGGTAAGGGAGGCGGCTGACTTTCGACCGTTAGGTTGGTCACCCTCAAGAGGTTTTATATTACGTCAATAGATCGCCGATTTTCCGCTCATAGCTTCGGCGATCTGAAGAGACCCCCCGCCAGCCCAGAAGAAACAGATGGAGCACCGAGAAATTTTCTCAGCTTAGTTAATAGTCAGTTTAACGTCGAATAAACTGTGCAGGGGAGACAAACGTTACCGTGTCCTTTCACACGACCTTTGACCTGTCCACCCCACCCGATTTCTCAGAATTTTGGAGAACGCTGAAGTCACGTCACAGATGTCATTTTTTTCCTTATTTTTGTGTGTGTATTCGGTCGTGGTTCTCTTCGCAGTTTTTTTATGCAAGGGCAGATCTAGCTTCATTTTCATCGCGTGGTCACTGGCTGAGCTCAGCTGCGCTGCACAGAAGAGTACATTTTCGATAGTTTTAACTATAAAAGTGGATATTTTTCAAGAATCTCTTGGAATATTTTCAAGTTTAATGCTGACACGATTTATCGTTAGCTTGACATGTATTAATAAGTTTGTCTGGCTCTCTTTAAATTGTGTTGGCCGGTGTTGTTAAAGTTTGTCGGGGTAAATTTTAGTTTTATTTCCGGCCGTCAAAATTTTAGAGGCGAGTTAAATAATTACTTAACTAATACTTATGCGCTTTGTTTCTTTTAATCATTTTCTTTTTAAGCGCTAATTATAAGTCTTGTTATTTTTTATTATAGAGGGAAATATACAGGTACAATTACCATAAAATCAACTGCTTACCTTAAACATATAAAATATTTTTTTCTCATAATAAGCACGATTTTACTTAATGTGAGCTTACTATTACAAAAGTCAACCATTATTGCATTATGGCTTAACTTAGAATGAAATAGGTTAAGCTTTTTATGCAAAGGTAATTTTTTTTCTTTTTAAATTGTATACTAATATGTATGCATCTAGTATGTAATATAAACCTGTTTGGAGTAGTAAAATTTAACAAATCAAAGAATTAAGAGAGATAAATAAAAAACTGTGTAATGAAGTAGACAAGATTTTTCTCGTGGGACGGGGGGGGACTAAAATTTATAGATAGAAAATTTGTTCTCATTTTATTACTTGGAAAAAGTAATAAAAAAAGCATGCTTATTCGTCCAATAGGTCGTTCATTGACGATTTCGTCGAATCCTGACAATTTATAAACGCACTAATTATACCTCAGTTCTAGATAATTAGAGAATGTGTGAGTCACATTCTATTTACATACATCGTGAAAGCATGGAAATTCAAGCAGTCCTTATCTTGCGCACATTCCGTTTTTAAAAAAGGAAACACTTTATATTTTTAAATATAACATTTTACTACTGGTTTTAGCTAATGAAAAGCAATTTTGAATTAAATGTTCAGTAATAACAAGTTTTAAATTAACTTCTAATCGTTTAGATAAAGTTATAAAATATATATTGATAAAAGTTTGAACATATCAAAAAAAATATATTAAAGTTAAAAATGTAATCTTGATTTTGAATTGAACTCATAAGTAACTCACATAAACAGCATATGTCGCTATTTTACATATTAAAGGTTTCCATTTTTCCCTGATACATTTTATTAATCATTTTGACTGTATTGGGTATTTTTAATAAAAAATTATTTAATCTACTGTTATAAAGAATCTAAATATTTTCATATACTGATGAAAAAGTAACTTTTTTATATAAAATAAGTAAATTATATTTACCGTTAGTAAAATTGCATTTAAAACTGTATTAGTTAACTAAACTTACTAATATTTATTTAATTTTTTAAGTTACTTTTTTAGCATTTTTCACCAATATATGAAAATATTTAGATTGTTCATAACTTTGAATTAAACAGCGTCCCCTCCCTTTGTTATTGAATATACCTAATACAGTTAAAACAATTCATAAAATGTAAATTAGAGACATACGCTATTAATGCGAGTTACTGATCAGTTAAATTAAAAAAATCAAGATTATATTTTTTCTTTAATATATTTTCTCTGTGTTCAAATTTTTGTGAATGTATATTTTGTAACTTTATCAAAACGATCAGAAGTTAATTTAAAACTTGTTATTTCTGCATATTGAATTAAAAATTATTTTTCATTAGCTAACAAACTAATAGTAAAATGTATTTTATAGAAAAATAAAGTGTTTCCTTTTAAACGGCAAAAGTGCGCAAGATCAGAGCAGATTGAATTTCCATTCCTTCACGACGTATGTAAATGCTATGTGCCCATTCTCTAAATGTCTGGAATTGCGGCATAATTACTACGTTTATAAATGGTCAGAATTCGACAAATTCTGCGAAGTCTTTAAGGAACGACTTCTATTAGACGAATATAAGCCGGTTTTCTCTGTCCTGTTGAAGCAATTCGACAATGTATAACGTAAAATCAACCTCTATGAGCTGAATTTTATAAACGGATTCCGAGAATCTGTCTCCCTTTCCGTTGTAGCGACCAGTGTTCGACCAATATCGGGGATTTTCTCTTCCGGGCGGTCACCCTTTTTCATTTTTGAGCCGTAATTAAGCGAGATTGTTATCTCTCACGGTCACCTCTCGCGGGTGATACGCCGCCGTCTAGAAGTTCAGCGCTCGACGGGCAAACAGGTGGGCATATCCAAGGATTTTTAATGTCGATGATTACGTTGAAACTACGTCGACGGCGACGTTAATTCGATGTATCGTGGCTGGCTGGGAATAGACGTGCAAGGAAGTCATGTGTTGGACACATCAGATTTTTAAAAAAATAATTCAGGCCCTGAATAATAAAAATTTCATATTTCTTTCAAACTTCATATTTTTCAAGAAATTAGTTATTCACAAAACTCATATAGGGAACTTAACTTACACTCTTGGCTATTGCGTAATTGACAGCTAAATTCAGGCATTTAAGGCTTAAAGAATGGTTGAAAATGCGTAGTTATAATAGAATAAAAAATTTCATATATGTTATTTTTTACAAGGTTATATATATTGTACCTGTTTGTTTTTGTAAAATATTTAAGACTTTTTCACATATGGGTATATTTCTATACATGTATAACAGAGATCATTTAAATGCATTTCAAATCAAGGACGTACCCAGAGGGGTGGTTCAGACCCCCCCCCCCTGAAATTTCAGTTTTTGTTAACAAAATAAGAATGATGAAGTCTTTTTGTGAAAAATTCTGTCTTTTTCGCCATTTGGACACCCCCCCCCCCCCCCCCCGAAATTTTTTTTCTGGGTACGTCCTTGTTTCAAATGTACTGCTTCTTAAACAGTTTTTAAATATTTCATAGTTAAAAATGATCCTTCAGTAGTTACATATTGTCACAGGCATAGGTGACTAAAGTTTTTCAAAAATTATGGTTATTTGTGAAAATAACAAGGTTGCATACTTGTAAATCTTCTATAGCAGTTAATCTGTGTGTGTGTGTTGTGCCAGTAATTTTTTTTCCCAAAGCTGATATTCTATAATCATTAGCATTCTCATGGCATGTAATACTATACCATTTCTAATTCCATCAGTAGATATGAGATTATTCCCAGTGTAGCTAAAATATTTAATTATCTCAAAATTTGTGCTTTCTGAATTTTTCTTGATGTAAAATTATATCATTCATAAATTTATTACTGTTACTTGAAATTGTTATTTAATGTATACTTTCCTACTTCAAGTTGACGTTTGGAATTTTTTTTTAGCAGTGTTAAAATAAATGTAAAGTGACTACTGCTTCTTTTACTCATTCTCAGAACAAAGAATTAATAAAAAGATTGAAAAAAATTAATGTTATAAAATTTTTAACTCAGCAATTCAAACAAAAGAAAATTGATTGACCAAAATTTCCTGATTACCGTCCATTTATGAGAACGAAATCAAAGAGCATCGCTGCTGTTCAGAGAGGGAGATATCTTCCATACATGTAATACTGTAATATTCCATAGGTAATCTCAGAAATCAAATCGGATAATCTATCAGGATGCCTCCCCCCCCCCTCTCCTGCCTTTTCTCTTTCTTCTGTCTATAAATACTGACTCCTGGTTCCATGAACATAAAGGCACATTTGTAGAGTAAAAGATTTTCTATTTTTTTTCAGGATTTTGTTTAGTTGGAATCATGTTTTAATTTCCTGATGAAAACAGAAAATAAGTCCCTGCCCATCCCCCAAAATATTTCAAGTTTAAGAATAAGTCTTAGGGTGTGTGTGCATATGTCCCTTTGCCCCCCCCCCCCCCGGGTACGTCACTGGACCAGTATTAAGCTCTTAATGCTTTTGTTTGACTAATTATAAAGAGTGGCTGAATTTGTTGATATGGCAGGATTCAATAATGTTGATTATTTGAAAAAGAAACTATAAGATCAGAATCTAAATTATAAAGAGAGTTAATTTCAAGTAATTATTATTATCTGAAAGTCTGTTAGTTAAGCATACAAAGCATTTTTTTTTAAAGACAAATAAGTTGTATGCATATTTGGAACTCACAAAAATAAATTAAGCTAATTTTTATGAAACAAGTTTTTTTTTTTTCTTCAGTTCATGAGTATGTTCATTGTTTAGATTCAAATCTTTAGTCCCCTCCCTGCTCAGATTGTAATGCTTTAAGTCTAAGGTCTGCGGAAAATTGGATGCCGACTCAAACGTGTTTACAGCATTGCTTGCCAATCTCCAATTGTAAAGCTACTATCCAGCGAAACCACATACAGGGGACAGGCCCGCCATCTCTGCATGTCACAGACCCCTATTTGTTTACAAAGTACGGAAGGTTTACAAGTTTTTTTCAATTTACAAATTGCAATTCAAGCTTTTGCTGCCTGAGCAGTTACAAGTATACATTTCAGTGTGAAGTTAACCGTATTTACAATTAAAATAAATAGAAACTTTGTATAAAAAAACACACATAAAAGGATACTTATAGAAAGATACAATCGTTTAGACTGAAAATTCATTGTCTTCCTCAGTCAAAGCCCTTCGTCACACAAAACAGTGGGAACAATGGAGTTCCCACTGTTTTGTGAGACGAAGGGCTTTGACTGAGGAAGACTGAATGAATTTTCAGTCGAAACAATCATATCTTTCTATAAGTATCATTTTATGTGGGTTTTTTATGCCAAGTTTTTATTTATTTTATCGTTTAACACCAGTATTTTGAGTGTTTTTTCCGTAGTTTTTACAATTGTTATATATCTTTTATAAATAAAAATTTTTGTTGTAACATTATTTATGAATACCTTGGTTAGAAAAAAATAACAATATATATAAATATTTTGTGATAAAATTAATCATCTATATTCCTAAATGGTGAAGGTAGTCGAAACCACGCAGTACTGTTGTATTGTTAAACAAGAGCAAAATTTTTCAAAACATGTTCTTTGATGTGCCTAAAAATTTAGTCATTGATATTATGCTTGAATAAGGATGTGTGGGTGATATGCCCTCCTCCCCACCAAACAAATAAAAGGGGGGGGGGGCAGATGGTATGAATTTTGATTTGAAAAGGTAAAATTTATTCTTTATATTTTAATTATCTAAAATAATTTAATGATATTATTTTTTGTCATAAAATTTAACTGTAAAACATCAATAAAAGAACAATTATAACTAAAAATCAAATTGCAAACTTATTACAGATCAGTACTTTGAAAAGCACTCATAATTTGTATTCAGATATTAATAAGTTTATATATATATTTTTTAAATATTTCTGGTGGTCTGTATTTTTATAATCAAATTTTAATCTAAAATTATTATGAATAGGTGTTATTTCTTTAGTTAAATCACCGATCTCTTTACAGTCATGTAGTTGTTTGATATTCAGTCATGTTTACTGTTTTATGTAAATGTATCAGACAGTTCTGTAGAGCTTCTGCTTAAATTATTCACTAATATATTTTCCTCCATTTTTTTTAATAAAAAATGAAATTTTTATATTAACTTATGATAGAATGAAAATTTTAATTGTATATTGTATTTCATTATTTTTCCCCATTTTTTTACATAAATTACTAATTTATATTATTTATTGCTGCAGTATTTGCTATTTTGCAGAAATGCCAAAGTTTATTCATAAAACATTCACATTATAAATTTCTCTTACAGATAGAAAATGTACGGATGCTTGATCGCTTCAATAATAAAAAGACTAATACTGGCACACTTCATCTTACTGCTACTCATCTAATATTTATTGACCCTGAAGGAAAGAAAGAAGCATGGGTAAGTCATTATTTTCATTATCCATACTTATTATACATTTAACATATAAATATTCACTGTAACAAAATGTCATTACACATTAAATTGATAATGTTCATAATGATTTATTTTTAGTTTGTGTGTTGGCAACATATCTTGGTGGTCCTAAATTGTAAATAAAATAAAAATGAAAGTAAATTATGATTCCATAATTTACTTTCATTCTGGGCTGAAAAAAGCAACAGGAATTTTACTTTATTATTCTTCTATTTTAAATACAGTGATACCCCGAACTTACGTGATGGGTGGGACCGAGCGATAACTGCATTTGTCGAGGCATCCTTTTGCACTTAAATATGTACATACAAATATTTTTAATTGGAGCCAAAGAACTAAAAAAAACCCCCAATAATTTAGAAAAAAAATGCTCAGTAAAAATCTTAGATAATACATATGTGTAACTGATTATATTATTAAAATCATAAACAGAAGTTGTTTCAGAAGTAAACAAAAGACAAATTGATGAGATTTGAAAATCATGTAACTCCAGGTTTGTGTAAGTTGAGGTATTACTGTAGTAAGTTTTCTTTTAAATTCCTATGCATTACTTGTTATTCTATATATTAATCTATTGTAACAAATATCTGTGTACACAAAGAAATTTGTTTGTTTGTACCATATATAAATCTACACTGCAAGACTGATCAGCTAGAAATTTTGAAGGCATGTAAAAAAATATACAAAAAATCTATATTTTGAAATCTAGCTGTTGCTCAGTTTTTAGTGAGTTATAATTAAAATCTGTCTCTACACCATTATATCAATTATTTTAAATTTTGTACAGCTATGCAAAAAATACTTGAAAAATCTTCACTACTTTAAAAATATAAAAATTATAAATATTAAAATTTTGGATTTTTTAACAACTTTGGAAGTGTCTTCAGTGCTAATCATTAAGTAATAATTAAATGTAAAAATCTACCCTGTCTTCAATTTTCATTGATTTTTCAGCTATAACTTTAAAAAAACATACCTGCATTCTTACATGGAAATGGGGAAAAATATTGTTTAAAATCTACTCATTCCTTGATTTTTCATTATAGCCTAATTCACGTTGTCAGGTTTAAGAATGGGTAAGCAGCTGTAGCAAACATAGATAAATATAAATTTTCAATTGTTTCGTGGCATAAAATATCACAGTATAGTACCTGTTATCCAGAATGGTCGGGACCAGATGTATTCTCGATAACTGGTTCAGCATTAACACAACATTCACTGATTTGATTGGTCTCTTATATGTTACTCTACTTTTGATTATAACTAAGCATTAATTGTTAATACACTATAAAAATAGTATAAAAAACAAAAAATATAAAAAAAAAATACTGGACCAATTTTTAATTAAATTTTTGAACATTTTATCACATATTTTTTGGTTGTTTAAAATTGGACTTATGTTTCATAAATAATTTTTGAATTTTATACACAGCCATAATTCTTCCGAATGCCATTCTTTGTTGTGCCATCCAGTGATTAAAAAAACTCAAACTTCTAAATGCCAGTAAATAACGCTTTTTTTTCCCCCGTAAAAAATAGGAATTTAATTGATTGAAAAATGATTTTGGATTAACTGGTTTTCTGGATAACAGGTTTCCGGATAAGAGGTTCCATATTGTACTTTCAAAAATTATTAAAGTCTGAAACAGTATATTAAACAATTTAAAAGTAAATTGCCTGCTCAAGTGTCCCTTACTGAAGAGTTTTTTGTTTTCTGAAATTCATGATATCAGATTTTTTAACTTACAGCAATTTTTTTCAAAAAGAATTGTTGTATTTCAGATCCTGCACAATCATATTGCAGCTGTTATAAAACTGCCCATATCGACTACTGGTTCCCCACTGCTGATACGCTGTAAAAACTTTCTATCTGTGACCTTTGTGATACCAAGAGAAAGAGAAAGTCATGACATATATACTTCATTATTAAGATTATCTCAACCTAGTATGTTCCTTTTCTTAGTTAATGGGTATTTTGATTTTCTATTTAATAAATTTTGTTGTTTAATTAGGGTTCATCTATCTATAATAGAGTATCTAATATACTAATGTAAAATAGTAACAGTTAATATCTTCAGTATCTGCTCATAATAACTTACCCATAAAATCCCGATTATAAGCCCCCATCTCCCACTGCATTTGTTTGGAAAGAGGACAAAATGCGTTTCTGGCAACGGACCCTGCTACGAATTGTGACATCACCATGAAAGGCAGCTGTGATGTCATCATCAGGAGGTGGAGGAGGGGGGCAATTGTAAGGCTTTCTCTCTGATTTTAAATCCCCCTCGCCTCCAGAAGGAGGGCTTATAATTGGGATTTTACTGTAGATATTCTTTAAAAAATATAAAAAATTGTAATTTCAAAAATGTGCATGATTGTGTAAATCTTTTCAGTTTTAATTATTATAGATAAGTAACTATGCCACTAATATTTCTTTTCAGTCAACATTGAAGAACTCTACTGTTTTCACTATACTGCTTCAAATGAAGATCTTTCTAAAAGGTCTGGTTGGAATAAGTTTGATTTGCAGGCTGAGTATTCTAGAATGGGTATTCCAAGTGATCGGTGGGTATTATCATCAATCAACAGAGATTATGAAGTAAGTTTTCTAAATGCATGCAAGGATTTGCGTATTGTCATTTAATATGTTGATTCTTTTTGAGCATGTTATACCATTTTAACAATGTTTACTGTAGTACAAAAGTTTGACAATGTATTGAAAAGAAGTAAAACAGAGTGGTGACAGATCATGGAAATCATGGAAAAATCAGGGTACTTTATCCATCTGTAAAAATAATGGTAATATCAGGGACTTCCTTAAAAATATCCAAAAATTGGGGAACTTTCACTTTTGCCTAGTAAACTAGACCGCTTTTAGCTGTGGATCAGCATCTAACTCACAGGCCATAGGTTCATTCTGGATCATACAATACTCAGCTGATCATACAATACTTTATGAATCCAAGACTCAAGTGGTGTAGGATTATGAGTAAGGCACATACAAAATCAGCTATACTATGTCAACATATTGTTATTGTAATCCTAACTAATATTATAAATGCGAAAGTGAGTTTGTTTGTTTATGACGCTTTCACGCCTAAACTGCTGAATCGATTAGGATGCATTTCGGTTTAGATATAGATGGGACCCTGGAGTTGGTTATAGGCTACTTAGAATTTCAGATTTTTAATTACTTTTTTAATTATTAATTAAAAACCGTTTTTACGTTGCCATGCTTGGCGAGTTTCGCTTGATCATATGATTAGTGTTTTGAGCTAACAAGAATGCTATTACTTCAACAAAGAAGCGCGTGCGCGTGCATCTGAAAAACATTAAATAATATGAAATTATGCCAGTTTTATGCCAAATATATCTAATAATAAAAAGGAATGTTCTCCAGACAAATCTACAGAAAGCAGAGCTTTGAAAATTTGAGCATGCCTGGACCCATGACTTCGGTAAAGTGTACCTGAGGCTCGGAAATTTTAATTACTTTTCTAACTATTAATTAAAAACCATTTTATCGCCCGCACAAAGTGATTTATGCTTTTGAAATAAAGCAGAAATTCTATTTGCAAAATCACATGCATTTGAAAAACATGGAAATTATGTTGATTTTACGCCAAATTGAAAAGCATAAGTAAAGATAGGGGTACTTACGTATTATCCCGGCGGTCCGCCAAGACGAGCGATTTTTTGCCGAGATAAATGCGGGGCACATGAAATTATTAATGGTTTTGAATACGATTGGCAACAGTTTGGCAACTCATTTGACGAAAAAACAGTTTGGCGGGAATGACCGCTGGGATAATAGGTAAGTACCAAGAAAAGTCCAGATGTGTTTCTTAAAGTTCGTAAATTTCCAAATCCTACAAATAATATAAATGTGTACGTTTATGTGTTTGGATGTTTTTGACTGAATCACACAAAAATGTCTCGAAAAATTTGTAATGAAGATAGCTTATGCCCTGGATTAACATACAGGCAACCTTTCAAGCATATAGCATAAATAATTCTTTTACAAAGACACTCAAAATAATACTAATGCATTGCGCTCTATGGAAATTTTGTAGCAACTAAACCGATTTAAAACTTTCTTCACTGATTGAAAGTCCTAGGCCTATAGGGTCCTAGGCATATATGGAGAATTCCTCTGTGTAGAATTTTCTAAGGGATCCTAGCCCGTATTTTCACGAGGTTTTTGAAAAAAACACGGAAAACTGCGAGCGGCTAGGTCGCCAGGCGTGACCTGTGTTTGAATCTGGCACCTCCCGCCTTCCAGGTTTGAGAGCAGACCCTCTTAGACACTGGTGGGACCCTGAGTGTTATAGGCTACCTTTTATGCATATATCACAAATAGTTCTTTTACAGGGATACTCATAAGAATTACATTACGCTCTATGTGTATCTCTGTAAGTACTGAACTGATTCCAAAACTTTTTTCACTGATAGTAAGCTACACTATTCTTGAGTATTATAGGCTAAAATTAATGCATGTAGCACAAATAGATCCTTTACAGGAACACTCAAAATAATTCTAATACATTACGCTCTATGGGTATCTCTGTAACTATAGAACCGATTCTAAAACTTTTTCGCTAATAGAAAGCTGCACTATTCCTGATTAACATAGACTAAAATTCATGCATATAGCATAAATATTTCTTTTACAAGAACACTCAAAGCAGTTCGCAAATATTGTCGTAACTGTCTCTATTTGCCAAATGCTTGAAAAAAATCTAAATTTAGTAACTCTGCATACTCTCTTATTTTAAATGAAGTATACTACTATGCATTATACTTCACTTAAAATAAGTAAAGAGCAAATAATATTTAAATGCAGTTTCTTTTGTCGCAAGCATATGTGTTATTCACGCATGTTTCGTTTCTCTCGAGACCTAATTCTAAAGCCGACGTGGACGAAGTCGCGGGTAGCCGCTAGTTAAATATAAATTGAAATAGTCAACAGAGAAGATATACAAAAAAAGTTTTCAAATTAAAAGAGTTAAAAATAGTTACAATGATTAAAACACATTTAAGAGTTGCAAAATAATGTTTAATAACTTGAAAATAATAAAATAACATCAAATGAAACAGTTAAGGATAGCAAAATGTTTTCAGAAGCTCATTTTATCATGGAGTAAAATCAGAATTCTACTGGAAATGATAATTGTCTCATTGTTCTTTTTATACTTCCACAAGCCATATGCTTACATTCCGTGGGCACTGTCTCACTGTATCCTAATCAACATGCCTCACTGTACCCCCCCACCCCCCAAAAAGTATTTTTAAATCTAAACTTAAAAGCTGTACAAAATTTATCAACAGAATAAAGAGCACTGCATGATGTGTGCATTTAAGAAAGTTTAAGCTTTAAATCAATATCATTTCATTAAATTAATACAATGATATTGATTATTAGAGGATAATTTACTACTCAAATCCAAAAAAGTATAACTTGATTTTTCCAACACTGATAGTACAAACAAATGTCTCCAACTTCCCCATGAGATGAAATGTGACAGGGACTAGTTTCACTTTTTCTCCCCGTACAAAAATATTCCATGTCAGTAAATATGCTCCATATACTAATGAGGTAATGTACAAAATTTGAGAATTATATCTTAAAAATTGTCAGAGATATGAAGATAAATGTATGCTGACCTTAAACTACTTTTCAATGGCTTTTGAAGGAAAAAAAAAAAAAAAATCACGTTAGATGATCGTGTTTCAGGAGCCGTATAGAAATTATGAAAGAAAATAATTTTTTGTACTTAGCAATAAACTTTTGCATTCAAATTCATGTATAGCACCTGACCATCTTTGTTTTAAGATATCTCTGAGACATTTTATGATGAAAGGCTGAAACTTCCATTAGTGCATGCGACACATTTTACTAATTGGGAATTTTCGTCATATACAAATTTGAAAAGGGTAACTTTTTGAAAATTAAGGAGAGGATTTTTTTTTTTTTTTGACACAGTCAGTCTATTTTTCCTACCTTATTTTGAACACTTTTTCAATTTACATTGTCCACTTATCTCAAATAGATAAAGAATTAAAGCATGTTACCACTAGATGATTATTCTTTTGAAATAATATTAGTTTTTTTTTTTTTTTTTTTTTTTTTTTACTTGCATATGATGCATTTTTTTACTTGCTTATATTACACACATGCTCACCACATACATAAAATTCTATAACATGTGTGATGAAGATCACATATCTAATTTTAATAATCATTTAATTCGGCTTTCTTTAATGTAATCTATCCAAAATCATGTATTCTAAATCATTTCTGTTCTCATTTTTCTGTGACTTCGGCTTTTAATCTGTATATTTGCATTTCCCGCATGCATTATTCTTAATTGTTAATGAGTTTTTGCTTCCCCTTCTGTGGAATAGTGTTGGCATTAGTTATTTTTTGTTGCCTTGCATCATCTTTAAAATTATTTGCTTGCGATTCCGTCATTTTAATTTTATTGGATTAAGTTTCAAGGTTGCTCTGAGATTGGCGTTATTTATCCCAGCCAAGTGTTTGTTCTCACCAATGTGTAATTCTCTGCTGGTGTAATTTTAAAATCATTCCATCTTAAGCCATTGTAATCACGCAATGCCTTTAATAGTTTCTTTTAAATAAAATAGCTTTAACTATTCTAATGTGTTTTTCTGATACTACAACTAAGTTTATCGAACCTGTATGACTGCACAGCGCCTTTTAATCTTAAATTTAAGTCTGCATCTAATAACTGGGTCACAACATGCATCTAGCTAAAGTATTAAATTTATACCTTTTATATATTACAAAATCTTAAAATTATTTGGGCAGCTTTTTGATGGATTTAAGAATATATTTGAATTGTAAAATATTATTATTATTTAAACAGATTTGTGATACATATCCAAAGTTTCTATATGTGCCTGCTTCAGCATCAACAGCTATATTAGTAGGAAGTAGTAGATTTCGAAGTCGTGGAAGATTACCTGTACTGTCTTATCTTCACAAAAATATGGTATGTTCAGCTATATTTTGTCAGTTATTCTGATCTCCTGTTTAATGTTTGTTCGTAATGTTTTACTTTATATTTTTAAATTAATAAAAATCTCAAATTTTAATTATTACATAGTTTTTACAAACTAAGGAATATAAAGGAAATTTAGGCCATATGAAAACGGTTTCTCTTTTGTTTAAAAATTAACTGTATAAAAGATGTTAATTGAGTGTTGTAAAAAAGACTGTTTATTTCTTATGAAATCAACTTATTAACAACGGTATTATAACTAAGCACCAATTACGAATAAAATGAACAATGAAAATCTGTTATCTAGAACAACTAGTTAAATTTTATTTTTTATATTATATAATATAAGATATAGGTTATTACATATTATATTATATATATATACAGTGTTACCTCCTTTAATGGACACCTCTAATTAGCAGATGTTATTGCAAGTCCCAGTCCCTTTAAATAGGACATTCCATGTTATCCACTCTGAATAACGGACACTCAGAATAGCGGACAGTTATTTTAAATGAACAATTTTTTTTTTTGCAAAAATTTCGACCAAAATTCAAACAGATCGTGTTTGTAGTATTACAAATAACTTTACCTTTTCCCTTTCATATCTCCAAAGTGATGTTCTTGAAGTTGCTGAAAGAGAAAAGCTGAGTGCGTTGTCTTCCTGAACTGTTTTAAAGTTGGAAAAACTCAGATAAGTGAACTTTTGAAGGATAAAGATGAAATTAGAAAAATGTGGATGGTGAATTCAAACGAAAATTCGAATTTGAAGCTATGTAAAACTGAAACAAGCGAAATCGTCGAAATGTTGATAAAATGGCTCTGCTCGTTCAAAGAACATTCCTATAAGCAGTGTTTCCTTTCAAGTAAAAGCCAGAGAAGTTGGTCAAACTTTAGGATTGGACACCTTTTTAAGGCATCAAATGGATGGCTACAAAAAATCTGAACACGTCACAATATTTCTTTCAAATCTGTTTGTGGTGAAGAGAAATCCATAGACCCAAATCATATTACAGATTGGATTGAAAAAGTAAAATCAGTGTGCCAAGGATATGATGCCAAAAACAATGCTGACGAGACTGGTCTCTTTTATCGTATCCTTCTGGACAAAATGTTGTGTTTCAAGTGAGAGAAATGTAGTGGCGGCAAAATTTCAAAAAAACGGCTCACCGTTTTGTTGGGTTGCAACATGCTGGGAGAGTTTGAAATTCAACTTGTCATCGGAAAAGCTAGAAAACCAAGATGTACGAAAACTTAATGTTTCCTGGAATTCTAACAAGAAAGCATGGATCACGACTGAAATAATGAGTGATTGGTTAGTAGACTTGGACAAAAGATTGAAGAGGCAAGCAAAAAAATACTTCTCTTCCTGGATAATGATACTTCTCATCCCGAAGATTTAAAATTAGAAAACATAAAGTTAGTCTTTTTTACCACCTAACAGCTCTTCTGTGTTACAGCCTCTTGATCAGGGTATTATCCGAAGCTTTAAAGTAGGGTACAGAAAGCTTCTTCTCAGACATGTTCTTTCTCAGATTTCTTCTAAATCTAATGGAGATTTAGCGTGATCCGAATCCGTTTTGGTTGCAGTTTCATGGATCACGTCAGCTCTTAAAAAGATGGAAACTGGGAGCGTCCTAAAATGTTTTAAAAAGGCAGGAATCGCAAGTCCGAGCAACGTGGTTTCTGATTATGCAACGTATGAAAATGAAAAAGAACTTGATGAGCTACTGACACATATGGATTCAAATGTCCGTGTTGATGATTATGTAGAAATTGACAAGAATTTGTGGATTGAGGAAGAGGACTTGGATTTACAAATTTCATTACTCAAAACACAACTGAACAGTTTTCTCTTTCCGATGATGATGATAATGATTTCCCCATGAATGAAGACGAAGTTTGTAAGATTAAAGACTTTTCGGACTGAGAGACTGAGATACAGTGAAGAACTGAAAAAGTTTTTTCTCTGCAAAGGGGACTCTGAGGACCTTGCAAAGGTAAACGACTTAAATATTAGTATGGAGAAACATGTTTTCAATGCAAAAAAGAAATGTCAAATGCTGTTAACTGATTACCTTAGTTAATTAAATTAATTTTCTATATAATTAAAGTTGTCAATATTGTAAGTAAGACAAACACAATTGTTCTACCCTTATAGCAAAATTATAATTGAATAATTTTAATTAAAATTGGACGTATTTTTTCATTAAGTGACATGCTTTAAGCTAAAAAATGAAAAAAAGTTAGTCCCCCTGAATACCGGACACCTCCCAATAACGGACGAAACTACTGGTCCCTTGACTGTCTGTTATTCGGAGGTACCACTGTACATATATTATTAGGTATAATATAATAGGAAAAATTTATTTGTAATGAGAACAAAGTAATGGATATTAGTGAAATACTACTTGCGTTATTATATACTATATAATAATATACTTATAATAATATATTTAATTATAAATAATATATTTATAAATATAATATTTAGTATAATAATTTAAGTTCAGTCTTTATAAAGTTCACAAAGGACATCAATGAAAATTGTCTTGTAACTTACATTACATTATCTAAGTTTCTTACATTACCTAAATCTAACAAGTTCACAATAATTATGTAATTTCGTCATGCTAATCAGTCTTATAATAATGATATTAGTTGCCATAGATATGTTTAATGCATCGCACAGTATCAAGTATTTTTAACAAATTTTCTTTAAATAATAATTTTTTGTGAATGTCGATTATAAAAAATCTAGTTTGGCTTTTGAAAAAGAATTGTAGGAAACAAACCGTGTTAATCATGTTATCTGCCAATCAACTTCTAAGAGAGTTACAAGTAGTCAGCTGTTGAAAAGACCCTTTTAGTTTCTACACATGCCGGTTTTATTTTCAGAAAATAATCATGAATATAAGACGTGTATTGTCCTCAAGCTCTTGCATTTTCATATGTAGTCTCTTCCTTTTTTAGTACTTTCTGTATCCAGTAAATTGGTACCAGATTTGGTCAACGTCTATTGATTCTGGATTTCCGGATCCGGTATCCGGATTTCAATCCCTAATGAAGATACAATATCTAACAAATTGTGAAAACTTCATTTTCGCAGGATTTTAATGTTTCCCTTGTCTAGAAAATATAGTATATAATAATAATGTAAATTTTTATGTATGTTTTTATATTTTTAGCTATTGATAACTTCTTTTTTAATTTAGGCTGCAATATGTCGCTGTAGTCAACCTCTTTCTGGGTTCAGTGCTCGCTGTTTAGAAGATGAACAGCTTTTGAATTGCATTCTTAAGTCTAGTCCAAATTCAAAATTTATGTATGTTGTAGATACTCGACCAAAGGTAAAAAACTGTGGCTTTTATAAAAATTTTTTGTATTGCGACATTGTTAAAATAAAAGTTATAAAGTAGAATAATTGATCATAGGCATCCACATGCATAGGCATACTTTTAGAAAAGGGCTCTTGCATTTATAAGGGGGAAGGAGGCTCATCTTGGACTTTCAAATAATTTTCTACTAAAATAATCCATATGTTCCGAATCTCCTGATGCCGCTGTCAAAAGCTTGTCATGCTGTCTCTTCCGAAACCGTGCAGAGTTGAATTTTGATGAAGGTGTCCATGGATTTGAAAAATTCCGGGGAAGCCATTAAGCTGATTTCAATTTCAAAATTAGAATTATTTTAAAAGATATTAATAAAGACTGAAAAAAGGAGCATAATGGTTGCCAGGTTTGGCAATTTTCTCCAGTATGTAATCATGCCTTTGTAACAAAGCTATTCCAAGTATGTAAAATTGAATAAAATCAACAAAAAAAGTAGAATTTTGCCAGTTTAAAGCCAAATTAAAAAGTATGAGAAATAAATAAGTCAGGGGAGCTTATATAAAGCTCACAATTTTCAAATAGCAAGTAATTTTTCTTAGATAACATGAGTTTAAAATTACACATATAATTTATTTTTACAATACAAAATAACTAATTGTAACTGATTTTAAAAAGTGCCATTTTGGAATCTCAGTTGTAATTTGGGAAAAGGCTATCTTTCTAAGCAGGGTGAATCTAAAATACTTGTATTCCAAAATGTTAGCACCCAGTATCTTGGAAGTGAAAAATAATTCAACTGCAGCTTATAGTAATGTCGGTTAGGTCAACTTGGGTATTTATTATTTTCTACCAAGTAGAAATATTTGGCAGGGTTAACTATGCCATTAATGGTTGATTCCTATTTTAACCCACCCACTCTAGCCAACCTAAAAAATCGCCACTCTTTGGCTAGCTTTCCAGGCACAGATTTCAATGCTCCCAAAGGAATTAGATGAAAACAAATGCGAAGAAAATAGCGATAAATGCAGCTGTTAAGGATTTTGAAGACAGTTATTAAAAACTAGCTGCGTGCTCATTCTTTGTATTATGGGGAATGAAAAATTTTCTTAAATGTGTAATTATAATTGATTCCAGTGATGTGGAATCAAAAAATAAGCAAAATTATCTGACTCTCAACATAAAAGTACTTATTAGTTACTCGTAAGGTTAGTATGAGATCATTGTAATATCATGACTCAAAATCTTTGTCAGTGTCATTCGCGGTCAGAAAAAGAAAAGCTTGACGGCTTGCAGCGAAAACTCCTCACTTTCAAAATATCTTATTTCTACATCATGCTGGTTTTTAGGCTTATGTTATAGCATTAATACCTTAGACACTACAAGATATGGACAACCGTTTTATTTTATAATTATTTTGCTTATTTTGTCTTCATTTGCAACAGAGCTTATTAAAGTTAATTTGCAATGTTTGGGTTATTCTTAGCTAATCGGCATTTCAAACATTTTTTAGAGCTATTTTGTTAATGACATAACTTTTGTGTGAGAGCTGGTTAAGTTGCTAGAATTCAGCCAAAAAGAAGTATATCTAATATATAAGTTCCACTGAAAATCGTTGAAACTTGGGAACATTTTGCGCGAGTTTTGGGAATACATACAATGACCGTCATCAAACCGATAGCGAATACTTTGTATTATGTTAATTAGTATTTTCCACCTTGTGGTGACTTTTGAATTTCCTATGATTATGAAAAATGCAAGTTTTCTTTCGTTAGTATGGTTGCTGAAAAATCATAATGCTCAAAAATCGCCAAGGGTAGCTCTTGCATTAAACGAAATGTTTGAATTTTTATAATAGTAAATTTTTATGTCAAAGCCTTTTAACCTAATTAGATTTCTAAATTATTTTAACCTCATGACATCAAAATGACGTCATTCTCTGTTGTAATATCTAACATGAATTACTGAAAGATGATGGGGAAAAAAAAACTCACATTATTTTACTTTTCTTAAGCATCTGATAATCTGGAAGTTTATTATTTCGCTCATGGTGTAATTTCTTGCCAAAGCTTGTTAACCTGATTAGGATTTCTGATGCATTTTTAAAGTGACATCAAAATGACACTCATTTCATTAATGATTGAATCTCCTGACATCAGATTAACGTTAATCTCACTTGCGATCTATAATTTTAATTATTGGCAAATAAATAAATAAATGAATCTCATGTAATTCACTTTTCACTCTGCCACATAATGTGGAAGCTTATTATTTTCCCTATGGTGTAATCTTTAATATATTATGAAGGAATTACTACTGAAATTTTAATAATGAAAGTTTGCTCTCGTAAAAAGGATCTCACTCTCACTTGCAAAGTGTTTGGTGCATCTTGGCTTCAAATATAAGGTGATAAATGACAAAATTTCAAGAAAATTGCATAAAATGTTAAATAAAAAATGTTCTAATTCAAATTTCAAAATAATTGCTTCGAGGTATCTCGGGACCCGTCCTGGCAAATTCTCATACAAAATTTGGTAGGCCTATGATCACCTATCTTGGAGCTATACGACTGACAAACAAACATTTTACCCTTTATTTTATTTATATAGATACAATAAAAATACAGATATTGGCAATGAAAAAACAATTAAATAAGTAAAAGTAATGTAATTACATGTTTTTCTAAACTACCATTTTAATTTTAAATTAAAGCAATATTCTTCTGTTACAATTGCCACATGAATACAATAAATCGTCATGGTAGCTTCAGATGAACATCCATTGCCATCTTGGCGAGAGTGGAGGGGGGAGGGGGAGTAGGATTCAATAGCACTTTTGATACAACCTGGAAATTTGCCACCATGGCGAGATGAACTATTTCGAGGTGCTAAGTATGCCATTCTGCAAAGGATTATGTATAAGAAAATATGGAGAACTGTTTGAATGGCAGCCTTACATAAGAAATGATTATCAATTATGTGCATGTGTAAATCACAAAATAAAAGGCGCCATTGGTGGAAAGATATCCTAGCTGTTCTAGTTTTTAGCTGAGAAAACATATAAAGTACTGTTTTATTTGCAAATTTAAAGAAAAATGATGATTAACTATATACATACATAAGTCACCAAACTATGAAAAACTACCATGGGGGCAAATATGCAAGGTATTCCATAGATTTTACGTATTTAAAAATATTGTGAAGTTTAAATTTTTATGTTCCAAGAACCAAGCAATGTGTATCTTGGTAAAATTCTATCTGATCCAATCTTTGGGTTTTAACTGTGAAGATTATGCCCTTTTACAAGTAGGCTTTATTAGGGGCCTTGTACAGAAATTCAGCATAGTGAGTCTAGGGGCCTTTGGCTCCTAGTGCTTTAAAAATGCTCACTACACTCACGATTAGGGGAGTCTTAGCCACTCTTATGGACACGCCCATGTAATTCATAGCTAAATTTATTTGTATTAAAAAAATTAAACTTCTGTGTTTTATTTTCAAAAATATTGTTTCTAGAAAATAGCTTCATATGTGTATTGCTACTAAAAGTGTTAAATCAAGTCATAATTTAAAAACTGTTTAAAAAATTATTACTTTTTACATAATCTTTCTAATTTTTATCCAAACTTCATTTGTATGTTCACAGATTTTCATGTTCTTTGAAAGTGATATAACTTGTTATATCAATGCTTTCACTATTAATTTTGTATTTTAGATTAATGCTATTGCAAATAAAGCAGCTGGTAAAGGTTATGAAAATGAAGATTTTTATAAAAATATCAAATTTCAATTTTTTGGAATAGAAAATATTCATGTCATGAGAAGCAGCCTTCAAAAACTTCTAGAGGGTAAAATCTTTATTTTCTTACTTTTATTTTAAATATTTTCGCAAGTATACCTAGCCAAAATTTTTAGATGCAGATTTATAGATTATGTTGAACTTATCTTTTATAAAGCACTACCTGGGCACCTGATCTTTATGCAAAAGAAAGCAGACATTTTTCTAACACATACAGTTGGAGTTAATCCAGTCAAAGCATGATTTTCAAAACTGCCAAAAGGGGGGGGGGATAAAATGTTGAAAGTTGCCAAGGTTTGCAAGTTTATGATTTATCACCAAGTTTGGCACCAAAACACAAGTATTCAAAACTGAACTAAGCTTGGCGATATCTTCCAAATTTGGCTGGCAGCTGGCAAACGCGACATTTTATTACAAACAAAAAGTATAGTTAGAATATGCCTGGCAAAGAGTGTAAAATAATTTTCGGAGGCAAGTTTAATATAGATTTCGATTCCAGCGTGCTTTATGGAACACAGTTGAAAAGCATTGCACACTCATGGATTATGATGTCCATTCCAAAGAATATTTAAAATGGTGATGTATAGTTCTAATGTGCTTACAAAGATTGTAAAGCAGTTTCAGTAGGTGATTTTAAGATAGATTTTGATTCCAAAGATGTGTTTTATGGAACAAGGAAGACAAATACGACACACTGATGAATAATAATACACTTTCCAACTTAATGGGATAAGGAAGAAAAATAGGAACTACGTATGAAGTATGACATGCTTTAAATATATAGCACTTTAGTGCACATTTAAATTATGAAAGTGTTTCAGATTTTAATTTTTGTGTGATGTTGGTTTCAGTATAGAAGTGCTGTAAAATATAAGTTATTATTTTTCTTTTTATTCGTTTTATCTTGAAGTATATATTGGTGATGGTATTGCTTTTAAGTGTAAATTACACAAGGTTACCTGTCCCCTTGCATTGAAAATGGTTTTCCATTTGTTGCCAAAATTAACATTTGCAACAGGGTTAAAGCAGTTGCTTTAAAATGCAGCAAAAGCTGAGCTGAGTTCTTCTGGTGTTTTTGTTTTTGGGAGGTAATGTGTGCCATATCTGACAACCATGATTCTTTTAAGTTAAAAGGACCATTGTGGGATCCAGAAAGGAGCACAGGACATTGCACCTCCTCTCCTCCCTAACAAACTAAGTTTACACAATAGAAGATTGACTTATTTTATAAATTTAAATGAATTAATAAGAAACTGGAAACAAAATAATTTTCTGCTCCCCCCAGAAATCTTCTCTGGATCCAACACTATGAAAAAGACTACTGATGACAAATTTTGGACAAACCACCAGAGCATACAGAGGATCTGAATGTTTCATCTCTATTTAAAAAAGAAAAACTTAAAAAATTTGTATGTTAAAACAAGTGGTATTTGTGGGTTATAGCAGCAGCAGAAATTCAATTGCTAAACAACAGAGATATATCGCCAAGATCGGCGTGGCGATATCGCGCGAAAACATTTTTTTTTTTTTTGTTTTGTTTTGTTTGTGAAAACACACACAACAAGCACTTCCTGGGAATAGTCCTCAAGGATTAATATATTAAGGATTTTAACATAATATTTGTTTTAATTTCAGGTACAACTGATGTCATTTTTACATCATGCATACCAAATAGCAGAGTTAAACGTTGAAAAGCTTTGATAAAATTACATAACGAGTAAGTTAGTTTAGAAAACGTGGATTAAAATTGGAGGATTCGTGCACATTTTCGCCTCCAGTTCTTTAAAAGATTTCTTGCCACTTATGAGAATGAAATAAAATGTAAAATACGAACGATAACCTTAAAATCCGAGTATTTTAAAGTTTCAGTTTAGTTAATGTTCCATTTATTTGACATGTATGCATTTTTATTTTCCAATTGGTAAGTTTCAGTTTAACATAAATTATTCTGTCCTAGAACATTGGATATTACCTTTGTTTTCATTTATTTGTTAAATTTAGCACAGTGTAGAAACAGACAACTTATTACTGTGGTTATATAATGTTGAAAATAAAATATAAAATCTGCTATTCAATGGTAAAGTAACCGGAGGTCCTGTTAAAAATAGAAAATGAAATTTATTACTCTTGACGCTATTTTTACGTAATGCGATTAAAATTGAATTAGTAAGTTAAATGCTAACAAGATTTGGCAAAAGGAAAAAATGTACAACATAATCAAAATTGTTCGATCATGAAACATGGATCCAGATAGGAATATATAAATCATTCAAGACACTCTAAAATTTTGGTGACACCAGCAGATAAATATATAACCAAAATATATTTAATACTTATTTATTTGTTTTCTATTTCTATCTGTTCGTTTAAGAGTATCCATTCCGTGCGAAGAATGGGTTACTTCAGCTAGCATAGGCACACTCACTGAGGGGGCTATAGGAGCTCAAGGCCACCCCTAAAGGTGGAAATTTAGAAGTGAAAAGCATTGAAAATTGTCCCTAATGAATTGCATTTTTTCTTTTTTTTAAATTGCCTTTAAATTATTTCTAAAGTACTTTTTTGCAAAAAAAAAAAAATGTTTTTTTTTTTTTTTTTTTTTTTTTTTTTTTTAAATAGCAAATCTTTACAGTTAGTGTATGAAACTAGTTAAACTTGTTTTCAACGATACTGAAAAGATTCGATAATTATTTGACTCTTAACGAGTTACATTGCTTAATGTGCATGTTGTTCTATGGGCAAGTCAAGTGGCACAGTATATTTAGAGTGTGTATATTTTGATGCTATAAGAGAATTATAACTATAATCGAGGTCACTATAACTGAGTTCAGCAGAATTTGTAGCCCAGCCCCCCTAAACTAAAATCCTGGGTGCGCCACTGTCAGGTAGTTAATAAATTGCAAAATTTTGAATTCTATTTTAGGCCTGTATTTGCTTTTAATTTGCGTCATGTTGAAGATACTACAATAAAATTTTTCAAGTATTTCTACAAGGTTTTTGAGTTTTGAAATTTTCACATGCCAATTTGTCCTTTTATTGGAGAACTGCCCAATTATGAATATGTTTAATATGACCGTGCATCCTTTGCGTGTTGAGTGCAAAATGATTTCATCATAAGACATTCTAAAATTTTGGTGACACCAGCAGATAAGTATATAACCAAAATATATTTAATACTTATTTATTTGTTTTCTATTGCTATTTGTTGGTTTAACAGTATCCATTCCGCACATAGAACGGGTACTTCAGCTAGTATTTACAAATTTTTCTACAATTTCTTTGGCATCTTTCTCTTGACAGATTTTATTTTCAATGGCAATCAAAGCAAGATTTATGAATCTTTCCTGCAATGTACTTGACTGTAAATATGTCTTGATTAATTTTAATTTGGAGAATGATCCTTTGTTACTGGCAACACTAACAGGAATGCTAAGTAGTAGTCTTAATATGATCTTCAAGTTCAGGAAGCACAAATTATTTGACACAATTAAATTCAGAATATGAAATGGGTCATTCATACCTGCTATAAAATTGTCTTTTGAAGCTACTATTTAATCACAAAGTTCTGCATTAATATTTATATTGTCTTCCCACTGTAACAATTTTTCAAATTCTCATTATTGATTTCTGATAAATTACTTAGGAAACTAAAATTATCACAAGTGATTTTTCATTGCATCAACTCTTTCATTTAATGCTGCTCTAGCAATATCCAAAATTCTAAAAAAGACATTTGTCTTAAATTTCTCTTGTGGAGATTGAGGGGATTCTTCAGCATGTTCGTAATTGAAGTGACATTTCTATTTCCTTTGTTGGACTTCTTCAACAATTTTAAACTGTGGCTTGCCATCCACTTCTTCACTAAGTTCTGTGGTTTTCTCAAGAATACTTTTGTAATTGATGTCACTTCTATGTTCTTCGATAAATGTTTTAAAGTTATTTATTGCCCTTAAAGCTAGTGTAGTGGAGGCTCGAGGGTTATTTAAATGGAGGTTCACAAAACAATTATCAAAATTTATATGCCGATATGGGGCAACTTGCAAGCTAAAATATGGTGCCCGTTTTTCAGCAATTAAAGGAAAACAATGCATGCAACAACAACAACAAAAAAATCAAGTAATCTCTAGTTTTACATTTGAGCACATAGATAAGTTTTAGCAAAGGTGTTGGTTTGATTAATTTTTTTTCAGTCTTCCTTTTTAATGTTAAAGAATGTAATCGCTTTAGCTCCGAAACACACATTTTACTAAGTGCCATCTTAATTATTTACTCTAATTTGTAAATAATATTATACTGAAAAAGGAATAAAATAAAGAAAATAATAAGAAAATGAAAAAAAAAAAAGTGTATTAGGATTAACTAACTGCACATACAAACTAAAGGAGAATTCGGAAGAGTACCACAAAAAGTTGGTCGGCTCGCACACAGAAAATGTGTGAACTTTTGATATTAGCAAATAAATTTATAATCCTTGATTTTGGCACGCAGACTTAGTGATTCATGCTGCATTTCTTTTGAAAAGCATTCACCTTTGGATATTTCAAAAAGAGCGTCATAGATTTCTCCTAGTTGATATCTTAAAGGTCAAATGGCTTCAATTTTACTTTCTCATCAAGTGTGAGTGTTTGAGAGTAGTTTTAAGTTTAATAGAAAATGTTTTTGCAAAGAACTGCCCATCGCTTAGGAGAAAATAAATGGTGTAGTTCTTGAATTTTTAAGAAAACTAACTTTTAAGACTAACTATGAAACTAATTTTTAAGATATTATTTTAAAGATCATTTTTCTTCCCTTTTATATTTTTGCCGTTGTCATATCCCTTTCCTCTCATATCATCAAGGGGAATGTTCCACATTTTCAACATTTCCATTACTGTGTCACATAGGCCATTATCTGTAGAATCATTAACTTTAATAAAGCCTTAAAAATGCTCCTTGATTTCAGCCCCTCCATCAATGCAGAGGACAAAACGTATGACGACACTCATCTGTTCAGTTTTGCTAATATTGGGAGTACAATCTAAAATTATCATGAAGAGCATCAGTTCTATGAGTGACGCAGCCTACACCAACCGTCCAATCAACTGCGACTCTCTATATATACAGCTAACTTTGCTGGAAAGTTCGTGTCCCCTTTTTATCTCAGAATCCATTCTAAGGATTTTTTAAAAATTAATATATGATTTTAATCGGTGGTGAAATCGGTGACTGATGTCACCGGTTTATTTAGAAAAACTTGTTTTTTAAATTTAATCCAATGTAAAGAGGGGACTATTTAACTCCTGCATATTAACTCTGAAATAAGCTTAACTGAGGTCATGATAAGCAGACACGACACAGGCAATCAGTTTGGGCTGGAAAATATGTACAAAATTCCCTTCTACTCCTGGTAGCATCCCACTGATTCAAATACCCTTTTTTATAAAAATCTTTCTCCATGCAAAAGGTGAGTTCATTTTTTCCATTTCCCTCCGATCTACTTACCCCCCTCCTCCCTCCCCACCACCCGTCTCTTTCTCGCCCATGTTAATCACTCCCCAGGAAGTTTTCTTAGAGATGAAAACCTGTTGGAACTAGGTCTAAGGGGACCGGGGGTGAACCGGTTGTGAATAAAAATCCGGTTAAAGCAGAGAATGAAAAAACTGTATATAATTAATGGATAAAACTGCATTAAAAGAAATGTTTTAATTTATTGAAAAAGTTTTACAGTTACAAGGAAAGTTTTAAAAACATCAGTCATTATTTTTTTATGTTGAAGACTGAAAATTCAACAACTTTAAAGCATCACACCGGTGGAAGAAGCTGATGCTTGTTATTCTATATAGCATAAAGCCTTTTCCCAGTGCTTTTGCTCCATCTTTATGTAATATGACAGAGGTCAGTGTCAGTCATTTTCTGAAATAAAAACAAAAATTAAATACGGCCGATGAAAGCGGAGATCCGGTTAAGTACCTACTGTATCTTGTTTCTATTTTTAATCTTGAACATGTATTAAATTTCAAGCAACTGCTTTTTTTTCTGGTTAGTTTCATTTAATTTTTACACTAATCAATGTCACATAGCTACCATTATTTCTCCCATCAGTTATCGAATTGCATTTATATATTACAGGGCTTTAAAAGTTAAAAAAAATTATCTCCCAGGGACCCTTTAATTTTCTAAACATTTAAAGCTTAAATTTTTATTTATAATTCATGAAATGATACAGATTTTTATTGCTTTCATTCCATATTGAGCTGCAAATGAAAAATTTGACTGGCTTTATTTTTACTTATTTTTTATTATCTTCTGATCATACCCGTAAAAAGTAATGATATATCCCTATACAGAAAACCTTTAATGGGTTAAAAGTTTGTGATACAGCATTTTACTTTATAGCTATATGACTTTTAAATATGGGTCCTAAAAATTGTAATATCAAATTTTGAGTGACTAGCTGGCGTGACTTTATAAGATTTGTTTTTAAATTCCATTACAATTACTTTTGTTTTGTTTTCTAAAGAAGATTTAGACATTCAAGCAATGATTTTAATTATCAAATACACTGTCAAATATATAACAATTTCACTGAGCCTATATTATATATTCAAATGAATTTATTTCAATAATTTATCTTTTGTGTCACACTATTCAAAAGGGCATGTAAAATTTACGTAAATGTTTACTTTGTGTCATCATACTTTTTTCACTTAGTATCCAAACTATTAGCAAGGGCAAGCAAATTTTGCTTGCCCTTTTAGATAGCATGACTTAAAAAATAAATAAAATTATTGAAATAAATTCATCTGAATACATAATATATGCTCAGTGAAAGTGTGATACATTTGACAGTGTATTTGATAATTAAAAGCATTGCTTGAATGTGTAAATCTTCTTTAGAAAATAAAATGAGTAACTGTAATAGAGTTTAAAAATAAATCTTATGAAGTCACAACAGGGTGTCACTGAAAATTTGATATCATTTTTAAGACCCATATTTATCATATTGTATATAGCTATAAAGTAAAATGCTGCATCACAAACTTTTAATCCATTAAGGTTTTTTGTATGGGGATATAGAATAATACTTGGCTTTTCGAACCAATTGTAAAATTTTCTCTGCATATTGCATTCTCTTTTATGATTGAACTATTGTGAACTTCTAATGTTGATTTTTGTTTATTATTATCCTCAATCTTGTAAATGCTTCCAATGTTTTATTGTATTTTTGTTATTTGTTTTAAAGTATCACCTGTCAACAAAAACCAGATTTGTAAAAGGCATCACATCCAAAACCACCAATATTTGGACATGTAGTTCATAGACAATATGTAAAAATGGACTGTTCATAATAAAGCTCCACTTCCCTAAAATTCTCACCAAGATGGAATCAACAGATGTTGTTGCTGAAGGATGGCAACAAACTGTTTGATTTCCCCAATGGAAAGACAATTTTCAGAAAATAAATCCAAGATTTTGAAAAAGGAAGGGAAAAGGCAACCCAAGATAGTATTTGAGGGGGGGGGGGGTTCAATGAACCCATCCTTGTGTGATATTTTGAAGTTCAATTTTCAGTGTAAATACTGTTCGTACATTTTGCAGAAATAACCATTAGAAATACCCCTAAAAATTAAATTCAACATCTGAAATGCCTTCTAGTTGTGCGGATTAAGATTTTTGGCAAAAGTATAATGGTAGGGAGGGGGCGGGGGACTGTGTGTACAGGCATGTAATCGGAAAATTTCAGAAGATTCCTGAATGTTTTAAATTAGGAAGGTGTCATGCAATATTGCTATTACTCACACAACCTCAAAAAGTAAGCCGAGTGCACAACAAACGCAAACAATTATGTGCACTTATAGACCATTATATAGTAGTTGGTGTGCAGAAGGGTTATTTTGGGCAGTGCACAAGTCTGCGTGTGTAGTTCAGGGGTCACGCTGTTGACCGCCAACGTCGCAAATTGCAAAAATAAAATTAGTTTGGCAAAAGAAAATAGGTTTTGGCGAAAATATTGACTGTTGCTTTTCTTAATGATGTCCGGAAAAATCTAATGCAAATGAATTGGCGAAATGTTAAAAAGAGCCAGTGCAACCCCTGTAGTTGATGTAAGTATGGTATTACCTACATTAAACTTGCTCACAGCTTGAATTCCCACTGCTTTTGGAACTTGAGCTTCTTTGTGTGACATTGTACCAAACGATTGATGGATGGGTGGCAAGATATTTGTGTGGGCCAGAGAGGAAAGTTGGGGGCGCAAACGACCATTATCCCTGTCAGGTGTAGCATTCAAGGTACTTTGATTTTTCTTTCCTGGTAAGTACACATTCATTTGCATCCAAAACAAAAGAGCTTTATTGTTGGCTGGTCTGTGCCCCTTGGTCGGTGGCCGCATGCAAAAATGGTCGTGTAGGCCTGCTTCCGCCGGCTTTACTATGTAGGACCAAAATTCGAGAATGTCAACTTTCATCAGTGTATGTCGACACATTCTAAATGTATTGGTGAAAGACTGAATCTTTGATTATATATTCTAGTATATTTTAACCAGTGTATGTTGACAAACACAGATATGCTGTGGTGGAGGTCAAAAAGAGGAACTGAGGTCAACAGAAACGCACAAATATGGCAAAAAGATTTAATTCTGTTGGCGGTTATTTCCCCATGAATCCATGGTTTCCCTTGGCTACAGAAGCAAAGTCAACCATATAAATGCCAAGTTAAAACTAAAATCTTATTTTTTTTCCCCCCCTACATCTGGGCTGCCGCCACATTGGCCCTAAGCCCTCTGGCAGCCCAATAAAAACTAGCCTTGGAAACAAAGTTGTCATCAAAAGAGTTCAAGTAAGAAAGCACTGGGCAGCTTGTCAAGTGATTAAAATCCATAACAGTTTGAGAAGGACACAGAACACATATAGGGCTGTCCACAATGCCAATCCGACATAGGTGTAACTAAAATCTTAATACAGTCTACTCGCGATTTAGCGACCTTCATGGGACCTCTGCAAGTAGGACGTTAAATCAAATGGTCATTAAATTGAAAGTTTGTAAAAGGTATTGGAAAGTTGTCAGGACTTCATCAGAGAGAGTCGTTAAATCGGAAGGGTCGCAAAATTGCGGGTTGACTGTACTTAATATTTGTCCTAGTGCAGCTTCTATCATTAAGAAGGCAAGTAATCTTGAACATCTTTTCTTCTTCTCATGGCAGAATCTAAAGCTACATGTCCAAAAGAACCAATCCCTGCCTGCCCTTTAAATCTACTTTGGCATTTAAGTTCTCCATGGTTAGATCACAATGGCAACTCGTCTTAGCTAGAGAAACGAAAATGTTACATAACCATGACTTTTTATCCCACTGAAATATATCAAAGAAAATGCAAATCTCTGACATTTTCAACATTCACCATTAATACATGGTGAATGTTGATCTCATTTCTCATGTTGATTTCTCATTTGCTGGTGTAATTGAGAAATAAGGATATTTAGCAGATATTTTGGAGACACACCAAGTGACTATGTGAATGTTGACTTTCACTTGTTAAAGATGACATTCTCCAGATTTTGGACCTTCACAGTAACATATACACATGTTTATATACATATTATGTATTTTCTATCACAAACTATTATGATTTTAAAGATAATTTTTTTTTTTTAAATCTTACTATGGAGTAGGCATGTATTGAATTAAACATGTTAAATTTTTTGGACTTGAAAAAACTAAAGTGATTTATTTATAAAAAGTGACATTGTGCATTGACTGTATCCAGCAATTTTGACTAAACTCCTTAGAAATTTCTTGAATTCCCTGATGTTTCCTTCTAAAATTGTACAAACCCATATATAAAAGGTATAATAGGCATGAAATTGCATTTAGTTTAATTACCAAAGACAGCTTCCTGTATAAAATCTAGCCAATGTCAGATAAATACAGTTTAATGAAAATTGAATGTTGCTGATGAATGCTTTTCTTTGGCATGCATTGCTATATTTTGCACAACCTCATTCATTCTTATGATTGGGACCAAAAGCCTGATTCTTTGAAGCAACTTCAAGAATACTTATAATACAACAATTATTTGTTTTTATAAAAAAATTTTTATTCTTATACATCTTCAACTGTATGATATTTTTGTAAAGTAAAAGCAATAATGCATTCTTAACCTTTTCCTGGAAACTACAACAGTTAAATAATGTCATTGAAAATATTTGAAATAATTTTTATTTCTCCTAGCTTGCGAATTGAAAGTTCCTTCCATGAGTGCATTCTTGAATGGACTTGAAAATAGTGGTTGGCTGAGACATGTAAAAACAGTGATTGAAGCTGCTGCTTTTATAGCAGAAGTAAGTTCTTCTATGTTGAATGTTGGTGATCAGTTCTTCTGTTATTCACGTTTTGTTTAAATGAAAAATCACTCAAACCGAAATCTTTCAATATTGCATTCATTAGATTTTCTTAACTATTATCTAATATTTTATTTTTTTGTAATAGCTTATTTATGTCAATACAAAAAAGATAAGAAGTAAAACTGTCAAAGTATTCAACTATTTACATTGTTTATCTTCCTAAAAATGTAGTTAGATGTTTTTTTATTGTTCTGAATTGATTTCACAAATAAAGGATTATTTTTGAAAGAAAACACCTGTGAAAAAAAATCAAGACTTTTTTATTAATTTATTTTGTGTGTGATTTTATAGAAAATCAATGAATTTTAATGAACCTAAAAAAAAAAAAAAATGAATTACTTTCCTATTTTTTTTTTTTTTTTTTTTTTTTTTTTTTTGGGTGGGGTGGGGTGGGGGGGTTGGTTACAATGGATTCTATGAAGTAATGTCATCTGTATTAACATGAAAATATTATTGTCAGTGTTGCCAACTCTGCCAGGGAAAAAGTGGCTAGAAATGGCTAAAAATGATTTCGAGCTGAGAGAAAAATAAATTACTCAGAACTTATCCCAATAACAAAATAAAATTTTGATTTTGTCTCGTTTTTGTGGAATGTCTGTGAAATTTTATTTCACTGCCGCTTATAGTCTGTTCTTAAAAGACCACAATAGCGAAATTTTATACCCTCAAGTTTGTGGATGCACATTATAAAAAAATTTGAATAACATTTAATAATATAAATGGAAAACTACTCATACGAGCAAGTGGAACAGACAGTATGATTAGCAATGGTTGAAAATGGTTAGAAATTGTTTAACACAGAAAAAAAATGGCTAAAATAGCTACTAGTAGCTTTTCAAAAAATTGTGGCTAGTTAGGTTCATAAAGGGACTAGATCTAGTCACAAAGTGGCTAAGTTGGCAATCCTAATTATTGTGCTTTAAAGGTGGTTGTTAATTGAAGATTTCATTTTATTAGGCTTTGGAAAAAGAAACTACTGTTTTAGTTCACTGTTCTGATGGCTGGGATCGAACTGCTCAAACTTGCTCATTGGCAGCACTTCTGCAAGATCCGTATTATCGAACAATCACTGGATTCCAAGTATGTTAATATTGCAAATCATGTATGGTACAGATTTATTATTGTGTAAAAACCTGTCTGTCATATAAGTCACACCGTAAACATGAATCACATGTATGTATATATATAAATACAAAGTCTCCTAAAAAGATGTAACATGCTTGAATTCTTTATCAATTAGAGATAAGTGTACAATGTAAAAAATGGAAAAATGTTCAAAATAAGGTGGGAAAAAAGACTGTTTTAAGAAAAAATTCCTCTTGTTAATATTTAAATAGTGATATTTTTAAAATTTGTATTTTACCTCCCTACAAAAAATTTTCTAGTTACTAAAATGTGCCTCATACACTGATGAAGCGATGTACACAAAATTTCAGCCTTTTGTCATAAAAAGTTTCATTCAGCCTTTTATCATAAAAGGTATCAGAGATATTTTTGAGCAAAGATTGTCTTTGGCTACACATGAATTTGAATGTAAACGTTTATTACTCGAATGCAAAAAAAAAATTACTTTCATAATTTTTGTATAACCCTTGAAAAGCAATCGCCCAAGGTAATTTTTTTTCCATTTCGAGAGCCATTGAAAAGTGATTTAACTCTTCATATAGTCATCTTCATATCTTAGACGCTTTTTAGGATATAATTCTCAAATTTTGTCTATCACCTCAATAGTATATCAGTTTAATTGTGGGATATTTATTTATTTATTTATTTTTTTTTTGTAAGAGGTGTGTATAGAAATTTAAAAATTATCACCTTTTGAAAATTAATGAGCATCTTTTTCTTAACATAGCCTGTTTTCCCACTTTATTTTGAACATTTTTTCAATTTACATTGCCAGTTATATAATAGATAGATATATAATTTTTTTTTCTCTTATCATCATTAAATTTGTTGTGTTTATGGAAGGAATTAAAAAAAAATGAAATTTTTAATTCAAAAATATAATGTTTAGTTTAATTTGTAAATCTCTTTTCATCACTGTAAAGTAACTTTTTCTATTTAGCAAATATAAATCTGAAGCCCAGTGGTGTAACAGTTAGTGCATCGCACTGTCATTCCACAGGACCAGGGTTTAAATCGTGGGCTGGGCAAGGCCGACTCAGCCTTTCATACCTTGAGTGGGTCGATAAAATGAGGACCAAGCTTGCTTGGGGTGAAACACTGGGGGCTTTGCGTCAGGCTGACAACCTGGCCGAGGCATATGAATCCGCACTCCAGAGCCCATGGTCGCGAAATGCAGTGGGGGCCTTGGCCCCGCATTGGGCTGTTGCACCAATGTTTGATTTAAATATAAATCTTAACTTTTTGCTCTCTGAAGGTGTGGGAGGAGTATAACTTATCATTTTATTTAGTTTCTTGTTGTTCAAAAGAAAAAAGGACAGCCATAGATAAATTCAGAGTAGTCTCACTCTTTAGCTTTTAAGCCAACTGAAACATTACTTTGCCTGAAAATTCTAGAGACAGAAAATGGAGATATAATTTGAAGCATTATTTCACACTAAAGAATTCAGATTTTTTCTCGATTTTAATACTAAAATGACCAACATTTTTATTTACCTAAAATGTAACTAAAAATAGTCTTAACTGCTTAAAAGGTAGTTAAAAATACTTTTTGCATATTTCAAATATAGAAGTGTTTCAGATTTTTTGGTTATTTTGACCACAATAAGAAGTTGATACTAAGTTTTTGATTATCACTGAAAATATCACAACAAAAAATTAGAATAAGTTATTTGATAGTTATTTAAAATGCCATTTTTTATTAATATAAAAAAAAGTTTTGCTTTATAAGGGGAAAAAATGTTTTCTCATTGCTTGCTCACTTCTCTAGCCTTCAACATACAGTTTGCAATAAAAGTTTTTGATACATTGTTCTTGATATTTACCACAAATGGGCTTATTATGTGAAAAACAAGATTCTTTCATTTTGCTGTGGCAGTATGACCATTGACAGCTTTTATTAGTCTTGGTTTCAGGAAAGCCAATAATGCATAGAAGTCATTTCTTTGATGTACAATGTGGCAATCTCAGTCCGTGAATGATATTCCAAAGGAATATAGCAAATCTGTTTTTGATATAATCTAATCAAGATCCCTTATTTCTTTTTTGGCAATGAGCTTTACTGTGCATTACAGATTGCTGTTTGTAGAGCAATCTATTTATGGTTGAGTCAGACTGTCATCAATGTTGACAAGAAGGAAATGAGGAAGAAATGTTCAATCCAGAAAAGACGAAAAACAGTTCTCTATTAGAAGTCATGTTTTTTTTAGGGAAAAGCTATCCCCCCTTCTAAAGTAGGATGCAATGAATAGTAATGTAGCAGAATACGCAATATTTTGCCAATAGTTTGAGCTGAGTATTAATTCTTTCATTTAAATTTTAATTGTAATTATAAAGTGATGTATATTTCTGTAATAATGGCTTGGGGACAGTAAAATATCTTTTATAAATTACATAATTATTAATGTCAGTATATTTATATTTAAAAATACCTATAATCTATACACAGTTTGTCTAAAACAGGATTATGAGGGTGTTTCAAAAATTAAAAAATAATTATCTATTCTCAAACTCAAGTAAAACGAACAAAAATTTATATATTAAAAATTAACTGTTTTTTAAAGAATACAGCACAATACTTTTTTTTAAATCTATTACATTTTATGAAATCATAAAGATCTGATTAAATATGTCTTCTTTTATGATTTATGTTTACTGATAGCTTTAATGTGATATAAAATACATATCATAAGGGCTTTATTAAACATTTCTTTTAAGAAATCTTTCAACTTTTGAATAGCTTTTTAAAGAATCCAATGTTACCAGAGAATAAAGAAAAATTGAAAATGTCTCTTTATAAGCTGTAGTGGGAACTTTAACAAATGGTTGACTTTAAAGAGTTATGGAATATTTATTAAGCTTATCACAGTGAAGTGCATATTAATAGTATTGAATACAAATAATTTGTAACGTTCTGTGCATTTTGAAAGTAGTATTGTTTGTTTTCTATACAATCATTTGTTATTGTGATTACACTGTTATTTTTTTTTCAATTCTCCTGTAGATTTTAATGTGTAAATCATTACATTTTAAAGGCTTTAATTGAAAAGGAGTGGTTAGCATTTGGACACAAGTTTACTGATCGCTGTGGTCTTATTCAAGGCGATCCCAAAGAAGTTGCTCCTGTATTCACTCAATTCATTGATGCTGTTTGGCAACTAACACAACAGTTTCCTTCATCATTCCAATTTAATGAGAGATTTTTACTTACAATTCATGATCATGTGTATTCATGTCAGTTCGGAACATTTATTGGAAATTGTGAAAAAGACAGATTAGACCTGAGGTATTTATTTTGTAAAAGATACCATATTTTTGCTGCTTTTGTTTTTATCTACAAGCCCAACAATCCAGTATAATCATGACAAAAAAATCTTAATTTCCGTTTTAACGATTAGGTAGTATTACTGCATTATAGTGTATATCAAATTAACCCATTCTGTACATTCTTGTGACTTTTCCCACTGTTAAACTTACTTCATGACTGACAAAAAGTCTCTCTATTAGATACAAAACAATAGTCAGTAAACTTAGCATACATGCTTGTATTTGATTTGTTGTTTTCTGATTTTATATTTCCTTACAGATGTGCCAAGTCTCAGGATTTCAGTGGCCTTGCTTAGATGAAAAAATAATATTACTAATTCATAGAATTTTACCCTATCCCAAAAGAAAAAATAGATAAACAATTATATACAAAACAAATCAAATCAATTTAGCATTCTAGTTTAATTTATTTAATTTTCAAATAACTCAATACCAAATTACACAGTGAAAAAACAAACAAACAAAGAAATAGTTCAATAATAGCAATTGGCGTGTTTTTAAAGGGGATATGGGTCATATTTTTTACACTAATCCTTAAATGGCACATGTGGAGCCCATATACTTTTCGCTTTATCCCAAAAATTTCAGACAAATCAAAAATATTAAGTTGAGCACTGATTAATAAGTATGTTGAAGTACAAATATATATAATTTAAATAATTAATTAACTATTATTTCTACTAGATACTATTCCTTATTGGAAATCAAATATTTCTAAGAAAAAACTATATTAGGATACTTCCACATGATATCCCAAGCAGCAAGAAATCCCTGGCCTCATCTCGGTCTACTGTTTACACGCGACCCCAATTTCACCTGCCCGACCTCGGTGCAAGACTTCTGTTGAATGTTGGGGATGTCAGGTCAGGTGACAGTCCCTGGACTGTCTGCTCTGGAGAAATTCTGTGTGTCTCCGGATGATTTCCTGAGGATTCCCCGACAATCTGCTCTCTTATCCTGATTCAGTCGAGATTATATCTATTGCTTTAGGAACGTTTTTGAGGAGCTGTACTATATAAATTTTCCTCTTCAAATTGATGAAGAAAGTGGTTTTTAATTTGAATAATTAATTTCTAAACTTCAGATAAAGATATTAATTAACAGTTATATTTTTAAAATCTAGTAACTTTTAACACCCATTAAAACCTAATTTAGAATGCTAATTTTTTCAATTTAACTCATTTAATATTTATTCGCCCTTTCATTTTTATAGAATTTAAGAGATATCTAGTTCTCTTAAAATATTTTCTTATTAAATAAGAAATAAGTATCTAACATTTAGTCATGAATCTAGTCTAATAATATTTTAGAAATCAGATGAAAAAATTATTTCTCTGTTAAAACACTGAAACTTGTGCTGAACATAAGTAAATCATTATGCATATATTTAATTACATAATTAAATATTGTGTCACATAAATTAAAAATATATATTGTGATATTTTGTGTATTTACAACAAAAAATTTTTCTTGGATAAATTCAAAATGCCCCAGTTTATTTCAAGGAAATTCAGCGATTACATAATTAAATTTATAATGAGACTTATATTAAATGCAATACAAAGAAGCACAGTTTTCTATGGGGAAGTATTTGTGCTAACTATACAGAGTTATATAAGTACTTTTAAAATGCTGAAAATGCGAGTTAAAGAATGAAGAAATGAAACTAGTTCATTTGCAAAGCTCACATTTAGTTTCAATATTATAAAAAGAAATAGGTTTTTAAAAATGTGTAACTGAAAAAAATATTTTCAGTATTTTATAATTTTTAAAAAATATTCGATGTTTTATTCTTTTAAGAAAGGCTGCAAAGTTGCTGTAAATCATAAATTGCTTACTTCGACTTCAAATTCAATTATATTATGCATGCAGTTTCATTTTCTGTACAGCATAAATTTCAACAAGTAACAAAAGTACATTTGTTTTAAGTAAACAAACACAGAAATAATTTACTAACCTTTTTAAATCGAGCGTGTTTCTTGTTGGTAGGTTATCTTGTGTAAGCCATTAAACTTTTGAATATGCCACCCAACATTTTGCCCCGCAACACTGCACTGTGCAAAGCGAAGCTTACAAAATGCTCCAGAAAAAAATACTGCCAAGCAGAATGAAAAGGAGGCTTCTTATTGGATGGAAGATAAAAGAAATAGAAGCAGGGAATTCTTGAAATCGACATGAGGGGGAGGAGTAGTGATGTTGTACTAGGAAGCAGCATTTCCTTTCATCCCCCTCCCCCAGTGACAGCACCACCTCTGAATAGTCTTTATAAGTCCAGTTTCGACCTCGGTTCGATAAACCAAAAATACCTGAGACCAAGGAGTATATGAAGGAAGTCCGTTGAGTTTTCTCCCAAGGTCAGAGAGCTGCAGAATGAATTACACGTCGGCGGTATAGTTTCAGGAGGCGCTAAATGGACGTCGAACGGAAATTCCCAAGTATGAGCCAATGAAACGGTCAGCCAGCCAACTTTTTATCAAACTCTTTTGCTACCTGGGATACTAATTAAAAAAAATACATTTACAAAGCACAACAGAAACACAACAGAAGAATAAATGCCTTGTTATAAAGGTATTAGAGCTAAATAGAAAGGCACATATTGAGATCGTGAATATATAAGTAGATAAACATTAAAATAAAGAATTTGCGAATACATTCGCAATAGACACATAAGTATCATCATCACTAATGCCTGGATTTATATGCATTTGCATATAAATGCATACATCAGCATATTTTGGACTTTAGTGCATATATCTGCATATTTTGGGCTTTTGTGCATATAACTGCATATACTGGCTTACAAATCTAACTCTTTGGAATTTAGCAAACAAAAGCATGCTCATGAAATTTATTTTCATAGGATTTTCTGTTTTTTCCAGCTAAAATTCCAAATTTCCCTCTTTTCCGAAAGGTGCTGATACAAACCTGAACCTGCTTGAACTAAAATTTCCCTGAAAGCTCCATCTCGTTCACAGGCTTTCAAAACCTCGCTTGCTATACCCATTCCCCAGAACCTGTAATCACAAGATGGGGTACATGGTATGAGGGAGTTGTCGGAGGACGATTAAGAGAAACGTTCCCTCGGCCGCTCACATGACGTATAGTGTACAAAAGGTATTTGAGAAAAACTGACGGACAACTGGAATACACAAAAAGGCTGCACTTTATTGTAGGTATCTTCACAAAACAGTTATTAAAGAAACAAGTTCAATTACGCACCGTACATTGCTTCAACACCAGGAACATATCTAATTGTTCCGGCCACACGGCATGCCGGAGTTCCATAAAAAAAAACGAACACAACCTCCTCTGACGGAGAGCAATCGAGAAGTCTTTTCAAATCTTTCTACAAAAACTGCCAGCCCACTACAGGTTGGCGAGTAAAATATGAGCACTCATAAGCCACTGCCCCACGTGACAACCACCGTCCGGTAGGCGTAAACAATATAAAAATTTGAAACAAACGGATTAAATGATTGATGCCAATACAGAAGTGCCAGAATTTGGCGATGCCAATACGAAAGGCTACAACCCTGTGAGAAAACACCGACGGAGACCGGGAGGCGCTAAGAACTAACAAAGTATATGCTAAAGCGAAATTAATTTAGAAGGGAAACCCCGAAAAAATCACAGACATAGCGTCGCGAAAAGGAAAGAATATTTTATCGAGCCGAAAAAACAAAGTGGAGAGATTAATACGGAATACGTAATTTTGATTTAGAAAGACGAAACATAGGAACATTATTTTAAGACGCGAAAAATATGTGAACTTCGTCACATATATCTCTCCACAGCCCAACAAAAAATTTGACGCCAGAAAATTTTTTTTTAAACAAAGAACTTTAACCCTTGAATTAAACAGAAAGCCTAACATGCAGCGCTTATGAGGGCTCATCACAAAAATACAATACCAAATAACATAACAAATTATAAAATAATACATCACAAAATACCATTTGCAGAAATATCAACATTATTCTGCTACAAATAAAACAATATAAAACGATTCAATTATCCATTACATATCAAAATTACACATGTGCAGAAACTAAAGAAAAATAACCTTGAATATTCAAAATAATATATGTACATATGACGTCATAAATGTGAGATCTCTTTATAAAAACAACTTTGCAGAAAACATTGCAGATAACTTTGCAGATAACATTGCAGATAGCTTTGCAGATAACATTGCAGATAGCTTTGCACGTGCAAAAAAATTACTTTCGAAGTCCTTTGCATTAACAACGTCCATGCAAAATAAGAAATGAAAGTTTCTCAATATTATTAACAAATCTCAAATATACTTAGTGCACTTAATCAGGTTTAAATTTTAAAATAAAGTTCAAAGATGAAGCTTCTAATTAAATGAATGTCAAAGAAGATTCTAATAAAAGTCATGACATAATTTAAATAAATCAAGTCAAAATGATTGCAATCAAATACCTGAAATGTGTCCAATGCAATTTAGTTGCAGTACAGGTATTGCTATCAACTTTCAAAACAAACTCTCTCTTTTTTCTTAAAGTTTGTTTATTTATTTATTAATATATTTTTTTAATATGAAACACAATTTACTTCGTGAAAAACATAATAAAAACTTTCAATGAATAAAAATATCAAAACATATATAAATATTTTTTTTTTATACATGAGCTTCAAAACAAATTAAGATTTTTGTGACCAAAAACAGGAAACTTTCAAACAGACGAAACAGGAACATAAACAATATTTGCAAAAAATGGTAAACACAAAAGAAAAATGTATGTTTGTGTGTGTAAAGAAGGTGCAGGTTAGAAAAACCCATTAAATTGTGTAGAAAAGAAAAAGATTACCGACAACCGTAAGCTCACCTAAGAAAACTATTGTTCCCTTTTTTTTTTAAATATTAACAACAACTTGATTAATTAAGTTTCATGAAAAAGAGATACATATCATACAGTATACTGAAGTGTACATCTTTAAAAATACTGGACCAGCCAGATACAAACAAGATATTATACAACAGTGTACAAAGCAAGGAAGTGTCTGTGGGTACCTTCACAAACACGCCATTACTAAAACGAAAACATGCATCTACTTTCTAGGTCTTAAATTATACTGATTATGTGAAGTTGTAGGTAGATTAAAATTATCTGTAACACCATTATGGTAGTGATTATTACTATGTAAAGAAAGATATTCAGAACGTGGAGGAGCTAAAATTAATCTATCAATATGTACTCTCTGAGGTTCGAGATGGGGAGCTTGCAAACGTCTAATAGAGAAAGAAACAGGTGAGTGTTTTTCAGTGATCACATAAGGACCTGTGAATTTAGGTTTAAATTTATCCAAAGACTTTTTATAAACAATGTCATTTACATTTAAATCTCTGAGCCTAGCATATTGTGAGTGTCTCTGAAAGCGAATCGTTTGTGAAGAAATAATGTTTTGATAAGCTTTCTTATAAATAGAGTCTAATTCTTGCATTAATTTATAAGTGTGTATGTCATTAAGATTTGGCGGAGTTGTCTCAAAGTTAAATGTGTCAAAAATAAGTGATAATTCTCTGCCAAAATGTAATAAATTGGGTGTAAAACCAGTAGTTGAATGTGTTGAACCATTATACAAAGATTTGTGAATTAAAATTGCATGTTCGAAGTTGTGGCCATCAAGTAATAAAGAATTTACAGAGTATTTAATGGAAGTATTTATGCGTTCAGCAATCGAATTACATTGTGGATGACCAGCCGAAGAATGATTAATTTTTATACCAAGTTTGTCATGAAAATGATTATAAATTGAGGCAACAAACTGTGGCCCTAAATCTGACAAAATCACTGCAGGACGACCAAAAGTTGTAAAATATTTAAAAAGAGCCTCGACTATTACATTAGCAGACGTAGAAGTAAGAGGCACAAGCTCCATATGGCGAGAGAAATGATCAGTGATTGTTAGAACAGTACGACCATTACTGAAAGGACCAACAAGGTCAATAGCAATAGTATGTCCTGGATAAGTTGGTGTGTATGTTTGTTGTAAAGGAGCAGGTCGAGTAGGATGATGTTTCACCTGTAAACATACAGTACAAGAGGCAACAAAATTGACAGTATCAGTATAAATACCTTTCCAAAAATACTTCCTTGTTAGAAATTCGTAAGTCTTTTTTAAACCATAATGTGACAGATGAGAAATTGTTAAAGCTTTTGCTTTTAACGAATGTGGAACAACAATTACATGATGATAAGTTTGATTATGAACATTATACTTTTCACACATCAATAACATAGTTTCTGGATGAATAAAAAAGGCAGGATGAGTTGCAGAGGAACCCTTACTTAAAATTTCATTATAAATGACAGACAACTCAGGATCAGCATTTTGCTCTCTGAAAAAAGTTTCATTTGAAATTTCCAACAGTGGATCAGTACTATTTGAATTTTTTGTAACTAAAAAGTTCACATATTCATTTTTTTTAAGGACATTATCAACAATTGGTATAACACCTTTATCATAAATTAACTGAGGATTACTGTCAAGAGTTTCAGTATTATTTTCAAAGTTCTCCCTAGATAAATAGTCAGCAAGTACATTCTTAGATCCAGCAATGTGCTGAAAACTAAATGAATATTCTGACAACTCAAGTAACCACCTTGTGATTATGTCAGCTGGGTTGGTAGTCTTTTTATATTTTTTCAAAGGAGCACTATCAGAAAGAATTATGAAATGTCTATTATACAAATAATATTTAAAGGCATTAACAGATTTATATATAGCCATTAGTTCCAACTTAAGAGCAGGATACTTTTGCTCAGCTTTATTTAACGATTTGGAAAAATAAGCAACTGGAAGTAGTTTATTACCATACATTTGTAAAAGACAAGCACTTATAGAAATGTTGGAAGCATCAGTATTTAAATAAAAAGTCTTATTCCAGTCAGGAAGTCTTACCATAGGTTCAGAGAAAAATATTTGTTGCATCTTTTGAAAATTTTGTTCATGTGTAGAAGTCCAAACAAATTTAGCTTTAGGAGTAGTTAATTGAATCAAAGGTTGAGATAACTCAGAAAATGCAGGAATTAAGTGTTTGTAAAAAGTTGCCAAACCAATAAAGCGTTTTAATTGTTTTTTTGTTGTAGGAGTTGGAAAAGAAACAACTTTTGCAATGTTACATTGAATAGGCTTGATAAAATGATTTTCAATATGAAAACCCAAATAGTTTGTTGATGTTTTATGAAAAGAACATTTAGTAGGAGCAAGTGTCAAATTATATTTACATAAAACTTTTAAAACTTTTTCAAGTTTATGTACAGTGTCTTCAAAAGAATGTGATCCTATAATAAGATCATCCTGATATGCGAAAATTCCATCTGAGTTAACCTCGTCTAGTAAAAGATCCATAAGAGCCTGAAAAGTTGAGGCAGCGGATTTCAAACCGAAAACCATTCTTTTATATTTAAATGAGCCAAACTGAGAAGTGAAAGTTAATTTATCTTGTAAATCTTTTGGTAAATCTATTTGATGATAAGCCTGTTGTAAATCTAAACTGGTGAAAAATTTATATGTTGATAGATTAGCAATAATTGTCTGAATTTTAGGTAAAGGATATGATGAACCTTGTATGACAGAATTTAACATACGCAAATCAAGGGCTAACCTATACTTCTGTTTGCCAGAAGAGTCAGGCTTTTTCTTTACTAAAATTACAGGACATGCCCATTCAGAACAGTTACGTTCAATTATACCTGCATTCAGTAATTGGTCTATTTGCTCTTTAGCTTCACTTTGAAGAGCCTGAGGAATTGGAAATGGCAATGTTTTTATTGGAAAATCATTAGTAAAGTTCAATACAGGAATAACTCTGTCAGTGTGTCCTAAAGTAGACATATCTTTTGAAAAAGCAGCAAAATTGCTTAGTAATAAACTACTTAATTCACTTTGTTCATTACATTCCAAATGTGCTAAGTCAAAATCAGATGAAGTTAATTGCTGTTTTCTTTTATTAAGCACTTCCGATGAAGGCTGTATTAAATTACACATTTGAAAATTCTCAGAATCATGGGTTAGGTCTCTTTCTTTAACTTCATCAATATCATAAATATTACCAATCTTGGTATTCTTATTTAAATGAATTTTCTGTTCAGATACATTATGAATAAATATAGAAAATTTTTGAGAGCACTTGTTACCATTTTTGTTTTGATTAAAGTGTTCATTTAAATAACAAGCCTCATAAGAAATGTAATTTTCAGCATCATTTGGTGAAAAAAGAAAATATTCAGTGCTAGACTTATTATCACAACAAACCTGAGCATAAATATGCTCATCCGATTCTAAAATGACCTTTTGACATAGATAAACAGAATTGTCATTTACTTTAATTGAATTAGGACCTTTTTCATTATTATCAGTTGCACACACATGCATATTGCTAGAGTCTTTATTATTTAGAAAATATACCTTGACATCATTAACCATAAGACAAGAATTTTTCATATCAATTGAAATATTGTTTTCTCTTAAAAAAGGAAAACCCAAAATACCATCAAAATGTTCATTAACTGGAATGTCAACAATATAGAAGCAGTGGTGAAAAAACATTGATTTAATTTTAAAGGTTAATTTAATACAAGCAGAGAATTTTATTTTTGAATTAATTGTAGATATAGTGACTGAAGAAGCCAGGTGTTTGTAATTGATTTTAGATTTAATTTCATTAAAAACATCCCTTGTAAGCAAAGAAATAGAACTACCAGTATCAATCAAGAATTTAAGTTTTTGTTTATTCACCATCACTTCAATTATTGGTAATAAATTACAATCATTGTTCACATTTGCAATAAAATATTCATTTCGTTTTTCATCTTCAAAAATATTATCAGTCTGTACATATTTAGATTCAGCAATGGTAACAGGTACAATAGTCTGAGTCGAACAAGAACGAACTCTACGCTCATTAGACACTTTTGGTAAATTTTTAGACAAAATTGGGAAATTGTCTGGTGTATGTATGAAAGAACGAGATGTGTTCCCACCAGTCAAATCACACCTCGAAATTAGTTTAAATTACAGTCATTAGAAAAATTTCTTCCTGAATTTCGGAAGTTGGGTCGACGACCAAAATTATTATATTGTGGAGTATTGTGCAAAACTTCAAATTTTCTACACTGGCGTGCAGAATGATGTCTGCCGGAGCACAATTGGCAGATAATACTACTTTGACCTCTATTTCTGTCATAATTTTGAAAAACTGTATTTCTGTTTTTAAACTGTGTATTATGAGGTCTACGTTGTCTGAAAAAATTCCGTTGCTCAGAAGCAGAAGCAGAAGCATTACGATTGGTGTCAGCAGAACCAGAAGTAGAATTTTTAAAAGTCAAATCATTAATTTTTGAAGCTAATTCTTCAATTTTTTCAGAAATAGCAAACACTGGGGCTTTTTGTTGATTAGCCAAAACAAGTGATTCAGATTGTGCAATATTTTGTAATTGCTGGGCACGCACAACAGCTTTAGAATAGTCAGTTATGTTATCCTCCAAAATTTTAACTCTAATGTTAGATGGCAAAGCCGACATCAATTTAACATATTTAATATCATCAAGAGCTTGAGAATCTTTAATTTTATATACCTTAGAAACCAAAACATTTAATCGATGAACAAAAGCAGTTACAGAGTTAAAATCTTCAAATTTCAAATTATTAAGCTCGGTTACTGGAGCTAGAATTTCATTATTACAAAAATATTTTTCAAATTCTAATTTAATTACATCAAAATCTCTCGCTTTATTTACAACCTCATTTTCAATAAAAAACTGTAATGCTGGACCAATTAGTTTAGTCTTGAAATACAAAATAGTTTTTTCTTCTGACCATTTGTTTAAAGATGCTAAGTCTTCCAATATACCAAAGAAATGTTTTAATTCTACGGCATTACCATCAAATGATGGAATATTAACAGAAAAATCAGAAATTTTAGACATTCTACAATAATAAAAATAATGACTTACCTACAAAAATGACATAAAACACACAAAACGCAAAAATTATCCTCTTATGAATGAAAACCAAAACATTTATCCTTGTGACATACATAAAAGTTCCGAATCCATTATAAAAACACACATAATTCTGAACACCACACACGTCTCACGGTTTCCGCTAGAGTTGACTCAGAAGTATCGGCGAAATACAGGAAACATAGGAACAACAAACCCTGGTAGCGGAAAAACACAGGGCGGCGAAACCAGAAGCGCGAGGCGAAACCAGAAGAGCATCGTAACACCGGAATGGTCACTACGGAAAATGTAGATACGAAGAACACAGGTATCAGCAAATTCTTTTCGGTCGCACAACGCTGGGTAATCAAAAATCCTCTCATCCCTCTGAAAAATCCGAGAAAGTTCACAGCACAAGGAGCAGTTACTGAATCACCGCAGGGAGACATCAAAATTCCGATGACATGGAGACGGGAGAGTCCGCAGAAAATTTGTTTTGCTTAAGTAAGAACAGTTTTTTTTTTTTTTTTGCACATTCATACTTGGGCAAAAGGAAACTCCGACAGCCGGTGATGTGCCGGAAACAACTACTCGTGGAAACGAGCTGGTCATGACGCACCAAGTTTATATGAGGGAGTTGTCGGAGGACGATTAAGAGAAACGTTCCCTCGGCCGCTCACATGACGTATAGTGTACAAAAGGTATTTGAGAAAAACTGACGGACAACTGGAATACACAAAAAGGCTGCACTTTATTGTAGGTATCTTCACAAAACAGTTATTAAAGAAACAAGTTCAATTACGCACCGTACATTGCTTCAACACCAGGAACATATCTAATTGTTCCGGCCACACGGCATGCCGGAGTTCCATAAAAAAAAACGAACACAACCTCCTCTGACGGAGAGCAATCGAGAAGTCTTTTCAAATCTTTCTACAAAAACTGCCAGCCCACTACAGGTTGGCGAGTAAAATATGAGCACTCATAAGCCACTGCCCCACGTGACAACCACCGTCCGGTAGGCGTAAACAATATAAAAATTTGAAACAAACGGATTAAATGATTGATGCCAATACAGAAGTGCCAGAATTTGGCGATGCCAATACGAAAGGCTACAACCCTGTGAGAAAACACCGACGGAGACCGGGAGGCGCTAAGAACTAACAAAGTATATGCTAAAGCGAAATTAATTTAGAAGGGAAACCCCGAAAAAATCACAGACATAGCGTCGCGAAAAGGAAAGAATATTTTATCGAGCCGAAAAAACAAAGTGGAGAGATTAATACGGAATACGTAATTTTGATTTAGAAAGACGAAACATAGGAACATTATTTTAAGACGCGAAAAATATGTGAACTTCGTCACACATGGAGCCAAGCAGTACTTTACTATGATAATTTCGATTTGATCGAAAGGTTTGTTTGTAGCTATCTTGATCCAACTGAAGAGGCGTTGATAAAATCTGCGCAAGAGCTACTTATGCAATCATCTACTACAGATGACATAGCGGTAATATCAGCGGATTTATCTGTTTTACCAAAGAAAATTTTAGCTCTTGAATCTCAGAAACTAACACTTTCCCAATCAGTTCAATATACAGATACTCTGGAGAAAAAATTTGAAGATGTACTGGGATCAAAACTGGATCTGATAGAAGAAAATTTTTCTTACCCTGGATGGAAAAATCCAGACTTTAAAGAGCTCAGGATCATTAAGCCAATTTTTGAAGGAGAATCTTCCTTTGAAGAGTTATCGAATCCTGAGGAACTGAATATAAAAGATGTATCAAACTATAAATACGTGCCAATTGTGTCATGTGAAGTAGAAATGTCTTTTTCTGTATTTAAAGAGTATTTTCCGTGAAAATCACCAATCTTGAACCATCCAATCTGTGAATCCAGAGTTTGAACCCTTAAAGCAATATGTAGTTATTGCATGTAATAAATAATTCTTATTTTTTTTTGATATAGTTTATATTAGGTATGTACATATATATATATTTTTTTATTTTCTTGTTTGGAAATATGTTTATTGCATATGTTAATGGATATTCCATTATTTTTGAGCAGATTTTTGAGTTTTTCATATTTTGTTTATGCATATTTTTGCCTATTTTCATGCATATTTATGTGCATATTTCTCTAGTTTTTTGTGCATATAAATCCGGGCCCTAATCATCACTCTTGTAGGTACCAGCACTTGACGTAAAATAGGAAATAGGTCTACAGGTAAGCACATTGTAATACGAACACCGTGGATAATTAATTAGCATAACTCACCATAAAGATTCTTGAGCACTTGCACAAGAACAGATCTTGTTTACTACCACCCTTCATTGATCATATGGGTGGCTGAGCATTTGAAGAAAATTCTATTTTATTATTGTCAACACACACAGCAATTTCCGTACTTGAATTGTTTTACTTTCATTTGTGTAGTTGCGAGTGTGAAGCCAATAAAACGGCACACTTTCATGAAACTGTAATTGGCATACAGATCTTTTTCTTTACCACAGAATTGTCAGGCAATTGTCATCTTTTTTCATCATTGGAAAGAAGCAAAAACTTTATTCTCTCACATTTTTACACATTGTTGCAATATCTCACCTTACCAAAAAATACATGCACATTTCCTTTTATTAAAGGTATTTATTTTATTTGTCAGTTATATAAAAAAAATGGCCTGCAGTTCAGCAAGGATTGGGGACAGAGCTCCCCAGGCCACTGGATGCCTTCCCGCTAAAAGAACTTCCAATCTCTTCACATCACTTCCCTCCTGCAATTGGTGTGCTAGCCGGAACTTCGCATAACCGGTTGTTGAGTGGGAAGGAAAAGAATTGATCTACGTCAGTCCGCTTGTTTGGCAGCTGGATAGTAGGAAGAGGTGGTGAAGTTTGTTTACAAATATGGTGGACAAAGGGATGTTTGTTTTCAACACAACTGTATTTTCATTGATGTTTTGTAATTTCCGATATCTTTTTGGCAAATATTACAAATTGAATTTATTTACATTGTACAACTTAGCACTATCCTATTACTTAAGTTTATATGTGCACACATGGCATTTTAAGAAAAGAAACTATATCTGTATTGATTATACATACATTTTATGCTGAAAATAAATGCATAAAAAATCTCAATCCTTTTGACATTAAAAAGCAGGAGATATCGAGCATTTTAATTTTGGAAAGTTGACTCGCCTGTCCATATAAGAGACATCCTTACTAAAAATATTAAAATAAAAATTAAGTTTTATATTTCATTGGTATGTCGATATTACAGTAGAGTCTCGCTTATCCGACATAAAGGGGCAGGCACGATGTCGGATAAGCGAAAATGTCGAATAATAGAGAGGGGTCAAGGAAAAGCTTCTTAAACGTTAAGCTGCATTGTATCTTAGAACATAATATATACATACATACGTTATAACACAATAGTATGTTGTATGATATTCATGCTCTACAAGAAAACAATGGGAAAATGAATTGAAAAAATGAACTTACAGTTACAGAATGATGCATTGGCAGAATTTACGAGTGCCATATGATACACTTAAATTTTAGTCCTGTGAGGATTTAAAGAAATTTTTTTATGGTAGTCTGTTTTCTCAATGAGTGCCATTTCTTCGCTGCCAAATCGTCCAATCTTTGCAGAATCATTATGTAAATTCCTGCAGCTTCGTCTTGTCGCTCAGTATATTGAATTGCAGTCTTCTGAGCCTTAACTCAATTTGTCAATCGTGTCTCTCCGTTCACTGATTTCTTGTATCACTGTAGACAGTAGCAGGGATGTGCCAGCTGCTCCAATTGCTTCAAGTTGTGCCAAAACAATCCTGGTGCGCCAATCTGCTACAAAAATATCATTTTTGGACATTTTTGCTCCAAATTCAGCAAAACTGCTACATTTTAAATTTTTCCATATACGTTGAAAATGTTTGTAAATCTCCCAACTTTTTACAAAAATCATCACACATTCTAAGCATTCTAATTTCAGTCTTTCTCTATTGATCTTAAAAACAAATATTTTTTCTTTGTTTAAACCTCCAATGCCTTAAGAGTAAAAATTGACCCCTGCTTTAAATTTAATTTTATATGAATCGGTTACCAAATTTTTTATAAGCTAACCCATTTGCGCCCAGATATTTTTGCGACTTTCTTAGATTTTTGCTAATACCAGCAATAATAGATAAATTTCTGATTTCAGCTTCTTGAACAAGGGATGATTTCTTTTAAAATCATTATGTATAAAAATTAAAAGGTCAACATCCTACTGGTTCATGTTAAAATATATTGCAGAGTTGAGGTTCCATGCTCGTGAATAACTCGTGTATACTACTCGTGAATAAAGGCTAGGAAAAATAATGTTTTTGACTGATAGCAAAAATGCCATCCCAAAAAAGGGACGTTAGACATAAATGGGTTAATATAGTAAATAATTAAAAACATTAAAAAGCCTTAAAATCTCCGTAAAATAGTAAAAACACGCACCGCTTTCGACAGCTTAGCCCGCTGTCATCATCAGAACTGAGTCTGCTTGTCTCATTCACCGCTTCTTCACCAAGGCTTGCCATGACTGCTCGATCTGCGCATGCGCCATGTCGTTGACAGCTCCCTCTTGTGTCATTATTTCCAACGCTTCCCTTCTTAAGCCATAACTGTGGTTATTGTAATTAGCTATTTTCTTGATATTTACGAAATCTATATTTATATTTTCCTTTAAGGCTAGGCGGGATAGGGCGGTACTTTGTCTATTGTATTTTATATCGTTTATGTGTTCTTTAATTCTATCTTTAATTTTTCTTTTTGTAACACCAGTGTAGTATCCGGGAAGGTTGGAATCTGTATAAGTGAAATTAATTTTGTAAATACCTGCAGTTTCTAGAGGGTTAATCTTGTCTTTGTCTGACCGGATTCTTTTAAATATATTGCTATTGGGTTTAATTGGGATACGGAGGTTCATTTTACGTGCACGGTTGGATATTTTTACAGTGAGACCGCAACAGTAGGGAATCGGATGAGTAAAGGTGGATTTTTCTTTCTGTGCGTCGATGATGATGTTGAGTTTCTTTCTTCTATTTCTGATTAGGCAGGGGATAATATTGCTGGGATAATTAGCTTCGCGCGGAAGTTGTTTTATGAATTGTATTTCTTCCTTTAGTAATTGTTGGTTGGAGCATATTTCTAGGGCTCTATTGACATGTGAATGTAGGATTGATATTTTGTAGTTATATGTAGCTTTTGAGGAGTAATTGACTATTTTATTATTATTGGTGGTTTTACGATAAACTGTAGTTTCTATATTGTCTGGGGTGGTTCTAATTACTTTACCATCAAGGAAATTTAGGCTATTATTCTGCTCAAGTTCTATAGTAAATTGTATATTTTTATCAAGTGAGTTAATTTCGTCGAGGATATTATCTATGCTATTGTTATTTACTCTTGCAAAAACATCATCAACGTAACGAAACCAGTATTTAATATGTAGTTTCTATATTGTCTGGGGTGGTTCTAATTACTTTAACATCAAGGAAATTTAGGCTTTTATTCTGCTCAAGTTCTATAGTAAATTGTATATTTTTATCAAGCGAGTTAATTTCGTCGACATGGCGCATGTGCAGATCGAGCAGTCATGGCAAGCCTTGGTGAAGAAGCGGTGAACGAGCCAAGCGGACTCAGTTCTGATGATGACAGCGGGCTAAGCTGCCGAGAGCGCTAATGGTGCTTGTTTTTACTATTTTATGGAGATTTTAAGGCTTTTTAATGTTTTTAATTATTTACTAAGGTATTTCCGTGTTTAAATTTCAACTAAGTGGGTTAATATAGTTTAGTAAATATTGGATTTTTGATTTAACTCTCGAAGGCTTGATTTTTTTCCTGATCCCAAAATTAATATATGTGATGATGTTAGTGATTAGTATTTTGAGAAAAAAAATTAAAAATAGATAATAAAATATTTTACTAGAAAATCCTGCCTCCCCCCCTTTTTTTCAGTTCTGTAGGTAGTAGTACACTGAGCCTTAACTATACTTTTTAAGCTTTTGTTTTCAAATTTTAATATTCAGATTTTTCCTTAGTATGATGAACTCCAACACGCAATAATTTTTTCTGGGTCAAAACTTTTTGCTAACTTTTTTGCTTTTTCTAAAATAAACAAAATGACATATGAAAGATTACGGTTTAAATTTCAGTCAGTTTTGACAATAATGGGAACAGTAATGACTTCTACACACAATAGCCTGGATTATATTGTTGCTATCTATGTACAAATTATTTTAAAAACTGAAAGATGTCCAGGCTAGTAGTTTATAAGCGCAGAGGAATAACTAAGTGGTTCTTCCATATATGGTACCAGGTGCCTTGTAGGGTTAAAATAGATATTTTGTTTTGTAATGTATAAAATAACAGAATTTTTTATTTAATTCTTAAGTTCTGACACCCCCCACCACCACCACCACAAAAAAAAAAAAAAAACCCAAAAAAAAAAGGGTTTTTTTTTTATTAGCAAAGAGTTTTTAAGAACCTCCTTAATTTTCATTTTTAGATTGGCATTCCTTAATGACTTTTTCCTCCAAAAATAAATTTTGTATTTCAAAATTGATATTCTTGTGGTCCCAGTTGCTCCACTAATCTGTTTTTCTTGCTCCAAAAATGTCTTTTTTCTTGCTTCACAAATTGCTCCAAAATTTAAATTCAGCTGGCACATCCCTGCAGTAATTCTTTCTAATCGTCCGATGAATTTTATTCGACTTTCCTTCGCCCAATGTCAGATAATATGGAATATCAGATAAGCGGAAGGTCGGATAAACGAAATTTCTACTGTATAAGCCTTTTCAACTTTTGATTTTTGTGCTGACATCTTATGTATCATTTTATTTTTTGAATGATCTCACTTGCTAAAATTTTTTATCAGTCACTAGATATTTTGTGTTGTTAAATATATTCATAGAGTGTGATTTGTATGTATCTTAGGTATTTTAAAAAGTGTTTCGAATAATATTTTTCACAGGCTTAGTGAACGTACTTATTCTCTGTGGGGCTTTATGATGAATCATCTGTCTGAATTTTTAAATCCATTGTACAAGAGAGATACAGATGATGTACTGCATCCTAGTCCTGCACCACAGTCCATAAAGTATATTTTCTTGTAATTCATATTAGTTTAATCATTCAATTATGTTGTGTATTGAAGCAAAATTGATTATATAGACATTATAAAGTAATTTTTAAAAATAATTGTAAAATATGTTATATAAAATTATCAGATGTAGAATTTTGTAAAATAACTTGAAAAAGTTTTCACTGAATCTTCTTCTTGGTTTCAATTTTGCAGTTCAGACAAGTTAATATTTGTTATAGCTATTCTGTAATGTATACATGTACATATTAATTGGTTTTGCCTATAAAGCATTTCCTTTTCAATGCAAATTACTTTATAATACAATCACTAAAATTAGATTCGATATAATTAGTACTGTTTCAATTTAATTTCAATATTATATCAATGCTTTTTTTTTCTCTCTTTTACGGAATGAATATTGTATAATTTTTAGTATTTAAAACGTTTGATTTATGAATGTTTTAGGTTTTGGAGAGGCATGTATAATAGATTTGAAAATGGTGTTCATCCTCGAGAGCCACTCAGTGATATGTTGGTTGCCGCAAAAGATCATATATCTAGTTTAGAAGACCATATTTTATTTCTGCAAAAGGTATAAACATTGTTTTAATTATTATTTCACAGTAGAGCAAAACAAATTATTCTGATATGTAATGTATTGGAAACCCTTAAAAGGTGCTGGATTTTAATTTGCCACTCCCACTCTCAAAATCAAGACTTTACTGAATATGGTATAATACTTTTGCTTAATCAGTTAGTGGTTTTGCATTATTTTCACTGTATTACTCTGTTTCATTTCATTCAGAGCCGAGGTATTGTTCTTTGCCTTTGTTAACTTTGGCACACAAACTTTTTTGCTGGGATTGGTATTGCTGTCCAAGATATTTTGAGCATGTTTGCATACCTGTAATACTGCTGGTGGTTGTACTTTTGAGCAAATTATATTACTTTATCTATGCATTCTACAATGTCTATCAGTGAAATGCATTTCATACTTTATTATTTTTCTTTAGTCATAATTTTCTTATTTTATGATCTACTGCTTAGCAGTTCACCCCCTCATTTGTATGACAAAATGTAATCACTTAGATGCATTCTATCATCCTATTAGTTCCAATTCCATTCGTATATAAAAAATTAATTTATTCATTGCTGAAAGCTTAAGGGAGCTTGTTTAAAAGCAGAGTATAAGGGTAGTCCTATCAAAATATAATTTTCCATCTAATAATTTTAAGGAAACTGCAAATTAAAAGCTTCAAAATTAATAGAAAAAGTTCTTTTAAGAAAAGTGGATGTAAGACATTGTATTTTTATTTATAAAATTTCAATATAGGTTATATAGGTTTGGGAAACATATTAAAATTAGTCAAAAATTATATGTAGGAAGATAAAATTATATGTATTATTATTATTTTATTTGGAAAACATATAAAAAATCAATATTTCTCAACCCTCTGGCTGCTTATCCCGCGATTTCCACGGGCAACTCAAATGTAGCCAAATTTGCTCCTCCCGCGATTTTCTCAGGCAAGTGTTTTTCTTCCTTTATTGAGGAGAGCATCCTGTGTTTTCACTGTTTAACCAGTGAAATAAATTAGATATAGTGTTAGGCGTTTAATTTAGGATTTTGACCAACACATGTCGTTAGTCGTCCACTAAATTGCGGCATTTGAAGGTAGTACTCGGTATTTATGCTCTAACTTCACTTGTTTGCTGCCTTTTCTAATCAGAAATGGCTGCTAGAAATCATTCAGCAATTGACAGAGTGTATATTCCGGATGATTTATGAGATTCTGAAAGAGATTTTAGTTTTGATAATGATAGTGATTTAGATTTTTTGGACTGCTCCTCAGACGGCCATGATTCAATAAGCCTGCAAAGCGTTAGGCGGTGGTGCATTTTCTGATATTATGTAATAACATCTGAAATTGGTTTTTCTGAAGCTTAGTTTCTCTTGATAAAAATCTGTATAAAAAATCTTTGCTAGAAAAAAATGCACATTTCAATTCTCCAATGTATACAGATTTGAAATATGAAAAAATAAAATTACACAATTTTTGAAGCGATTTTGGTCCACAAATTGAGCCGTCACAGGGTTAATTGTTTATAGTTATTTTTAATAGAAACTTTAATTTGTTATAGCTGTATTTTAAAATAAATATATATATATATATATATATATATATATATATATATATATGGGATGAAGAGGAAGGCACAGACATAATCTTATTTTTTTTCTTTTTTTCCTTCCCAAAGGAGATTTTTTTATATTAATATGCAAGATAAATTTTTAAAGAATGCTCATTGGGTACAGTAAAATAATTTAAAAGAAATCTTAATGAAATTTTAAAATTTTATCCCCCCCCCCCTTAATTCTTTTAAAACTAATTCAAATTTTTACTCTTAATTAGAAGTTTTGAATGGCTTTGTATATTGTAAGAACAATTTAAACTGAGAATTAAGAAAGAAGATTTTGCTTTTCACAAACAGGTGTAATATTTTCTTTCTGACTTCTGCCACTTTTTAAGAACATTAATTGTAGGGAGAGTCTAGAAGAGTGTGGCAGTGGGTGGGATGAGACACCATCAATTATTCTTTAAGGAAACATTGTTTTTAATTAGTTAAAATCAGAAATTAAACATTGTTTTTAATTTCTGATTTTTCCGCCAGTAGCCATAGCATCACAGTTATTGCTATAAATTATTTCAATTACACATTTTGGTGCATTTATCTGAACAAAAGCTTACAAAAAAGTAGTTTTCCAACACCAAAAGTAAAATTCTTCTTTTTAATCTTTAGTAGACGTAAGAACACAACTTTTGTAAATTATATTAGCAGTATATTAGATTATAAATTAGCAGTTTAAGGCGGATTAGGGGATTAAGGATATTTTTAGAAATTTATTTTATTGATATGCTGTATAAAGGGAGGGATGGTACACTTCAGGAGGGGAGAAAATGAAATTTTTACTTCCCACAAGAAACTGACTGTTCTGTCATTGATAAGAAGATATTACCGCAAAACTGTGTCCACCAATGATGGTTAATAGAACTAGTCATGCACAGGCATATTTTTCATTTCATTTGGACTATATGTTATATAAATATGTGTTATAATATGCAATAAACCTTGGTAATATAAATTATACACTGTCTGTCATTTCCCCCACCTAATATTTATTGAAATTCCCTATAAATTTCAACTTTTAAAAATATGTCCCACCCCTCTCTCATGTAAGAGAGGTATGGGACAGTTTTCTTACTATTTTAATTTGACTGGACATTTTTCTTACTATTTTGATTTGCCTACATAACTAAGACTTTAATAATTACCATCAAATTTATGTTTTTAAAGTATGTATACATGTTTCAAGATGCTATTTTGAAACTTTCAAAGTTGTACAAGTAGAAAATGATTTGTAAGAAATCTTTTTCCCACCCCTATCAATTTATTCAGCGTTGTTTTATTATAAAACTTAGATTTTAAATGTAAATTCCATTTTATCTGTATAATTAAAAATTAAATTTTTTGATTTATGAAATTATTAATATATCATGTCATGGCATTGTTGGAACAGTTTAGTAATTATGCTTTTTAATGTCTGTTTCTTCTGCTAATGCAAGTAAAATTTGAAAAGGCATCTTGCAGCATAATATTAATGACTTGCAGACAGTTAAGAAAACTTTTTAGACTAAGGTAGTATTTAAGTATTTTTATTTCTGAATATTGCATTATCATGCTATATCTATATGTATATTTACAGCGAATCAAACAGTTGAAAACAGTATTGGGTCATGCAGAAACTCCAAGTAAAGATATTGATTGTTCTATGACAGATAGTGGCCTTTCTGATGATTTTGGGCAAAAACTTCAGTTTAAGAAATCTTATCTTGGTATTGGAGATGTAGTGGATTCTGGTTTTGAAAATGGAAATGTGAATGAAGGTCACATTGAAGGTACATATGTTTCTTGTAATTTTTAAAGTAATTTCTGAACACTTATAAATTTTATTACACAAATTTAAAAAGATATAAATCTGATACATTATTTTTTAATTTGTTATTTGTCATGATTTGATTGGGGGGTGGGAAGTGGGGAGGAAGTTTAACTTTATATTTTACTTTTTTCATCTAGTTTTCAATAGTTTTGTTTTAAAAATTTATATTTATTATTTTCATTTGTTTGAACATGCTTACACAGCAAAGTTGACAGTTCTTATTTTTTTTTTTTTAACACTACAGTTATTCCCAATGAAATGGAATTTAAAAAGGGTTGAGTTATTTGACTCCTGGCATAATTATTTGAGTTGTGGCTACTAACTTGTTTGATATAAAATGAGATTGCAAAATTATTTCATAACAACAGTCTATCTCATTTCCAATCTGAAAAGAAGGAGCTTGATGTTCTGCAGACAAAATTATTGATTTTCAAAATGGCTTATTTTGGCTGAATCAAATTTTATCATTCTGATGTAAGTTCTAGTGTTAACATCTCTATAATAACATGCCACATTGTTTGGAAAACTGTTTTGTTGTGCAATTGGCAGGTTTGTTGTAAAAAGTAAGTAGTTCCATCCTATGGGAGTCTGAAATTACATGTACTATCTTGCAGTAAAAAAAAAAAAATCTTTTGTTTGGTACCAAAAGTATGTAGCTCCAATCCAATCATTAGTTCTTGTTTTACTCAAGTGATGAAGTTGCCTGTCCAATTAGTTTGTGCTGAATCATCATTTTTCCACAAACTAAAACTGTTGGAGCTAACTCCTTTTTGCTGCAAACTCTTCAATTTTTCAAGCATTAACAATGAATATAAGTGCAGTTTTGTTTCAGATGACCTTATTGGAATATTACCTATATAAAAGTCTTAAACTATTGTTGATAGCATAGATCCAGAAACATCTATGGAAAGCATGCAATGGCCTGTGTACTTTATTTTAAATATGCATCCTGTTTCTGCAACTTTCATGGTTGTCATAAGTGTAAAAAGATGTGCAAGCTCTATATCTTTAAACACATATGTAGATATAAACAGATTCTTTAGATGCTTTTTGATACTGTATGAGCATGCCTGTATTTTCGCCGACCAATGCGTAACTAGAATAAAGAATGTTTTTACACATATAAATGGTATTTCATACAACACTTTTTGACACTGTCTGAGCATTCATACCCATTCATAGTTTGCTGGATGAATGATTAGTGAAAAAAACCTGTCTATAAATGTGGATGGCAGCAGGATTTTGCCACTGAGCTTTTTCTGCACTATGGTAATCTTACCATATATTTCTTTCTTAATATCAGTAAGTGTTAAGTAAAAGGGAATGGAAATTTATTTATTTAGGACGCTTTCCGTATTCATTTATAAACAAAAAGAATCACCTCTTAATTTTAAAAATAATGCGCAGCATGTAGTTGGTAATTGGAGTTTATACAGTTCATTTATTATGTGATAGTTTTAATACTGTTACGATTTCTGATGATCAGGATTATAAACAGATACTATCATTTCAACAGATAAGTCAATAGGGGTTATGTAGAATTAAATGCAGAATTTTTACTGTTTTCATAATAGTTTTCAACTCTCATGATCATAGTGTTACAAAATTCGGTGTATATTCTAGCGAACATCAGTTAAGTTTTTTTCGGCAAGTTATGCCCTACACCTAAGTACTGGACTTTAGGTTGCACAGGTCGACTACAAAGTAGCTTACGTAAAAGTTTTATTTAGAATCAGTTGCGTTTACTAACATAAAAATTATTATTTAGGTATGATTTTTTTAACGTGAATTTGCACAGGTTAGTATTTGCTGGCTAGTAAATTATAAAATTTAAAGAAAAATATTTAGATATTAGGATTTTATAAATATAAAAATTCTCCCATAGCAAAATTTAAAAAAAATCTTATATTTTATCTATTAATTTTCAGCAGATCACTCAAAGACTAAATGTTTTCTCAGCGTAATCCAAAACTGATTCAATTTCATCACATTCAGCGAGAGATTTATGTTTAAACAGTATTTTTCAAATATAACTAATTAGGTTGGGTAATACTGTAGTTAAATAAAATGCAAGTAATTTCTCTCTCTCTCTATATATATATATATTTATATCATGAAATTACAATCTGTATATTCTCTGTATTAGAATTAAAAACAAGATAAAATGCAATGTATCTGAAAATGGCTAAAAGAACATATTAGCCATTTTTATATGCATTGCGTTTTATTCTTCATTCATTTAAAAATGCATTCTTTTAATTACGTCATTCTTCTAATAATTTTATTTTCTATTCTAAGTTGTACTGTGCCATTACCAAGGTGGCAGAACCAAACATTGAGTAAACAAAGCTAGTCAGCAAATCCTGTTTGGCGGGAAAAAATCCTTCAAGAATTTTATCCAGATTTTCCCCATGATAATGAGTCAACACAATATCACCCAGGCTTCATATCACATGCTCTGTCAAATCAGAGCATTGTAAGATTATATTGTTTTAAATATTGTGCAATATAATAGCAGAGCTTTGGAATATTCTGGAATGCTTGCAGTTACATGACCAGACTATTAAAGTCTAGGCCCAGATCTGAGATAGGACTTTTTATGCATACTAGCCACCAAGGTGGCCAGCTTCTCCTCCTAGGTCTCCTTATCTCGCACGGTTGATTCTGTGAAATGAATAGTGTTATTGTTGTGCTTATTTATGATTTTAGCGCATGTTAAAGTTTCTTTTATTATTTTGAGCTATTGAGCTGCGAGCCGTGAATAAAGTGTTATTTTTGTTTACTGTTCTGATTGGACTGCTTTAAAATACACCCACTTAGCGATTTTCGTAACATTGGTGTCAGGAAGTGGGATCTGGATCTGTTTGAATGCCAATAACCAGAGCAGCCATGGAAGATAAAATAGAAAAACTGTTTGCTATGATGTTAGATATGAAAGAAAAGATGTCTTTGGGTCAAGACAGTCTGAAAGAAGATATGTCAAAGATGTCTTTGGGTCAAGACAGTCTGAAAGAAGGTATGTCAAAGATGTCTTCGGGTCAAGACAGTCTGAAGGAAGATATGTCAAAGATGTCTTTCAGACAGGAGAGTCTGGAAGAGAAGATCTGTTCGGGACTAGAGAGTCTACGAGAGAAAATGCGTTCAGGACAAGAAGAAATGAAGACTCAAATACAATCTGTGCATGCAAGAGTCGAGGGAGTACGAAGCGAAGTGCAAGGACAGATCAGCGACGTACACGAAAAAATCGAGGGAGTACGAAGCGATGTGCAAGAACAAATCGGCGATGTCAAAGGACAAATCAATGATGTGCAAGGACAAATCAGCGATTTTGAAAAGAGACTTTCTGATCTTGAGAGGAAGCCAAGTAATATTTTGGCAAGTGGAGAAATAATTAATTCTAGACCAACTGTAAAGCATTTAACATTTGACGGCCAAACATCTTGGACTGTTTTTAAGACTCAGTTTGACGTCGTGAGCTCTACAAATGGATGGACGGATAGCTTCAAGGCCAGTCAACTTGTGGCCTCTCTGCAAGGATCAGCTGTGGAGATTCTCCTAGGAATACCGAATGACAAGTTGAACGACCTACCGACCGTCGAAAAGGCTCTAGAATCTCGATTTGGTAATAGCCATCTTACCCAGTTTTATAAGACTGAATTGAAAGCAAGGCGACAAAGGCCTGGAGAAAGCCTACAGGTATTAGCCACCGATGTTGAGCAATTGATGAGCCTAGCTTACGCGGAATGTCCCCTAGATGTTCGAGAAAGTTTAGCAGCCCAGTACTTCGTCGACGCTATCAGGGACGAAGATACACAACATTCCACGAGATTGGTAGACCCGAAAGATTTGAAGGCAGCTCTGCCGTATAGCGTGAAATATGAAGCTGCGAGAACCGTTTCAAAAACACTCAGGCATGTAAGGTCTGTGGATATAGAGGGAAAGGCCGCCAAGGAAAATGATGATAAACCGGATTCTGTACTGAAGGCACTCCAGGAATTATTGGATAGTCTCGCTGTTGGGAAAAGGGGCTCTCCCCGAAGAAATCCGAACACGACCTGTTGGAGATGTCACAAAAGGGGACACGTGCAAAGAGAATGCGACGTGACTTCTTCCCAAATAGGAAAACTAGGTCTTAGGCGTCTTACGGGGCGGAGGCTGCCTTTTCTGAATAAAGCCCCTGAAGAGAAATATTAAGTTTCTGCACTTAGCGGAGGAGAAACTGGACTTTATGTTGAAGGAACTATTTGTGGTATCCCTTGTTTGATGCTAGTGGATACGGGTGCGCATGTCACTCTTCTAAAATTGGACTTTGCCATGAAACTGAAGGAACAATTGCTCTACACGTCTCCAAACGTCTCTATTAAGACTGCTACTGGTGAAAAGACAGAGATACAAGGAAAACTGGATGTATCCATCGAATGTGGATCCAAGAAATTCCGGCACAGGGTCTACGTGGCTAACATCACTGACCCTTGTATCCTTGGACTGGATTTCCTTCAAAAATTTAACTTTACCGTAGACTTAGAGAAGAACAAAATACGGACAGGAGGGGAGGAAATTCCCTTGTTTTCAGGAAGCGAGCAGTGTTCAAAATCATGTTCTATATTCGCGAAAGAGAAGACGACTATACCAGCGAGATCTGAATTTCTTATCCAAGGGGTTCCTGAAGCCTCTGGACATTTCCGGTATGTCGTAACGAACTTTCCTAGCCAGTTCTCCTTAAAAGGGGTCTTGGTGGCCGCGGCACTCGTGGATTTAAGAGGGGAAGCTATACCTTTTCGAGTGTTGAATTTGGACGATAAACCCATTACTGTAGAAAAAGGGGTCGTTATTGCGACGTGTGAACCAGTGGTGGATATCGTCGCCCGTCCTTAAGAGTATTCTAATAGTCATCATTTTCAACTAATGCTGGAGAATCTTGAAGGACTTAGTAAGGAACAGCGAATAACAGTGCAAAAATTACTCCAGGAATTCCAAAACTTGTTCTCTACCGGTGACGCTGACGTGGGCCACTGTAATGTGACACAACATAAAATTAATACAGGAGATCATCCACCAATCAAGCAGTATCCAAGATGTTTGCCTCTTGCAAAGAAAGAGGAAGCTGAACGCCTGATTAAAGAAATGGTGGACGGTGGCATAATAGAGGAATCATCGGGGCCTTGGGCCTCACCTATCGTTCTTGTTAAAAAGAAGGACGGATCGACACGTTTCTGTGTCGACTATCGGAAACTGAACGATATTACAAGGAAAGACTGCTATCCCCTCCCGCGAATAGATGACACTTTAGATGCTTTGAATGGAAGCCTGTGGTTCTCTACGTTGGACTTAAAGAGCGAGTATTGGCAAGTCGAAATCCGACCTGAAAATAAAGAAAAGACAGCTTTTACCACCGGACAAGGACTCTGGCACTTTAAGGTAATGCCTTTCGGTCTTTGCAATGCCCCCGCTACTTTTGAAAGACTAATGGAAACTGTATTACGTGGACTTTTGTCTGAGGCCTGCTTAGTATATTTAGATGACATTATTATAGTGGGAAAAATGTTTGAAGAACATTTAAATAATATTCGTAAAGTGTTTCTTAGATTACAAAATGCTAACCTTAAACTAAACCCGAAGAAATGCAAATTTTTACGTAAGGAAGTTACTTATCTTGGTCACGTTATTTCTGCAGACGGAGTTCAGACTGATCCACAAAAAGTTAAAGCGGTTGTCGATTGGCCTCGTCCGGAAACGGTACATGAACTGCGAAGTTTTCTCGGACTGTGCACCTATTATCGCCGTTTTGTAAGAAATTTCTCAACAATAGCGAGACCTTTACATAAATTGACTGAAGCCCAAGCAAGTTTTAATTGGACTGAGGAATGCGAGAAATCGTTCATTAGTTTAAAGCAGGCGTTAACGGCATCTCCTATTTTGACATATCCCCGGACTGACAAAGATTTTATCTTGGATACAGATGCCAGTAATGAAGGGATAGGAGCCGTGCTTTCGCAGAGAACAGAAAATGGTGAAAGTGTCATAGCTTACTTCAGCAAGAGCTTGGGTAAGCCGGAGAGGAATTATTGTGTCACTCGTAAGGAATTACTGACTATTGTTAAATCTATTGATCATTTCCATCACTACCTCTATGGACGGAAATTTCTTCTCCGGACTGATCATGTTTCCTTGAGATGGCTTTTGAATTTTAAAGAACCTGAGGGTCAGATAGCTCGCTGGATCCAAAGGCTGCAGGAGTATGAGTTTGAAATCGAGCATCGCAAAAGAACTTCGCACGGAAATGCAGACGCTCTCTCCAGACGACCTTGTAACGAGGACTGTAAACACCGCGTGAACACCGAGAAAAAGTACGGGACGGAGACGGATACTTTTGTGAAGGTTTTGACTGCAACAACTGTGGATCGGTGGGCTTCGAGTGAAGTCCAGAGAGCACAGTTAGAAGATTCCAATATTAGGCCAATTTTGGAGAAGAAACTAAATTCCGTGGATCGACCGTCTTGGCAAGAGATTGCGCCAGAGAGTCCCGCTACAAAGCGATACTGGACTCTTTGGGATTCTTTACATCTGAAGGACGGTGTTTTATTCGGAAATGGGAGAGCGATGACGGAAGATCAAGCCGATGGCAATTAATTCTCCCACGTAGCAGAATTCCGGAAGTTCTGGGGGAGATTGATGATAATGCAAGTGGAGGACATTTTGGAGTGATGAAGACGTTAAATAAAACCAGGGAGTGATTTTATTGGCATCGACTTCGCGCCGATGTTGAAAAATGGTGTAGAGAATGCCACGATTGCGGTGCCCGGAAAGGACCTAAAATAAAAACCAAGAGTCGTTTGCAGCGCTATAACGTTGGCGCGCCTTTCGAAAGAGTGGCTTTAGATATCCTAGGACCCCTGCCTACAACATCGAAAGGCAATTGATATGTCTTAGTCCTAATGGATTACTTTACCAAATGGCCAGAAGCGATTGCCATCCCAAATCAGGAAGCTCCAACTGTAGCTGAAGAACTCGTTAGAAACTGGATCTCTTATTATGGAGTGCCTATGATGTTACATTCGGATTAAGGTACAAATTTTAATTCAGCGCTATTTTCGGAACTCTGCGAATATTTGGGAATCATGAAGACTCGAACAACACCGTTACATCCCGAGTCTGATGGCATGGTCGAGAGGCACAATCGAACAATTTTGAATCATCTTTCAATATTTGTTTCGAAGAATCAAACTGACTGGGATACATATTTGCCACTGTTCCTCCTGGCTTACAGAAGTGCGGTTCATGAGACAACCGGATATTCTCCATCAGAGATGTTGTTCGGCCGTTCTCTTCGATTACCCAGTGATATTGTTTTCGGACGACCATGTGATATGCCCTCCTCACGAAATGACTACATGAGTAATTTAGAAGCACGATTAGAAAGAGTTCATTCGTTTGCCAGAGAGTGAATCAATTTGGCGAGTGACCGAATGAAGATTCGTTATGACGCCAAAGCAACAAATCACCAATTTAAGGAGGGTGATCAAGTTTGGCTGTATAACCCAAGACGCAGGAGAGGTCTGAGTCGTAAGTTGCAACAGAACTGGGAAGGACCTTATATAGTTGTCAAGAAATTGAAAGATGTTATCTACAGAGTTCAGAAGTCGCCCAATTCAAAACCAAGAGTCATCCACATTAATCGTTTAGCTCCATATGGTGCTACTGATCATAATGATGTGTGATTAGACTGCCAGGTCGTCAGTTTTTTAAAGAGGGGAGCAGTGTTGCAAAATAATTACTTAATTTGCTCCCGTATTGCATGTGCCGCCATGAAACTAGTTTTGCAGGCATAATAGCGGTCCTCCGCTAATGGTAACCCTGTAGTCTTGGCGACAAATGGTGGCTTCTAGAAAATTCATGTCTCGAGACCATATTTCAATTTGATAAGATTGTTCCAGAAATTTCTCGGCAATTCTGGTGACGTCATCATCTCTATAAAAGTGCTAGGATCTCTCTCCGGGGAGTTCAGTTGAGTGATAGACTTTGAAGCGCACGGTTGATTCTGTGAAATGAATAGTGTTATTGTTGTGCTTATTTATGATTTTAGCGCATGTTAAAGTTTCTTGTATTATTTTGAGCTATTGAGCAGGTTTAGTTTGTATCATATTATTTAATTTTTAGAGAAGATTTGAAATAAAACACAACAATTGGCTCTATGTTGTGCTCCCTGCTCTCCTAATATCTTACTACCGAACTTCATATCTGTTTTGTTACTACACTGTTGCTCGAAGAGATACCAATCTTGTAAAGATGACACCAGGAGAAAAGTGATTAAATTTCAGGAGTTTTGCACATCATTAAGGAGTCGAATTACGTACGTTTCAGGAGTTATATATATTTTTTAAGCTAAGTTTCTACAAATATTCTATGATTTCTCGCCCTTATGCATTATATTATCACTTTAATCAAATGTCACAACCACAAAAAAGAAATAGAATTTTAATATTACAAATTTGAGAACCAAATAGACATATATAAAAGAGGAGGGAAATATACAAAATGATTCTGACTTTTAAAAATGAACTATCATGCATTTGTCTCATATAACTTAAAAGTTAATATAATATTACAACTTACTAACCCACTTTGATCTGTGAGGTTAAGGCAACGCTACACTACGGCGATCTGCCAAGTATAGGGGTGCCTTTGTAAGAGGACTTTCTGAGGGGTTCTAATGCTTATTCAGGTTACATCTGGAGAAAACCCACCAAAACTCCAGACCATTAGACCGACAGCCACGCAATGAAACTCGAACCCGGGACCTTCACACTTCAGCCGTCTACCATTTTCAGTAACATAACAAATGGGCCATGGTGAGGTTCTAATCCACTTTGAATTTACTTGCTCTTTAAACAAAATATAATTGATTGAATTTATTTCTGTATTTTGAATTGATTTCCGTACTACCGTATTTTACACTGCATTTCAGGACAAACTCTGGAATTTCTGGTGATGTTGGTATCCCTGTACTATACATAACTGTGGTTACATGAAATAAAAGTTTTTGGCTACCACTATGACTGCTTCTCCTAATTTTTTTTTTACTATGTAATTAAAACAATGTAATGTAGTTAAGTAAAATACAAGTGATCTCTCTCTATATAAAGGGTGATTATAATTAAAGTTTCAAAACGGTATAAAAAAAAGACTGGTCAGAATGATGCCTAATTTGAACAGAATATTGAAGAAGGGGGAAAGCATATGGCATATGAAAAAAAAATAATTCCAAATTTTACCAACAGATGGCTCTGTATGCATCCTAGTTTAAAAGGGTTTGACTACAAATGAATCGTAAAATAACAGCTAAGGTGTAAGTTACACGTTGAACTGACTATACTGTTAAGCGAGCATGACTGTACATGTGTGATACTGTTAGTTACGTAAGCCCATCCATCATGGAAAGGTCATATCACAACGGATGGGAAAAATCAGTTTTAATTGTCCTGAGGCCAAAAACCGCATAAAAAGCGTCCACCAAATTGGTATTTAAATTTCATGCGACTGATGCAAAACATGTTCAATATGCTGTCCACCATTTTTTGCAAGAAGTTGAAATCGAGAAACAGCATGTTCAATAACTAATCGCAGTGTCTCGAGTGAACACAACAGTGTCTCGAGTGAAACGAGTCGTGCGCATGACAAGTATTTTAATTTACATATTCTGATGCTTATAGCGCTATCTGTTGCTAAATTTTGGAATCAATTTTTTTTCTTGTGCCAGAAGTTTTCCCCTGTCTTCAATAATATTCCGTTTAAATTTGACGTCATTCTAAACAGTAATTCTTTTTTTATAGCGTTTTGAAACTTTAATTATAATCACCCTGTGTATAACACACACGCATACACATTTTTTCTTCTTTCTCTATTTAGATTCTCCTGATGGCAGCCTTGATAATTCCCTTTTTTCACAATTAACAGATGAAATGGATTCTGTTGCAGTAGAATGGAAGACATTAAGGAATGTTCACGAATGCATTTGTTCTACACCATTTGATCATTTTAGCAGAAAGGTATTCTTTATTTCCCACTAATAAATATTGTATATTATTTATTTAAATAGCCAATTACTTTTTGAGCAGCAATTATGTTAATTTTATAATTTTATCTAGAAGCAATTTTTACAGGTTTAAAAGTACAACTATTTATAACCTTTGGTGTTTGGATATCTGTATTGATTATAAATTTAAATACTTTACTACTTTTTTTAAGGCATTCAAATCACTAATGTTGAAAAATATGCAAAATCCACAGTATCAGAAGTATTTTATTGATTTTTGCTCAAGATTAGAATGTCTGTGTTATATTGTGTGTCAGAGCTAATAAACAAAAGCAGATTGTTAGTACCAGAGTGGTATTAACTTCATAACCAAAGAAAACATTTTTAAATCCCTGCAAAAGTAAATCAAACAAACAAGCATGAACTTTTTATTTTCTTAAAGGGAAAGACATGGTCCCAGAAGTTATTGTCCTAAACTTTGATTTTGCATGCATAAAAGAAATTCCTCCAAACATTAAAATTCAGTTGGAATGCATTTTTTCAGTTCTTTATTTATGCAAATGAAATAAGTATGTGGTGTACTGATTGATTTTCTCTCTCTCTTTCATACTTCATTAATTTTTCACTTTAATAGTTTAAAAGAATACCATTTTTTAGAGTGTTTCATTTGAAATGTGTGCTCACAGGAAATACATTATTTTAGGGTTTTGTGAAAGAACTTTATTAGTTTAGGTAAAAAACTTATTTAAATATTGTAGACAAAATGTGAAAAATATTCTAGTTCTATACATTTTCTTTCTACTTCTTTTTTTTTTCTCCCCCTCTCCCCTTTTTAGTTTCATTGCTGGAGTTGTGGTGATGTGTTTTGTATTCGATGCATTGACAAGAGAATTCCCTTGAAAGGTCATTTTCATCAGCGACCAGTTCCAGTATGCCGTCACTGTTATAAAGAATTAATGAGGACTAATTCCATAGATTCTTAAACACAGACAACAGACTATGTATAATCCAATATTATTATTTATTTAAATTACCTGCTTCACACATATTTTCTGCTATACAACTGGTACCTGTGTGCTAATGAAAGCAATTTATTTTTTATGGTTTTAATATAAAGAAAATTTTTAGCTTTTCTACACATACACATGTCTGTAAATTGTCATTTTAAAAATCTTTTGTAAGACTTCTCTTTAAATTTTGTGTTATCAAAAATTTTATTTTATCTCAATTTTTCAATGCCAGATACGCATAAGTACAATTCAAATTATAATTTCTCATGAATTTTAAAGTAAATACATTTACAAGTGCAAAAAAGGTTAACAAGCTATACCAGTGGATAAGTCACAAAACATGAGTAAATTTCCACATTTTTGAGTATAATTTTTTTAAAATAATTTGTTTTAATGAAATAATTATTTTATTTTTTCCTACTTATATGAACTTATCTGACAAATAGATTACTTATTTGAATTGATGAATTTATTTGGGAATGAAATATTAAAACATAATACAAATACTAGGCATATAGACTTCTTTCTCTTTTAACTTTACATACACATATATCACATTACTCTTATGTAAAACTAGAATGCCTGCTTATGTTCCATTACATTTTTTAAAAAAATCTAAAGTTGTTGTTAAAACCAATTGAACCTGTCATTTCTGGTAGAAACCATATCTATTGCAGGATAATATGCAGTTGTACTTCCTTTTTAGTATAAATAATAAGGAAAATATAATTCTTGCCATGATTTATTTGGGAAGGAGGTGGGAATCTGTAGGAAGACCAACAAAGAATTATAATAAGAAACGATGATATGCTGCCCCCCCCCCAAAAAAAAAAAAAAATTACATACAATCTATTAGACTTTTAGGATTAGGCTCACTATCTGATGTTTTTATTCAATCCTATTAATCTGGCTGCTTCAAAATATTGCCCAGCTTACAGAATATTCTAAGGAGCTCAATGCTTTTATTTTGTATCGATATTTATTCATCTAATTCTCTCATTAGCACATAGGTACATAAATTTTCTATTTTTAACATATTCTAAGCTAGTTAATTCTATGCATTCCAGAGAATAGATATTTTCAAGTAAAGTGTCACACAATTTCTGAATAGTTTTTTCATTGTTAGTGCATATTTGGTATAATTGTGAAGCATACTTATTTCATGTTCCATGATTCAAAGTATAAAGTTTATTAAGTGATTATAAATACTTAATTTATATATGTGTGATTAAGTTTATGTGCATGTTTAGTTTTTGAAATTTTCAGGATTTATTTTTATTTCAGTTAAGGTCACTATGGTAATAAAATATGTTTTTCAATAAAAGGTGCTGGTCACCATTGGTTATGTTTTGTAATTAGAAGAAAAATAATCTATTGTATATTTTATTGATTTTGCATACAGCTTGTGATGATTTTTTGGAAAAATAAATATTTAAATTTATTTGCTCTGTGTTGTGTTTTTCTAGGTATTAAAATGAGAGATATCTGCACTAATACATCATGCTTCATTAATCAAATCTTTGATTTTATAAGTAGGTTGTGAGGGTAAATATGCAGTATAATATTTATTAAACACAAGTTTATTATTAGTAATTCAAAGATTTTTAAATGTGTTGACTATTTTCAAAATAATTTCATTGGTGACATTTTATGTATTCAGTAGGAATTGGCATTTTCCAAAGCAATAGATGCTTTTACAATAGTACATTAAAAACATTTACCAACTTAAAATCTATGTATTTTATTATTTTTTCTATGCAGCTCCTGGACATTTTCAAGCAAGTGTTAATTTCAAGGAAATTAACACTTGCTTGAAATAGCCCAGAACTCTGCCAAAAAAAGTTTTTGCACAATATACAGATTTTAGTTGATAAAGGTTTTTAATGTACTACTATGGATGTGTATTTGTATTTTATCGCTACAATAATGCTTTTACAGTATAGGCATTCAATAGCAACGAGCAGACCTAACTTCCCCCTTTTCTGAGGTAAAAAATTCAAAAGAATTACGACATTAAAAAATAAAAATGTATAATTTCTTTTAATTGTATAAGAAATAAAACCTGCATTTTACCTTACTTATGAGTAATGCTGTAAGTTATTAAAATAAAAATAAATATTTTTGCAAAAATATACAGAAATAAGGCGACATGTACGTTTTGTGTACAAAGGGTCCACCCTCTTTCAGATGCAAAATCATCAGCCCACACACACAAGAAAGGCTTATAAATTTCCTACCTGTGGGTGAGTTGGCAATTAGGTAACTGAAGAAGGGTAGACCCTTTGTATCACCTGAAATACAAATACTTTATTTCTGTACATGTACCGTTTAAGTCTTTTTTTTTCTCCTCCTTTGTGTATACTGCTCTTACCTGGTTAAATAATTTTGATAATAGATTAAATTAGTAATTAAAAAACCCTGATTATTAAATGTTCAAGGAAATTTGTTTTTTCTTTATGTGCATAAATTAAGATGTCCATCCTGTACAATAAATATTACAGGTAATTTTTGTGTCTTCATTTTAGATGCAGAATGTGAAAGAGCTGAACCATTTTTTATAGCGTTTTTAACAGCAGTTTAAGCCATTGGTTCCCAAACTTTTAAATATTGTGACACACTTTTTATAGAAACTAAATCTTTAGCAACCCATTTCATCCTTGTAGTGTCGAATTTTTGTGAAGAGGAATTCAGCATCCCACAAAGAATAAACTTGTGACCCATTGATGCCTCGCCATCCATAGTTTATTTTGTCTTTCAGTAGTTAACCATTTAACCCTTTGAGGCGCAACCCTTTTTTTTAGCATTGGGCAATCTATCCGGCTGTTCTCGTGTTCTTCCATTTTCCAGCAGATGTCAGTGCTGTTAAACATAATCGTGACAATTTTTTTATGGGAAATGACGTGCTAAAAAGTAAAGGATTCTCGTGGAACTATGTCACTCGCAACTGTTTTAATAGAAATCAAATTGATTCTTCATGACTGGCAACAGTCAAAACGTCAAGAGTTTGGTGTCCTCACGGCGAGGACACCGCACGTTAAAGGGTTAAAACAAGTTAAAGAACACTTAAGATATATATAACAACATTTGTATGCAAACATATTTATTTACAACAGGTTATTTTAGAATAACATTCTTAAAAAATACTGAAATACAATAAAATAATTCAAAACTACTACATTTAAGTAGTTGAGGATTTGTTCGATTTTGCCAGCAAAAATTCAATGTCAATAGTCTTATAAAAACTTTTGTACAAGTCTGTTCTAAAAGAACAAAATGCTGAATAACAGTAACAACTATCACTCTACATTTCAAACAATGCAGTAGTTTTTCAGAAATAGAAGACAATTTCTTGCACACCTTCCAGCAAGATTCTATAGGAATAAAAACATCTTAAGTAAATAATATTTAGTGTGTGTATTAGAATACCTGAATATTAAGGTATTAATTTAGTATTCTTTAACCTGTTGAGGACCAGGACACTTAATGCAGTTTTAACAAAACTAATCTTAATTTGAGAGAGCAAACTTTAAACAATACTTTTAAAGCTGAGAATTAAATTATGTGGGTGTTCTAGTTATTGTAAAATGTAGTTACAGTGCAGTGAAAGACAAAGTTAAGTGAGCTTAATTTTACGTCTTGGAGGGTTAATGTTAGGATGCAATGGACAGGGACACCATTTCGAAAGCAATGCAAGGAGTACTGCCAAGGCAGTCCTTTCAGAGACATCATTCCAGTGCAAATGCCCACATTGAATCCACTACTTGGATGCACCGTGACTGATTTATACTCTCCTGAATGGTAACAGTCTACTTCACCAAAATTATTCAAACTTTTCTCTCACTGAATAGGCATATTCTGTTTAAAAAAAAATAACTCTAGGACAGCTAAAAGCCAGGATAAAAATTTATTTTTCGTCTAGACAATAGAACCATAGATTTGGTGCGTGCTTAAAAATATAGAATAAATATACTGAGTGGTCATACTGAAAATTACATTCTAAGGATTTGATTTTGAAGTTGTGGTGTATGCATGAAAGGACGAAATTGGAATTAAAACTGTTTTAGCACTGCGAATCTTCGCAATAGCAACTAATAACTGTTTTCATATTTATTTTTCCCTTTATTTTCTCCAATGCCATCTTTTGGCTAAACAATCGTAAGTCTAGGGATCAGAGCCATTCATTCCCTCAAAAATAGTTGACTTAGAGACCATTTTTATGAAAGAGAAAGTGACTTGCAAGCAAATATAAAACTAAACAAAAACCCAACATCATACAATTAATGTTGGAAATTTTCATAAGTATAACAACAAACAGTAAGATATTAATAAATCCACTAATATTTATTAATATACTTATTATATTGATAACTAAAAAATATAAAAGGAATGATGATTGATAGTTAATTGATAAATGCATCAAGACACACACAAAATAACAAAATATCCTTTCCTTTTATAAAAAAATAATTAATCCATAATAAAATTATTAACTAAATAAGTATATGTTGTTTAAATAGCACTAATTACTGTATTTTTAAAAGTAATGAAAAAAAAAATGAGCATACATTACTGCTTTCACCCCAACCTTAGTAAAATCAAAGCTGACTGCGGACCTGATGTGTGCATAAAAAAGGGGTTGCCATAAAAAAACACAGATGGTAGCTAAGTAAGCAGGAAAGCAATTTGAATGAAAAGCGATTGAATCATGGAAAGAGGACAGGGGAGTGAGAAGAGTGGGAGAAACAGAAGCAACTGATTAGTAACCTTTCAGGTAAAAAGTTCTCACAGCCATGGGAATTGAAAACCTCAAAAGGCACATATGAATAATAATCATTTGTGAAGATTTTGTGATTTGTGAATAGTAATTATTGTCAGAAAATTTTAAAAAGGTGACTTATTATCGGAAATAGGCAAGCTTATAGTGACTTTTAAATAAAAATACAGACCATAGTGACTTTGCTGAAAAAAAAGTTCCTTTTAGTGACCAACCTCAGCAAGTCTTTAAAAAAAAAGGTCTCTCTGCACATACTTAGTTATGTGTACCATGTGATGTGACTGATGGCAAACTTTAAATTCCATTTGTGGTTTGGTTTGAGTGATTATGGCAATGTTATGCTAGGGCGATCTGCCAAGGATAGGGTTGCCTTGGTAGGAGGACTTTCTGTTATGTCGTAGGGAATAAATAACATTTGGACTAAGTGGAAAATTAACGGGTTTTTATTGTATTTAAAAAGTTCTATTTTGAAAAATGAAAATAATTAAAGAAAGTTTTATTTAGGTTAATTTTGCCCAGAGAAATTAAGTTTTTGGGGTATGTGAGGACAGTGTGGGGGGTTTTGTGTCAGTTGGATTTGTAATTTAGAGATCCATGTGCTTGTCATTAATTGCGCGCTAAATGACAGATACATATTTTTCTAAGTGAAATACCTGATATAGTTTCTTTCATAATGGGTTGCACATATGTTGAAAACTACCTTAATGATTTTGATAATGAATTTTACATTTGTATTTTTTTTGTGTTTTTTTTTGGTGGCTGACATTTTTTTTTTTTTGTGGCTGACAAAATTTTTTTGTATAACGATCTTCTAGTTCCCTTAATTAATATATTAACATTAATAAATTTTAACAATTCTAATTTTTTACTAATTTTCTTTTGATTTACAACAATCACTACTGGGTAGCCATTTTCTTTTGGAGTCAGTACGATCCCGGCAGATACATGCGTTCCCACGTCTTTGACGTTGCCAGATTCAAGGAACAAGAATTTTTACGGCCGTTCACGATGTGTTTTACATCTTGCAAATAATTAATAAGGAGTTATTAAATTCAAGTGGAAGTGCAAAGAATATTCGTTTGTAAATAACGATGTGTATATTTTAGTAAAGTAATTTTTCGAGGCCGTAATTACGAAGTCAATAAAGAGTGCTGACTTAAACATCAACTCAATGGCCAGCATTTCGCTGCAGCAATCGAAGGCTGAGTACGAGAGTATGAGGATTGCTATAAATATCAGAGCCAGCGGTGGAGTCTCTCTCTCCTGATTCGGCTGTTTTTCTCGACTTCTCCTGCGGCTCACTGTCTTCTCCCGGATAGATGACTGGAGCGATGGTGCCGATGGACGGCGTCTTTGGAAGGATGGTGGACAATGAGACTTGAGTGAAAAAAAAATTCCTAGGAGGGCCCTCCCATCTTTAACCCATGGATAAGTTTTTTTTTTATGCATGCTTACTTTTACTAATATATTTTGGGTCAGCCACGTTAAATTTTTTTTTGTGACATGTGGGTTTAAGCCGGAAATGTAAACTAATTTTTAAATGGGTAATAAGAGGCATTAATATGTATTATTTTCTGGTAATATTGTTTAATTTGATTAATATGGAGTTTATAAAGATCAATCATAATAAAATTTTGTAGTCTTGGGACTAAATGAAGTAGATGTTTAAAGATTGGGTTCTAGAGTGCCTCATGTGAATTGTTTTGGTATGTTCAACAATAAGTTTTATGTTGTAAGAAAATTGTAATTTGGTAAAATTTGTCAAGCTAAATGTTATGTTAGTGCATTATAATCTAGAAATTAGCAAAATATGTGAAAAGTTGAGCAGAAGTAAAAAGATTATAATAACCTAAGATCGCTGGTAAATACTTTGTTAAGCAATAGCTGGTGCTTCAGGAGTTTAAATCTATTATAGTTGTTTAATGTTAATGTTAATAAATGAACTGTTCAATTTATTTCTAGAGTTTATTTCTTTTGTTTGTGTGCATTTTCTTTTTCACTCGAACTTTATAGGGTTTTTGCAGGAATTTAGATATAACACCAACGGTTATGTACAGCTTTTTAAATCTATACGATCACTAAGCCATATTAAGGTTATTTTTGTTGCTTTATTGAATCTATTTGTATTTTGGAAATTTAAGGAAATGGTTTATTTTGCGGCACCTCTCTTTGAAACGGTCAAGGAATTTAAAGGTTAATTTACTTAAAATGAAGTCAAATTTTGAGATATTAAAATAAGTCAACAACACAAGTATATTTTTTAATCCCAACATTTCTATGGGGTTCTAATGCGTATTAACGTTACATCTGGAAAAAACCTATCAAAACTCCAGACCATTAGATTGACAGCCGCACAATTTGAACAGAGTGCAAAATCAATAAATATTACTGAGCCAAGAGATAAATTTTCTGATTAGTTTTTCCACTCATCAACAGCATGTAGCACAATCAAAGGTGAGTTTGACTTCTTAATCTTTTCGATGCAACACCATAACTTCAGCCAAGCTGGTGTAAAATTTTCAAAGTACACATTTCAGCAACCTTCACTAAATTTAGCATGCAATATCATAAACTGTGAGTGCAATGCTGGAATGATTAAAAACTTGCTTGTAAAGTTACACACACACACACAAAAAAAGGATGATTTCTATAATTTTGGTTAAAAGATTAAATGCTTATGAGAAATACCAAATTTACCTAGTGAATCTAGATTAGTTGACAAACAGGCATTTTTATTTTTAGAAAAAATATCTATAGATTGTGTTTATATTGTTTAGACCAAAGGATTTCAACTGTTAAATATTTTGCCATTAATATAGATACATCCATGCAGTATTTTTAATGATTAAAATTATTTTTTCTTAAATCATTTTACAATAAGATGATATATCAAACCAGTAATTTATCTCAAAGTGCAACAAATTCTAAAATGGTAATTTGAGAAAAAGATAGTTTTTAAAAATCTTGATTTGAATTGAAAAAACAAAATATTTATATGTATTAACAAATATGAAAAAACTGGCACTAGATGTTACTTTTTATTTTATTTTATACAAGGTACCGTATTTACCCTCGTATACATCAATCCTGCATGTAAGTCGACTAATCACTTTCCCAATCAAGAAATTTGAATTTTTTAAAATCCCACATGTAAGTCAATGCCCCCAATTTCCTGATCAAGAAGTTTAAATTAAAAAAAAATACATTGATTCAAAAATCATTTGAAAAAAAAAAGAGAAAGTACTAAATATACAATAATAAAGATAATAATATACAAAAAAAGTATACAAAATTAAACTGACAATTAATGATAATAATATGACACTACTGATAGGGTAAAGTAGTAATATACAAAGTTAAACTGATTCAAGATCCAATTCAGAATTGGACTCGCCAAACAATGCACAAAATTCCTTCGTCATCATCGGCTCATCATAATACACCAGGGCATAGCCAGGGGGGGGGGGGTTAGGGGGCTCATAACCCCCCCCCCCCCACAAATGAGGAATTTTTTGCCATACAAAATGTATATTCTTCACTCTTTTATCACACACATGTATGCATATATGTGAGTTGCAGTAGTCGTAACCCCCCCCCCCCCCATGAAAATTTTCTGGCTATGCCCCTAGTGATACGTGTTTACTATCTCTGTATCGCTACATTCTTCATGGTACGGAAATCGACACCGCTGTGTCATGGAATGCAAGAAGATAACAGGGCATTTTTGACTACTGATATATATATATATATATATTTTCAAACTAGGACCCTCCTATAAGTCAACCCCCCTCCCTCCCCTCCCCCACTTTAAAGCTTTTTTTGTCCAAAATTTATTGACTTATAAGTGTGTAAATACGGTAAATAAAAACAATTTCAGTACTCACTCTAATCTGAATCTTCTGGTTCACCTGGATTAGTTTTAATTAATTTCCATTCTTCAGCTTTTTTGAGAGCATCAGCTGCCAAGTCTTTAACTTTCTGTGGTACATCATCTACCTCAGGTCTTGTTAAAGCCATTAAAATCTCCAACAAATTTGTTTCAATTACTTTTTCTGCGCATGATTTGCTTGCATGAATAATATTATGAACTATAGCTACTCCTCTATGGCATAGGTCTTTATCAGCACTAGCAGTCAATTTGCATAAAATTGTAAGCCATGATTTAGGCTAAAAAATATAAACAAAAACTGAACATTTTTCAGAGAAAAACAATAGGTATGCATTAATTCAAACACAGTGTGATTTTAAAGAAATAGAACAACATTCTAATGTGACAAATATTTTTTTAAATATCCCTACAATGCAACTGAATTTTAATTATCTATGCAAATAAATAATAATAATAATAATAATAATACAGACTTGTCTGTATTATATCATTATCATTAATTCATGTAGAAAGTATATGAGGCTCTTAACTAGATGCATAAATCGTGCCTAGATTGCAGTACTAGTCAATGTAGATCATTTTTTACAGTTTTCACTTCATTGTTTCAAGAGAAAAATTAAAAAAATATTTATGCTGCTTTTTTACCTTTTTTTTTTCTTTTTAAGGTAAGTATAGTTTTTTTCTTATTCCTCAACCTTTACCTAATATGTGCATCTTTTTAAATTAATTTTAGCATAACAAAATGCTTCGAAAATGCAGAAATTATTATTCTCGACATTAATCGACATTAGAAAAAAATATTTTTGCATGATTTATAATAGTATTTCAGATGCATTAAATGCTAGACAGATTTGTTTTCTCTGATTTTTCATAATTCGGTGATGAGAGGGTTAATTTAGAAATTCTACATTTTTTATTCATTTATAACCAAGGCATTCCCATAGAAAATGCATCACATGAAATTGAAACAAATGAAATTTGATAGCATGTTAGGTGGCCATTCAACTTAAAATATAGGAATTGATTTTCTTTTTTCAAAATTTTGATTAGATTTAGTGTAATTTTTTCTTGAAACATCATAGAGCAGTGAATAAAATAAAATTAATAGTTTCATAAGTTGTAACTTAGTTGAAACTACAAGCATTTGACTTTCACACAAATTTGAATAGATTTATCAAAAATCATGTTGATTATTACCCTGCCACATGTTTGCAATTCTCAAGGATATATGACCTGATTTGGCAAAAATCAACATTTTTGCAGTAGATTCAACAGAAATTAAAAACACGAAACATTTTCAATAAAGCAATTTACATGAAACAAAATTCAAATTTTTACTATTCTTCATCATGATGGACCATTTTTTAATCTTAGAGATAAGAAAAAAATATTTCTGAAACTTTGTAATCTTGTCCTTCCCTACATCCGGTGAAGAACACACTGGTTTTATAGTTTTTTTTTTTTTTTTAACTTTCTGAACATGTATAAGGAAAAAGTATCGCAGTAAAAAAAAAAAATCAACTATGAGATTTTTATGTATTTACACATTTTGTGATCTTCTGAATTCATTTATGTTATTTTTTGTATGTATGAGTGCATTTGTTTGTATGCATGCATGCATTTGTGTGAACACATCAATGTGTGAATAGCATCAATGTGTGAATGCATGTGTGAACACATGCATTCGATTGAGCTCAAATTTAATATATATATCATAGACCACTCCTGCACGACCAGTGTTGATTTTGGTGTATGTATAGCTGATAGCTCGTTCTCAAGATTACAAAATAGATTTCTTATACATTACTGCCTATGGATACAAATGAATTAAAGTGTGTTAGTTTAAATGGCACATTTAAATAAATTCGACCTCACACAACCTGTATAGGTGTCTGGGTGTGTAAGTGCACAAGTGTTTGAATACTGTATTCAATTGAGTTATTTAAATGCTTGGTAAAGAGCAAGTGTTAGTCGAGTGGAGACACTCCAGATTTTTTTTCCCTTCTCTCATTAAAAATTGCACTGTTCTGATCTGAAGATATCTCTACTTATTATAAAAGATGCCTGATTGTTTATCTGTTTGTTACGAACAAATGGCTACATGCAGAAACATCAAATTTGGTACACAGGAAGCTCTAACATGAAGTTGTGCACCTCAAAATGATTTTTTCAAAATTTGACCAAGAAATTTTTTATTCCATATTTTATCGATTTCTGAGCAATTTTTCACAGATATTCAGAAAATAATATCCATAAGGAAATGGTCATCATATCATCAGACAGAAGATAAAACTATCTTTCAAAAACAGTTAGTCCTGAATGTTTAACATTACATGAGGCAAGTTGGAGTGTTTAGGCTGATTAATTGCTAATAGCACTCCAACTTGCCTAATGTAATTGAAAGGTTGATAGAATCACTTTCTAAAATATGCTTAACGTTATTTACTGAATTTTTCAAAGAAATTCCACATTAATCAGAAAATTTCAAATATTCATTTTTAAATTGTCACATTTTAAAATCTACCAGTCAGAATGTTTTATAATTTGGTCACATTATAAAACGCAGATTCAACCTTCTTTCAAACTCTAAACGAAATAATAATATTAATTTTCTTGAATTTTAGAATTAAATAGAATTTTAAATTCAATTAGCTGCTGTGTAGAAGTTTCCTTATTTACCCATTATATTTTGTTTTCTGTTGTCTTGGTAATGCAAATGTGAAAACTTTGCATTTGAAAAAGAGAGGGGGGAAAAAAACACATAATAATTTCAAATGTGGTTTCAAATTTTTAATGGTAAGTGAGAGCTACTACACTCTGATGTCACGAGTTTAAACACTCATTTGAAATCCATTCACATTAATAGATTCTGCCTTTAAAAAATCATGATATGTGTGAATTAATTTAGCAAATTCTCAGACATCCAATTAACTGATGAGCCATTGATTGAAATTTAAGGTTATGTATCATTTAAGAATTTCAAATTATCGCATCATGAAATCTATCAGTTGGAATATTTTTTAAAAATTTTGTCAGATAATACAATGCACATTCAGGCATTCATTTTAACATATGGTCCTTCCTTTCTTATTTAACCTTACTTTGGTGCTAACTTTAATGAAGAAAAGTATATTCGCTCAAATTTACAAATCCAGAACCTTTTCTCTAAGTAATGCCTGGCCTGGATTTATTTTCAACGATTCCTTTTAATTGAATCTGAACTACCCGATTAAAGTTCAATTTCTAATTACAAGAGTAAAACAAAAGCACACCTTGTTTTGCAGACGACATCTGCGCACGATTTTCCATAACTGTCATTTACCTTATTTTGATATCGCGTTTTATAAGGAATGGTTGATACTTCAAGTCCCATTTACACCTATAATCACTGACGGATAATTGCAATTTTGGGGTGAGAGTGGTTAGTTTATGGGTGGGGGCAGATAGTTGGAAGATTCACATCCATTTTATAAAAGTAAAATAGGTCTTTTACATGAAATTCTATTCTTGGGAGGGGTGGTCGCCATTCTCCCCCGCTCTTTAATCCGTCTTGACTATGATATTTAAGTTTAATTATAAAATAAAATGGTTATCCACATCATGTAGTGTCTGAGGTATTAATGCTTTAACTAAAACCTAAAAAAAAGTATGATGTAGAAATAAGACATTTTAAAAGAAAGTGAGGATTTTCACTGAAATCTGCCAAGGTTTTCTTTTTCTGATTATGAATGACACTGACATAATTTTTTTGCGTCCTGATAATTGCAATGATCTCGTGTTAGAACTCATGATGCAAACTTAACATCCAGAGTCAAATAATTTTGCTTTTTTTTTTTTTTTTTTAAAGATTCCTCATCACTGGGATCAATTTGAATTACATATGTAAGAAAAATTTTCATTACCTACTGTACAAAGAATGGGTACACAGCTCATGTAAAATATAATATGCAATGCCTTCTTGAATTTGAAGCAATTTGTCAAAATGCCCTTCAAATGAAGTAATCTTAAAATATGTAATTGCTTATTGTAGGTATAATAATTCCTAGTGCAAAGGAGTGAAATAATATATACCGTATACCTTTTCATATAAAATGCACATTCAGCTTCAAAAAAAAAATTACTTCATATTTTTGTGTACATGTTATACTCTGAATATAAATGCATAACATAAAATATAAAATGAATTTTTTGACATATCCTAAATTTATTGATGCGTGTTATATGCCAGAGCATGTTATATGTTAAGATATAGGGTATATTATTTCACTCCTTTATTTTCACTAATATACAAGCAGGGCGCATAGCCAGGAAAATTTTTCGGGGGGGGGGGGGGGGGATATATCCCGATATCCCCCCCCCCTGGCTACGCTCCTGATACATGCAATCCTTTATTTAAATTATTACATCTTCAATTACATATTTTACTCTACAATCAATGGGTAAATTACAAGTTAGGAATGCAGGAACAGGATCCTCATAAAAATCAGAAGACTCCAATACAGATTTTATTAGAAAGACATTATTAGGAAAAAGCTCCTCTCCACTTGAGCAATTCAGTTGAGTACCTCTTTCACATGGGTCACATGCCTTTTTACGTTGTTGTTGTATTTTGTGTGACTTTTATAGCTTATCACGTGTATGGGATGTGGCATCCAAGATGATGGTTGACCAGGATTGAGAAGAAGAGTTAATGCTAGAGCTGAAAAGCTTGCAAAAAGAGGCACTAAATCTAATGACGGATTGGTTTATGTCTCAGAAAGCAACTTAGCAGGAAAAGCAGTCAAAACATAAAATATCCACTCCTAATACTTTGAAATTTTATCACACTGTATAGTCCTTTGGAAGCTTGAAAGAACATTCCACTCCTCTGGGTCAGAAGTCATCTACCCAAAGGTAGGGACTGAAAGAGATTCTTGTAGGAAAGTGCTAGAGGACAAAGCAATTTCGCTCCATACAAGTGTGTTTCATTATAATGACTAAATTGTAAATAGATTTGAATGTATTATATGTTTGTAAGTAAAAGATGTAAATTTTAAGGAAAGGGATTTCCATTTTAATATGCACCAGAGAAAAATATGATGCTATAACATGTATATGGCACTGCTTGCATGTGCTGCGAGACTAGATTCACTCAGAAGACATCAAGATGATGAACCCACTGGTTTCCAAAAGTAGCTAGCTTACAGTAAATTCAAGAAATTAAAAAAAATATATTTATCTTTCTTAAAGCAGATGTAAATAAAAAATAAAAATTTAAGATTAGATACCTTAAAATATTCTTAATAAAGAAAGTTTATTCTTTGGCAATGGTTTCTCATGATATAAAAAGAGACTAATCAACAAGATGAAAGATGAGTGCATAACTACTGACATAAAAGTTAATCCTGCAACCTCCCAAATCCAATGTCTACCTATAAATCCTTTCTTCTCTTGAGACAGTCACACTAATACAAAACATTATTGTAGTCAGAAATTACACAGAAATGAAGTTTACCTCAAAAATTTTCTTGCATGCCTTTTTGCTGACACTAGTCAACATGGCTAGAGCACCAGATGCAGCTTTAGCAGTCTCTAAATCATCATCATCCGAAATCAAAACCAGGTACTTTACTTTGTCATTATTTGGGCTTTCATAAACTCTTACAACCTGCAATCAAACACTCTTCAATATCCAATTAAGCTCTTAAAAGAGGATTACTTGATGAGTCCATGCAAAACTGAAAACAGATGTAACACTAGACAAATACAAATACAGTAAAACCTTGATATCTCAGAGTCGAAGGGACACCAGGGGGAAAAAAAAAAAAAAACTAGCTTTCCTGATTATGTGGAGAAATAAAAATGGGATAAATTTGTAGGAGAAACACATTTATTCCAGATATATGCATTTTTGTGATATCAAGTTTACATAGTATCTGGATGTTTCAATGTTTATATATGCATATGAATGCTTTTTATTTCCTCATACAATGTAAAGGAAGTGTTGCAACAGCAAAAATTTTCCCTAGTCATATTTTGACCATTCTTAAATTTACTTTGACAAGTATGTGTATGATGTCTATACTTACAGATTGCACATATGCATGAATGATCCATTTTGATCAACTGTGAATCCATTTTTATTAGTTTTCGTATGGTATTTGTGCATACATATGCATTCCACATAAAAGTAATTAGCTGTAGAATGTTGAAATTTCATATTAATGAATACTGTAACATCCAGTTGTGCACATCCTATTTTGACTGTGACTGGGTAGTCTATTTATAACATCATCTACAAGATTTTTAATAAATTAAAGTATATAGACAGTCAAGGTTTGGGCCATGCCTAAAATCTCACCACCTGTTGTCAAGCATGGAAAGTTTTGGCAAAATATCACTAAACTTGTACTAAAAATAAATTTCTAAAGTTGAAACCAGCTTGGCAATACCTCTTATATTTGGCAAGAAATTGCCAAACCTCAATGAAGTACAGTATCTCACTTTCAAATGAAATAAGTTTAAGTACATCAACAATGTGTATAATTTAATGGACACTCAAAAAAGCTACATGGTGTTCACATCATATATTTTGGTGGTATGAACCACAGATTCTAATCCTAACAAATATTAATCAACAATTTCAATCTGTAAATTATGGCAAAACATACTCTAAGGATAATGTACTGATGCATTGCAGTTTTGCAACAAAATGTATATTATGAGATGGCTTTACTTACTCCTTTCAAAATACTAGTCCCATATACTTGTAATTTCTCTCCCTTTTCTTTGCAAATATCTATCCCAAAGAAGGGTGAATTAAAAAAAAGAACTAGCAAACTACAGTAATCTATGATTAAAAGAGTTTTTCCTTCCACATTCATTGCAATGTATTTATTTACTGATTACTCAGAGTAGGTACTTTTTTTAAAAACATAAATTCCAGAAGTATTTTTATGACACAAATTTATATACATTAAAATAAAATTAGTTATTAGTTAAACAAATTAATTTTGTGATTGAAACATACATAGTAAACTATAGTTTTTTTAAATATTTATTATTTATTACTGGCAAACATGGCTTTGAGCTATTTAAAAACATTCAACATTCAGGACAGCTTTTTAAATTAGTGTATTTAAGGGATTCATATGATTTACTATTTGGTCTTTTCTTGGATTTTCTGGCTCCTTTTTATATAACAATGAAAAGATTCAAGTGTTAAAAAAAAATCAGATCACAGGGGCTCAGATATGCATTAAAAAAAAAAGTCCCCAGAAAAATTAGATAAAGTATATAACTAAGTGCATTAGGGAAATTCTTGATTTAATTTAAATAATGTTTTGAGCTAGCTAATCTTGATAGGTAAACCCCATCAATATACCTTTTATAACTTCAGATAAATTTGAATACCTATTCAGTCGTTAAAAATAGGAGGAAAGGGGAGACAGAATGTCTAATCCTATTCCTGTAAAATAAATATTTTAAACTCTGATGAAGTAACATGAGTAATATTTTCCAACCAATGAATAAAATTAAAATCAGTGACTATCTTAGATAAATAGAATAACACATATTTTGCATGATAATTATGAGCTTAAGTTGACCCATTTCAGATTTCATATACAATTCTGGGAAATAAGAATTCTCTCTTTTTTTTTTAGGAAAAAAAAAACCAAACAAACAAACCACATACCTCATCTGAAACCATGAGATTGACGACACATTGAGTTGCAGCTCGACGCAACATTTCATGATCCTGCTGGTACATATATTCTTCAATATTTGAGAGCCCAAAATCTTTCAATATTCTTTGCCTAGGCAAAATCAGTTTGTGCATTTAAATTTCGTTTAACAGATAAGTTACTAGATAGAAAACTGTAAATACATTCACACTGTACATATTAAGTAAAAAAAAAGTTTAAAAAAAAAAAGAATCATACATCCAGGTAACTTGTTCTATTACAGCAAAGTCCATTTCAAACATTCCTCATTTATAAAACTTTCACATTTAGTACATTTTTTTTTTCATTATTTTTTGTGATGTCAAGGGTGTATATTGAAAAAAAAAAAGAACTCTGTTTTTAATCTTGGTACACAAATTGAAATAAACTAATAGCACCATGGTCTCCAAAAATTTCCAGATGGTTCTTCATAGGCTGTTTTTACACACTGCAATAAGCGAAAAAGCTGTGGCTTTTGTGAAATTTTCAGAAAAAATTCTTAAACATGGGTCTGAGCTGCAAGATTTTTTGAAAATTTCCAATTTTTAAGAATTTTTTCTAAAAGTTTTGAAACTGATACAGATTGATCGTTTATTTCAGTATGTAGTACATCTTGTAAAGAGACAGTTTCAAATTTTTGGAGTGAATGGCATAATTAGTTTATTTGTACTTATGTACCAAAATCACATGATTTTTTCAGACTACACCGTTATAAGATACACAATCTGTGATATATTGTGTTCGACTTTCCTAAAATTAAAATATTTTCTGTATGCCATTATTTTCCTATTCAGGTGAAAACTAATTTAATAGATGATAAACTATCCAGTACTAATTAAAGAAAGTATAAAGAAGATTATGAAGAACTTACTTCACCTTCTTTTAAAGATACAATCGATTGTATTGAAAAGCTTAAAACTTTATTTGTCAAAACACAAATGGAAAAAATATTTCCTGAACTTATCCATAATGCTGTAATTAATAAAGACAATCAACACATCAGACAGCTATGAAAGATTTTTTTAATTTAATGTCTGCATGACCATAAATCATATAATTAGTATGCAATAAATTATTATTAAAGCTATGGAGCATTCAGGATATAGTAGTACAATAAAGATATGATTTGTTTCACTTTTAAGGTAAATGTTTTATTTTGAAACTCAGTTATTGTTTTCAGTGTAAAAACTATTATGAATTTACTGGTGAGAAATTTTTTTTATCTTTACATAAATTTGTATTAGTAGTGTTAAACCTGTCAAAGTTGTTTATTAATGTTTCATTCGTAAGTCTTTTCATTTATATGTCATTTTACATCCATTCATCTTTTGAAACATGTATATACAGTGCTTTACTATATATTGCTACATCCTAATAGAGAATTCTTAATAATATACATGATCATTCACGTATCCATACTATGTTCTATCTAAAAATTTTATTTACAGAAAGACTACATAACACACAAATAGAGCAATATGCACCAGGTAGAACCAGATGGTGCCATATAGCACCATCTGGTTCTACCTGGTGGTGAAAAAGCGAAAACACTTTGTAGCATTTTAACAATATATATACCAATAAACGATATTATTAACAAATAAATGTTTTTAAATATATCAAAAGTTCAAATAAACTACATATATAAATTTATAAATATCATACCATAAATTTATACATATGCCATTATTTATAAATTTAAAATTTTAATAACTCAAATAATTATTTATTTATTACTATTCATAAATTTAAAAATATTTAATTCCTGTTTTATTATCTTATATTAATTACACAAACACTGCATTCTTAGGTGAGGTAAAATACACTTTTCAAATTCAATTACAAAGAAATTTCAGCATTCATTCAAGTTAGTTTTAATCACTTCATCTCTACAAAAGAAAACAAGAATTGTGATAATAAATTTTGATACCTGACACTGGGACTAACTTGAGCAAGATTGGTGAGTGCCATTAAAGCTTCAAAATTCTCAAGACCTTTACAGTTTGGGTGAAGAAGTTCCTTAATGGGTCTTACAACTTCAGCACACTGCAGAAAATTATATATATTAAACTTGTGCATGTAAAAAGCTCAGCACTCCAGTGTTCACTACTTTTTAAGTCATATGAAAGGTCATAGCAAATCTGTCAACTTAAGCAATTTATCAGAGTGTCTACCAGATTTCAGAGAAAATGGATAATTTAACTTTTTTATAAAGAAACTGATGTAAAAAAGAAAAAGGAAAAGTCGATGTTAGCAGACAGACTTGAATTTACAAGTTCTGAAGAATTCAATGATCTATCATTTCTATTGTGTGACCCTTTCTTTACTTTCATGACTTTTTCCATTTCTTAAAATTTTGGTGACTTCCTTGACCTGATAGATACCCTATTTATTTAAAAAAAAGTACCAACAAATTACAGTTACTAACTTGTATGATTTAGATGATTTAGCTTTGCAAGCTTCCAAAATCTATTAATAGTAAAGCTACACTATTAATAGATTTAACTGTACAAAAAAACAAAAAAACAAAAAACAATAAATTTATTTTAAATTAAATTATGTATGATTTAGTTATGTAATGTTCCAATTACATAGTAAAGCTAAAATGTTTATATGTGTATATTTATATAGTAAAACCTGAATGAAAAAAGAAATGTAATATTTTGAATACTGGCATGTTGTCAGTAAAGCTTAAAATTCCCATTTTTACCTAGTAGCTCTGCTCAGTAGACTCATGATTTTTAATAGCTGGTTATTTCAGACACATGCATGAAGGGCTGGGGTCAAAATTACCCCTCTAAGACTTCTTTTTAACACTGGCAAACTTGCCCCCTGGGAGCTATATTAACTAGAATTTGATCGATAACCAAAATTTTGCAAATTTCCCTAATAATGTGGTGACTGGTAACTGGGAATTTTAAGCTTTAGAGTCAGCAATAAAATTATATCACAAGTTAACTGATATATCCACTATTCTACTTCATCACATGGATGTACAAGAAACTACTACTGGAAAGCATACAATGGATTCTATTTGATTAACATTCAAAATGGAGAATTTTTCGAAAAGTTTCTGATATCTTTTGTAACAACAATATCATTTTATTGTGTTCTTTGGAATTTTTATGTAAGATACTGTATATACTTTTTACAATTTATATTTTTACAAGCTTAATTTACATTTCAAAATCAAACAACCATGAAATACATACATACAGATAAAAGTATGCCTCAAACAATTCTATATCAAAAAAATGTAATTTGTGTGCCTTTTTTCTTTTTTGGAAAATGCATACTGAAAATGAATATATGCATACTTGATAGCCATTCTAAAACAAAACTATGTAATATTAGTTGATTTATAACATACATGTTCTAAAATTTAAAGCTATTCTAAAATTTAAAGTTAAAAATTTAAAATGTAAGTCCTTTGTTATTGTTTACTTGATAGGCAATGATTTCACCCCCCCTCCCCCACACACACATACACAGATTAGTTTTTATTGGATAGGATAAAATATGGATTTTTCTTAGTCATCAGTTTAATCAATATTTAAATTAGATGACTTAAAAACTGACTAAGTCTGAACTGAGACTGATAATTCAGCATGCTCTGATGCTACTGCCATGAAAAAAACTCATTTCTTAACTCTTTAGTTCCCAGCTCCAAGATAATCTCATAGCTGTTGATTCCCAGGGAAATAGCCGAAAAATGCCTTCCCCCATCTAACGAAAGTGAACTCTTTTATCACTGAATTTTGACAACTTAGAACCTCCCTTCTCGAGTAAGTACTCGGGGAGAGAGGAATCCTATTATGATAATCAGAAGAAGGTCTATTGTAACTGCTTTTGACAACACATTCACACTGGGCAATTACAAAATTTTAAAGTAACTTTACGCTTTTCGCCTGCTTGACCGGAATTTCCCCCAGCGATTAAACCCAATTCATCAAAAATCGTCCCGCCTCATTATTCATGCTTGTTAACCGGACACACCTGTAAGGGGGGAGTGAATACCTCATCGGCTGCACTCGGCTATTACGGGAACGAAGGCACTGGGATGATTTCAGCTATTACAGAATCCAAAGAGTTAATCTTTCTAACTATTCAAAACATGTAAACTTTTAAAAAACCTAAAATAATAAATTAGCTATTCAATAAGAAAACCATAATAATCATTTAAATATAATAAAGATATTCACATACTCTCTGGCCTGGAAAAGCAACTTCAGGATTGATAGTAATTGCAATTCTTGACAGTGCTTGAGCAGCAACTATTTTTCCCTTATTTGTGCCATCTAGAGCCAAATTTACAAGCACCTGCATTGAAACATAAAGTCAAGATAAATTCTTTTATGATTCCAGATGGAGTCCCAATAAAACTACATTAGTAAATAAAAACAATTTAGTAATTTACACCATAAGAATTAAAGTAACCACAATGATCCAGTAGCTAATGTAATAGCAAAGATTTATCCCACCCCACACACACCTGGGAGGTCAATTAAAAAAAAAAAAATGTCTTTTAAAATGACGCTACTGCCATGAAAAAAAAAAGCTCTTAAAATTTAATATTGTATGTTAAAAGACTCGTCAGTAGTTTTGGCTGGGTGTTATGCATCAGTCATAACACCCTCCTCTTAAAACTTCCTGAAACTAAGTTGGTAGCACAACAGGCCAACGCCTGCCTAGTCCAACTATGGACATGGGATGAAGAAGCACAAGACTCGGCTCAATGGTCAGTTTGATGTAGGGTTCCCACATTTAGCTCCCCAAGAAAGCTACATCCGCATTTTATTAACCCACTCAAGGGATGAAAAGGGACTCTATCCCCATTGGGATTCAATAACTTATACTGCATATCCATATGTATAAAACTGGTACTAGTTTTAACTTTTTAAATAAAGGTTCCATACTGATGTCCCAATTCAATGACAAAAAGTAATTATGATAAAGGAATTTTTACTGTTCAAATAATAAAACAAAACAAAAAAAAAATCTTTCTGCATATTAACTTTACCTTTGCACCACCTTGCTGCACGACAGCTCCTCTCAAATCTTGTTGCTCACATATAGCATTAAAGACTCTAAAATATAAGTAAACAAATTATTGCTACAGAAGAGAAAACAATTTTGATAATGTAAAGTTTATATTTGAGTTTCTTTTTTTAAAAATTTAGTTAATTAAGGTTTAAGTTTAGGTTTTACAATTTAGATTTTATATTTGTACACCTGAGTTACATAAACAAATTTTAATTGTTGTTGAATCTGAATTACATTTAATCAGAACACAGTTCTATAACATAAAAGTTTTTAAATTGATGATGTACTTAATTAAACAAAAATATAGAAAAAGCTAATTCTTCTTTTCCCCCCTCAATGAACATCTGGTTTTAGCTAAGAAATTATTTCAATCTGTTTTGAGTTTGTTTACAATAAACTTAACTTACTGAGTTTCATTATCATTATTATTATTCCAAACACAAAGCATTTTCTGTATCCACAAAATTAAACTTATGTACGTGTATTGACATGTTATGTGTATATGCAGTCAACTCTGGTTATAGTGAACGCAAATCGTTAGTCCCTATTCACTTACATTAGAAATGCGCATAACATTTTTCGGATTTAGTAAACATGACTTCGGTTATAGTGAACCTAAGAACTGAACTTCGAAAATTCTGGAAATGGTGGAAATGAAGTTTTTTGATGTCTACATTCTCAAAGGTTGTCTGTATTGCATTCAATAAATACACAAAGAGATTATCAAGCATCTGTTCCGAAATAGAGTTGAATTGTCAGTGGCTAGGCTAACAAGGCGAAGGGGAGAGGAGGAACAATAGCGCACTAGAAAAAGGGCTTCTAGACTCTTGATCGCTGTGAAACCAGGAATTTATTCATTGCAGTGATGCATACTTATCCTTAGCTCTCCAGTTCCCTTGCAAAATAGCCCAAGGCTTTGTGGTGTATGCCTTCCCATACTCCTTTGGTCCGATACCCCCAGTGCTCAAAAGATAAGCTCATCTTTTCCACCCTGCATGAAAGGCAGCGACACCCACACTACCCCGAGGAAGGTAGCAATGACAATTTTTAAAAGAAACATGCAACTTTTTTCATTCTCGTTCTTGACCAGAAAGAAAAGACCACAAGCGCTTCAATCCAATTCATCAATCCTAATTGTATTCACGTTTGCTATCCGGGGACATCTGTAAAAGGGGATTAAATTCTTAGTCGGTTAGAATCAATGGAATTTTTCAGCTATTAAGCACTTAACAAAAAGTAGGGTACATTTCATAGTGAACAAAAACAGATATGTCTTGAACGATTCCATTTTTCATTCCCGGTGTAATAGCACAGGTTAAGGATTACCACTACATGCTATTGCTTGATTGGCTATAGCACTTTCCGGCCGATTGAATGGATTCTCTTAAATTATTGTAGCACTTCGGAGTAATAAGACATAAATACGAGACAGTTAATTATGCTTGATTTACACAAATATTCAGTGCAGGTATAAAACACTATTTTTTACTCATGTACATAATGTATTCCCTGTTCATATTGGACACTTTGCTTATAATGAACTTTGGATATCGTGAACGAAATTTGCCGGTCCCCATAGGTTCACTATAACTGGAATTGACTGTATATATAATGTAAAACTTACAATATATGGATTCCAGTCAATAACCAACTATCAAAACTATATTTTCAGAAAAAAAATTATCCAAAAATTGAAAGAGAAATCAAAAACTTAACAAACAAAAAACCTGTGCACACAGATAACCTATTTGCAAAACCCACACGACATGAAAAAAGCATAAAAAACCCTTTGAAATGGAAAATGAAATTTGCATACACTAGAGTCTGTGAATAACCCCCTAGGTCTCATGAAAAAGGGGTTAAATCAATCTTGTTAATTTCAATGAGATATTCCAAGCTAACTGAAATCATAGAAGTAACAAAACTATTTTGTTTGTGGCATAATTTTTATATTGGAGATTATTAGTTTAAATTGATATTTAAAACAATTTATTTAACTCATGAAAAATAAGTCTCCCACTCTAATATTATCTTTAAAGTCTGTTAGCCTAAACAGGTTTTTAATGCATTTTTAATTTTTTTTAAACTCAGGACATCGAAATGACAACAATCTCAATTGTAGTATCTAATCAGTGATGTCGCTAGACTTTGGAAGAGACGGGTCCTTGGGACCCAGGACTCCAAAATTTACGGGTCCTTTTTTCCAAAAAGTGGGTCCTTATCGATATAAAAGCATTTGGTTAATTTCACGACTGATGTTATCATGTCTCACCCATTTTGGTGTGCTGATGATTATGAATATCTTATTGATAAATAACCTAAAACTTATATTTCAAAAAATTAATAAATAAAATGAATTATAATTAATCAAGAAAAATTTGTTGTGACATGCATGTCATTTACTTTGCCTTCACGGCAAAGCCTTCCTGATGATGCCCTGAATCCTAATAATTAATAAATCCTAATAATAAAATCCCCTTTTGTATGTACAGTCAAAACCGGGAGAAAGGCTGCATCGGTAGAAATGTTTAAGAAAGTAAAATGTACTTGCAGATCAGCCGCAACATCTTAAATTATTAAAACTACAATAAAATACCGTTCAAGCGCCCCTCCATCTTATATTAATTAAAAAAAATAATTACTATGTATTAATAAATTTATCACAAGGAAAATCGGAATATATTTGAGGAAGGAAAGGATATACAACAGTAAAATATGGAACACCCCCCCTTTTCTCTTCTAGATTGTTTAAAATATTTACCGCTTCTATAGATTATAGATTTCATTTCTAAATAATAATTGTCAGATTTAATATAAAACAAATCATTGTTTACATTTACACAAGCGAATATTAAAAATAAATAATGAAAAAACTTTATTCAATTTCGATAGTCCACCATCTGTAACGGAACAACCTCTAACATGAAAACGGAAGTGTGAGAAAGGGAGTGGGGGAGGGAGAAAGGAGAAGAACGTCAAAGTAATCCCCTTTTCTCTTCAGCTTAACCACGTGTGCGCACAGCACGATATATATCCTGGGTAAAAGCAGAGTATAGGGGAAAACTCGCAATGCATCATGGGCCCTGCATCATGGGGCGCATGCATCATGGGTCAACACTCCTATGCCTCCTTTCGACTAGGGATCTTTCTACCCTACATTTTCCCCCCCATGTAGGGGAAGCGTTATTCCACATTTGTGTGCATGTAAACGGGCCCACAAAGCCGTTCACGATGTCAATCTTCCCGAGAAAATATGAGCAGTTTGTGTTTTACTAGAGATTTACCCAAAATTGGCAGTCTGAACGCACCCTCTCTCACCTTTTTTTTTTTTTTTTTTCAAAATTTTGCATGATGGAAATTACGCATCCCGGGGGACACGTTGTAACTTTTCTTTTACGTCCCATCATCGATTTTTTGCGTATTTGACGCGTTATAGCACGTAAGCGGCATCACTGCTAATTTGAATTATTGAAAGCAAAATAATTAATCTCACGTTATTCACGGATGTACTTTTACACGATATTGTGGAAGTTAATTATTTCACTCATATATTTTATGTCTAAGCCTATTAACTTGAATATATCTTTTATGCATTTTTTTACTTGTGACATCAAAATGATGTCAATGTCACTTGAATTATTGAAAGCAAAAGAATAAATCTCACCTTGTTAACTATGTTCACTAATGTGCTCAAATCAGATATTTAAGAAGTTTTCTGTCCTGAAAATTGCAAAAAATCTGGGAATTTGTATATTTTCAGAATTTTAAAGCTGCTCATGGCTTCCCTTGTATCATTTTACATGTTTGTACAAAATTTCAAGCCAATCAATAAGACAGTGTGGATTTGAGTACTGGACAAAAACAAAGTAGGAAACAAAGAAACTTTTAATTTATTATTAGATTTTCTTTTGTAACAAACATGTTCAGATTTCATCTACTAATTATACTTTACCTGATATTCATCATTTTTTGAAATGTTATTTGTAAAAATCACCTGTCCATATAATTATGAGACACACTTTAATTAAACAAAAATCTTAAAATTAAGGCAGATAAATAATATAGATTTCAAGTAAAGTACCGTGCAATCATTTCTTTGCTGTTTTTGCTTTCAGATTGAGCTAAAGCTACAAGAGCAGGGACCACTCCAGCCTCAACAAGTAATTTGACTCTCTTATCCACAAACTCTTTAGCATCCTATGAATAAGTAAAATTTAAATAAAATGAAATCGAAAAGAAAATCAGGACATTTGTCATTCAAAGAAATATATATCAAATAGTTCTAAAATCTCAAAGGCAATCAAAGAATTTTTCAATTTGCAGCAATCTAAATGTTTATACTTCCTATATTCCCATACTAAATTGTTTAAGAGAATATCAAAGACAAATATATATGGCTTCTACAGATATCTGAGTTTTTATTTTCTTGACTTCCATCGTTTTTTCCCTGACTTATTATTTACCATTTTGTTGACATCTCTCTCTTGCTCCAACTATAGATGTGTTATGGAAAAAACACTCAAAAAACTGGTGTTAAATGATAAAGTAAATAAAAAACTTTGTAAAAAACACACATAAGATGTTACAGGTAAGTTGATATGTACGTTTCGGCCAAAAATTGTTTTGGCCTTCCTCAGTCAAAGCCCTTCGACATACGCAGCAGAGGGAACTGAAAAAAGATAAACAAGCAAGCATGATGCCACAAGGAAAAAAAAAGAAAAGCTGAACAAAACTATGGAGAGGGGCCCTTTTTTTCAACTCTCCGTGGTTTTGTTCAGCTTTTTTTTTTTTTTTTCCCTTGTGGCATCATACTTGCTTGTTTATCTTTTTTCAGTTCCTTCTGCTGCGTATGTCGAAGGGCTTTGACTGGGGAAGGCCAAAACAATTTTTGGCCGAAACGTACGGATCAACTTACCTGTAACATCTTATGTGTGATTTTTACAAAGTTTTTTATTTACTTTATAGATGTGTTACTTCATTTTTTAAATATATTTAAAAATTTTCATTTATTGCAATCAATATAGAAAAAAAAACTTTTAAAATTTATAGATAATTGAAAAACTACACTAAATAATAAAATATTTGAATAAGTAAAGCCACCTTAGACAATTTCTCCAGATCACCTTATTTTACTCTAGAAAGAAGTACCAATAGCTCAGGAGATATCACTATATAAGAAACTTTAAACATTCTAAAAGCATAATCAATTTATAAATAAATTATGAATCTTTATTAGTACATACTTTTATTTATTTCACTCTTTTATTTAACATTAAACATTAATTAATGATAAACTTACTTTGATATGAGATTCAGGAACATGCTGTTTTGCAAATTTTGCCAATTCAACAAGCTCTGGAATAATTTCTTCAGTGTCATAACTATTAGTGAGATTCACTAAAGTTGTTACGCAACCATAAACCACAGATAAGTCACCAGTCTGTCAATTTAAATAAAAATGAAATGATATGTGAGATTGCATAATACAAATCATATAAATTTTAGATTTTCATCAATAAGTTATTTTGAAACTTAAAAGCACACTATTTTCCAAGACACTCATTGCAATAAATTAAAAATACCTAGATCAAATGAGATTTCTTTTTAATCATTTTATGCTTCCTATCGAGAAAACAATTAAAATATTTAATTTTAATTTAATAAAAGTAAAAATCAACATTGATTGTTCACTGTTTGTGTATATAGAAAGCCTACACAAGGAAGACCATTAGATCAACAACTGTGTGGTAGGTCTAAACCCGGGACCTTTATACTTCAGCCATCTACCATAGTCTTATCCACTTGGCCATGGTGGGGCCCATTGGGTGTTCGAATATAATTAATATTAAATGAGCCACCATGAGGAAACTTTTTTTAAAAGTGTGTATAGAAGAGTTCCAACAATCTTACAGTGTATAAACTAAAAAAACAAAAGAACTTAGTGGTGCAATAGCCCATGTGGGGCCAAGGCCTGCCCTGCCAAACTATACCTTCGTAACCATTGGCTCTGGAGAGCAGTGGCATATGCTCAGTCAGACAATCAACCTGATATGGATCCCCTAGTTTTTAGTACACAAGCAAGCTTGGTCCTCATTTTATTGACCCACTTAAGGGATAAAAAGCTGAGTCAAATTTACCCAGCCTAGGAATCAAACCGCGGACCTTTGGCACAGCAACAGTGTGCTATCCATTATAACACTGATCTTTTACAGAGTACAGACAAAGTTGAAAATGAAATCGGATAATCATAAAAATTTAGTAAAACTAACTCATACAAAACTGAAAGCAAATACTTACTTTAGCAAGATCAAATAAAGCATGTAGAGCTTTCGTATCTTCGATTAATTCTTCTTTTACATCAGCATCTAATGTCAGATAAGACAAGCCTTCAACAGCCCACTTCCTCAAATCTTTGTCTTTTTTAGGGTTGACCAAAAACCTGCAGAAGAAAAATATATCAAAAACTATGTATAGATATTTAACCGCATGTGCACCAGGGGCATGCGTGCATATGTTATTATAATGTAGCACATAAATACCATTGAAATAACTTCACACATTCATGGTATTATTGTATAGACTTAACTTTCTTCTAACTAGTATTCTTAAAAACAGTGTATAATTGTTATCTGGTATTCTAAGCCATGAGTTGTCCACAGAAAAGAGTGTTTGAAGAATAAAGTACATAAGAGTTCCAGGAACATGCGTAGGATGCCCGAGAAATCTTGCATTTTGCAGCATTGACCATTTTTCAGAAAACCATAAATAAAGGAGTAATTGCAATTCCCTACTAATTATATTGTATAATTCAGCCTTCTATTTGTATTTAAATAGCCATAACAAAGTGAACAAATTTATTAAACAGAATTTAATAATCTGGTATTACAGTCTTTTTATAGATAAATTGGCCTGGTGAGCAAGGGGTTAAGTACACACATTTTTAAGTAACAAGCTTTTTAATGTTTTTAAATACAAAAATTTCTGAATTCGATAATGGATATATTACATATGGCAAAAATTAATAGCAAATAAAAACTTTTGATTTAAAATGTTCTTAAAAGCTTATGAAAAGAATGAAATATTATAAAACATTAGAAACTTGATGAATGTGATAACTGACACATCACATCCTTCTGAAGCCAATAACCAAATACATCAAAATTCAAAATCATTACAGATAAAATTTCCTTAAAACTTTTGAAAGCATAAAATATTATTATATATTACTATAACTCTTTAACACAAATTTTTTATGTCTGATTAAATGTAATTTTTAACTGTAAAATTGGTTGCAATGCTTTTTATATATCATACTTTATCAGTTCAGATATATTACTTTAAAAAAGATTTTCTTCATTAAATAATTCTTACACAAACCTTAAATAATAAATATTGATTTTCTATGTTAATGCAGTTTAATATACACTGTCTACCAATAAGAATTTGGACACCAGTGATAGAAAAGAAAAACTAACTTTATTCAAAATCAGTAGTCAGTAGAGCCTCCACAAGAGGCAATTACAGCGTGAACCCTCCGGGCATACTTTTCACAAGTCTTTGTATTACAGCTAGTGGTATTGTCTTCCACTCGGCTTGGAGTAGACATAGAAGTTCCTTCACCGATTTTGGACGGGTAGTGCACCCCTTAATTCAGCGATCCAAACTCATCCCAGAGGTTCTCAATAGTGTTCAGGTCTGGGCTCTGGACAGGCCAGTCCATTTGATGAACTCCATTGGCACCATACCAAGCCTTGGTTAACCTCGAAACATGACAACTGGCATTGTCGTCCTGAAAGTAACTGGGGTCCAACCCGTAAAACTGCCACAACATAGGAAGCACATTGTCATTCAAAATAGTGCAGTAGGCATCGGCGTTGAGCTTACCATGAATATGGACCAAGGATCCCAGTCCATACCAGGAGAAACACCCCAAGACCATAAATCCACCTCCGCCGAACTTGACTGTTGGCACAATGCATTCTGGCAGGAGACGTTCTCCAGGCAGACGCCAGACCCTGCTATCCGAACGGTAAAGGGTGAACCTTGATTAGTCGCTCCGAAGAACCCGTTTCCACTGATCTACGGTCCAATTTCGATGTGCTTTGCACCACATTAACCGAGCAGCGCGGCTGGACTTTGTGATCAAAGACTTATGGGCAGCAGCACGACCATGAAAACCAAGCAGATGTGCTTCCTTACGAATGGTATTCATTGAAACAATACTCCCGGATGCCTGTTGAAACTCCTCGCTGATGAGGGCCATCGGTTGGGTACGGTTCTTCTGAATTTCTCTGGACAGCACTCGTAGGTCTCTATCTCCCAGTTTCATTGGTCTGTTGACTCAGGGCATATTCCGACAATCACTGCTCACATTCCACTTCTTAATCACATAGGTCACTGTCGATTTTGGGTACTTCAGATCGCTAGATATGTCCCTTAAGGATCGGCCACATTTGTGATACCCGATAATTATACCTTTTTCAAATCAGAGAGCTCCGAATTGCGTGGTATCTTGCATGCAACTAATGCCGATGCTGTTTCCTACATGATATATACCGGCGGAGGCTGTGGCGTACCTCAGGACTGCAGGTATCGTCATTTGCATAAATACTTATTGGTAGACAGTGTAGTAACAAAAAAATTTGAATAAGGAAATAAGTCAATTGATGATCAAATATAAGTTGTACAGTAATTTTATGTTGTTGTTTTTTTTTAACCAGTGCTACCAAAAAAAGTACAGCAAAACTGATTTCATAACTATTTGTTATTGAATAATGTTTTCAAAGTTTTTAAGTACTATCATGTACAGTGTATTCAATTGACACCTTTACTAGTTGACTGCTGTTTGAATTTAACAGTACTGCAAAAATATGTTAGAAGTCCCTATAGAAGGCGGACGCTTTGCAAACAGAATTTTGATATGGACAAAGATCACTTCTTAAGTTGCTGTTCATTAAATGAGAAAGACATACAGCTGATACTGATGGGCCAGGAAGTTGATGCAGTCGACATCCAGCAACTAAATTTCTTGTTTGTTTATACTTCTACCCTTTCATGCATATTTTAGTTTATGTTTTAGCTCCAATCTCATGCATCTTTGATGTATGGGAGCCAATGATGTAAAATCAAGTGCTTTTGCAATTAAAAAAAAAATGTTTTACTTCGGATATTTAGTAAACTTAAAGTAATAAATTGATAGAAAACACATAAATAATAACAGGCATGTTTTAGAAAAATGTGGTATATTATCAACAAATACAATGCAATTTTCAAAACACACACACACAAAATGAATAAATAAATAAAAAAAGATGGGCAGAGTGGCTGTGCTAAATGAAAGGCATGTCTTATTGCATGCATATAACATATGCATGCAATAAGACAATTGCATGCATATGACATATACTAATGTAAAATATAGGCAGATTAACAATAAATTGCAAGGTGATATTTCATCACAAAATTCAGACCTTGTTATAAAATTAAACTAATCTATTAATAATATAAACCAAGATTACTTTCGACAAGCATGTGCTAGTTTTACAGAAGAACCTTCACTAAACATTTTTATAGATGCATCAAAACCTCCAACAGAACCAACTTTACACAACCCCTGAAATAGAAAATTCGAGGTTTTATATAATGAGTTTACATGCATAAAATAAAAAATGTATATATATGCACATAAAAATATTGTTAATTAAATTTAATTTTAATCACAATGTACCTTTGTGAAATTGTAATATAGGCTTTCAACATTTTGATCAATACTGAAATGTTCTACAAATACAAGACTAACCAGAAAAAGAAACAATAATTTGATCTGTAGGACGATTTTTTGAGAAAAAAATTTAAAATGTCTTGCAAGGCATATTACACCAAAGATAAGCAGACTGCCTTCATGCAAAAACTTTACTAAACATGTTTCAAAAATTAATTAAAACAAATATTTTCATATAATTTATGTGAGTGGATATTGAATAATTTAATGACCATCTTATCTTTATTTTGAAAATTTAATTAATTATTTCCCTCTTTCTTCATAAAATTTACTAGTTTTTGTAAGTAATTTATTTGTACTAGGGGTGGCTCAACAGCAGGCTGAAGTCAGGAATTGCTGAGCACAGTACATTATTTTTTTATTCTCTTGGATGAATAAAACATTATTTTTACAGAATGGTGGAAAAGAAAAAAAAATCACATATGACACCTTAACAACACAAAACAGTAGGACAATGTTTAGTCTGGGAGAAGAAAAAGTTTTCAGTAATTATTCACTGACAACAAGAATGATCCTCCAAATCTCGTTTCAGTATCATCTAGCCCACAGCTTTTGTCACTGTGCCACATTTGATCAAGTTTGCAAGACTATCAAGATTTGAATAGATTTAATAAAATAAAAGCATTATTGGATAGCAGCAAACAAATGTTGTAAAAGACAGTCATTCAGATTACATTGAGAGATAATACTTCAAAGATATGATCAATTACTACCACCTCAATTTAGAACTATCTATGCCATGGGTACTATCACTATGCCAAATTCGGTCAAGATAGAAAAAGCAGTCTATGAGATGAGCAAGAGAGTCTATGGGATGAGCAAGAGAACAAAAATCATAAGATTCAGTAACTAAGTTTTGCTTTGTCTTCAGCTATGCTCAGCAATTACTGTGTTTTTAACATACTTTTTTAATGCATTTTCAGTGTAAAGTAATGGAACTCTTCAATTCTTATAACACATAAACAATGCAAATTGCTTAAAAAAAAAAAAAAAAGGCTATTAAAATCAATTAAAGGCACAGTCCTAAAATTTATATTTAAAACATTTAAATAAGGGATTACCATATTAAAATTGATAGGAATATGTTTCAGCCACACCGTGGCTGCCTTCAGTTGAAACTGTCTGCAGCTTTTCTTCCTTCTATTGAAGTGAGAAAAGCATTCCACACATCATCAAAAGATGTGTGCTTCATGTCACTGATGGTGCCATCAACGGCATAATGCACATATCTTTTTTACTTTAAGAACGTCTTTTCACTTCAAAAAAAGTAAGAAAAGATGCAGACAGTTTCAACTGAAGATGGTCACAGTGTGGCTGAAGTATATTTTCAACAGTTTTAATATGGTAATAAGTTGTTCAAATGTTTTAACAAAAGTCACACTAATTTTTTATCAGCTTATGCTATGCACCTTCTGGACATAATACTTACAATAATATTTTAAAATAATTCCCTCCATCTGAGGACATTAACAAGTTTTTAACTAATTCATCAAAACTAGCATTCAAGAAACAAAATTTATTATCATTATTATATTTTTTTGCAAACTAGTCACCAAATAACAATTAGAAAAGGAAACACAGCCAACAATGGCAATTTTCAATTCTTTGGCAATTTGCACTTGCACAAAATTGATAATCATTTAAAAACAGGTAAAAACATATTAAAATCCGTATGTAGCACTATCGGTGGCGGCCACCACCTTCTTCAGCATAGGTCTTGGTTCCAAATGGCCAGCTCTCTTCCTCAGCAGGGCGTTCCACCCAGGATCGATCTGCCAGTGCGTCATATCATTCACAGCGCCATCTGTGGTTATAATCTGTAGGGCTTCCATATTTAGGGCATAATGACTGTTTTTGTAATTGGCAAGTTTTTGGCTATTGTTAAAATTGATTTCTATGGGGTGTTCCTGGGCTATTTTTGCGAGGGCAGTAGTGGTTTTATTGAATTTAATGTCAGTTTGATGTTCCTTTTTTCGGTCTTTGATTTTTCGTTTTGTCATGCCAATATAGTAGCCCTGTTTATTGGTACTATTGTCTATAAAGCGTCTAATAAAATAAAAAGAGAATCAAAAAACTGGAACAAATTAATAACTATCAAAATCCGAAACTCAAATTTACCAATGCCATTCCCTACTGCAGGGGAGCCGCCCTAAAAATCACAAATGAAGCCGCAAAGAAAAATATCAAGCTTTATAGACAATAGTACTAATAAACAGGGCTACTATATTGGCATGACAAAACGAAAAATCAAAGACCGAAAAAAGGAACATCAAACTGACATTAAATTCAATAAAACCACTACTGCCCTCGCAAAAATAGCCCAGGAACACCCCATAGAAATCAACTTTAACAATAGCCAAAAACTCGCCAATTACAAAAACAGTCATTATGCCCTAAATATGGAAGCCCTACAGATTATAACCACAGATGGCGCTGTGAATGATATGACGCATGCGCAGATCGATCCTGGGTGGAACGCCCTGCTGAGGAAAAGAGCTGGCCATTTGGAACCAAGACCTATGCTGAATGTGGTGGCCGCCACCGATAGTGCTACATACGGATTTTAATGTGTTTTTACCTGTTTTTAAATGATTTTAACTATCCGTCACTTTGCTTTTAAATTGATTTTTGCCGGAACCGGGCTTATTACATTTTACCGCTCTCGTACCGTCTTTCCTCCTGCGTGTCTACTGCGTCATTCCACCCTGTGATCCTTTCTTCCACCTCTTGCTGCGCATGCACCTCTACCATCTTAATAAACAAGTGTTGTAATCTCTAACCATACCTTTATCTTATCCTACTCAAAGATTTACTATTTAAATTTTAACCAACTATCATCTTCATAATTCATACCTAGAAAATAAATGCTTAATTTTAAAAAAAGGTGTTGTGACCGCAATATACCAACCAGGTTCTCGGCTTACGTGCGAATGCTATTAGGCTAAATGATAAAAAAAAAACATTGGAAACCTGAAAGAGAACTGCTGAAATAAAATTCACACGAAGTGAGATAAATGAAGAGGAGCCATTTTTACAAATAACAATCACATTTATTAATTTAACTTTTAAATCTTTAAAAGTTAAAGCATTTGAAAATTTAAAACTAGATAATATCGTGAAAGAACATGAAACACTATAATTTTATAAAGCATCATTTTCCCTTACCCCGAGCTGATTTTTTTTCTTAAAAATTTACCTAACACTTGTGCACAAAAAAAAAGTAATAAAGAAAGAGAGAAAGATAGAAACTTATCCATTCATTGATTGAAGAGAGGGGGCCCCCATTGAGAACATTCATCAGGTCGTCATTCTCTTGAATTCCAGCAACCGACATTCATTTCTTGAGCGCGCCATTTTTTTTGTTCAGTCCAGAGAATTCCCTCACAAGCTTCCGGCGTCAGTCACAGGCCTTCAAGAGTGTGTCTCAACCCATGCTTTCTCCGGCTTAAGTCACCTTTTTACTTCCTTGGATGGCGCTTTCCGCTCATAAAGTAGTTTGGTCGAAGATACAATTATTATTACTGAAAACTTGTAGATTTATTATTGATGAGCATTGAAACTTAATTTTTGACGAAGATAAAAAAGGTGAAAGTTGTTCTTATCGTTGTAACTATTGTAGAAATTCGATTTTCGATTTAAAAATTTGAAAATGCTTGGATGCCGATCTCCATATCCTTGCGCCGTTGTTGTTTTCTTCTTTGATATGTTGAATCGAAGTATTGGTATCGATGCACGTAGTTATTGGATGTTATTAAAAATTAGAAAGAAGGTTAGAGAATTCCAGAAAAGATAATTATAGTGAAAGAAAAAAAAAACTTTAACTGTAATTACAACCACTTAATTTTTCTAAGGAAAGTTACCAATTTCCCAACAAACATTATTATGAAAATCTTATTGTCAGCTCTAAAAATTAATTACCAGCCCTCTGAATGATGTCAGCTCTCACAAAACGTACTTTCATAAATTTAAAATTTAAAAGAAAATTGTTGTACAAATTATTTTAATTACTTGAACACATATGTATAGTTACCTTACACAAAGATGGCAACACGATCGCCAGAATAACGATCTTTTAGATGTTTGGCACCAAAATATAGAACAAGTAAACAAATAAATAAAAGTGAGTCAGCCATGAGTCATCAATAGTAATTTATCATATACCTTAATAAATTTTAAACACTTCATTATTATTTTACTTCCTTTATGAATACTGGTATATGGTGACAAAAACAAAACCATCTTAATAAACAAATTGTTTAGAAATTTTAATTTTACTCGATTTAAAATTCACTAATTAAGGTTAGGATTTTTAATTAAGTAGGCTATTAATTAATTAAACTTTACTTTAAATTGAAATCATAACAAATATAATTAATTTAACTTTACTTCAAATTGATATCATAACACAAGCCCATCTTATGTTACACTTATTTTTCCCTCCCCTGCAGGTAAGCTTTTTAATTTTTCTTTTTGAGAGTATTTTCGTCCAGCTGCTTATAATGACACCGATACCCACTTATGTCTCTTCAGATATTTACAAGAATCTCCGGAAAACTATGAAATCGAAAGCCCGCGAATGCGAACATATTAAGTTTCTTGAAGACTGCCTTTATTTTAACATAACGCCTAAATTTCTTCAATCCCATAACCGCTTCATTTCCAAAAATTTTCACAACGAACTTTTCTGCTTTGAACGTCATCTGTTAAGAAAATGTATCCGCCAAAAATACGCCCGCATTTCAAAACTTACAGAAACCGAAACCTTACAGTCTCATTACGATACCCCTACCTTTACCTCTGCAATATCTAAAATACAATCTTTCGCCAATCAAATACACAAGTGGTACGAACGTAACCACTATCGAAAATTAAAATTCTGGCTTAAAAACAAACATCACGTAAAAACCGTACCCGTAAAAATAGAAAATCAATATATAAATATCTCTGACTACCATCTAACTCAACAGCAACACGACGTCCTAAATTTAGGACCTAAATATATCCTGGATGATAATATTAACATTTTTGATTCAATAGCCAGCATTGAAACTGCAATCGCCGACCTCCACCCTCCAGACAAAAACTACTTAAGAATTATAGCCCAACAAGAACTTATCAACAAGCTTAACTCCCCCTCCCGCGACGCCGCCGATCGCCAATGCATAAACGACTTAAAGAAAAACAATAATATAACTTGCCTAAGCTCAGATAAAACCGGCAAAATAGTAATAATGAATAAAAATGACTATCTCACCCAGATGGAAGAAACCATTAATAAACTACAAATAGAAAAATTACCAAAAGACCCAACAGGAAAAATTTTCAATAAAGTCAAAGAATTAATCAAAAATGGGTCCTGGCCAGATAACAGACAACCCACTTTAACTAACTTTGCCCCCATAGCCCCAAGAATCTTTGCTAAATACAAGGACCATAAAACCCCTCCCTCTTTAAGACCAATAGTCAGTAAATGTGAAGGACCAACTTATGACCTGGAAAAATATCTAAAACCCATCTTACAAGATCTCATGCCCCAAAGTAACAATATCTTAACCTCAACTGAAGAATTTATTCAACGCATTAAAGATATTACAATAAACTCACAGGAATGCTTCGTCAGTTTTGACGTTACTAACCTTTACCCCTCCATAGATATCCAAGAAATGAATGCAATAATCAATGAACAAATCACCTCCAACATTAATAATAGCTCTACTTCCACTACATTAAATAGCGCACTTAATCTTGTCCTTCACAACTCATATTTTCAGTTTAACCATAATTTCTACAAACAAAATAAAGGCGTACCTATGGGGTCGCCGATATCAGGTGTCATAGCAGACTGGAAAATGCGACTAGTGGAGAGGGCCATTTTTGATAAATTATCCAACCACATAAAAACTTGGTTTCGCTACGTAGATGATATCTTTGCAATAGTGAACAAAAATGAAACTGAAAATATCCTCAAAGAAATCAACTCAAAAGACAATAACATACAATTCACCATAGAAATAGAGGAAAATGCCACCATTAACTTCCTAGATGTCAAAATCAATAGAGATATGATGAATAATATTAATACTACAGTTTTTAGAAAATCCACCAATAGTAACGAAATAGTTCATTTTAATTCAAAAACTCCATACAAATTTAAAATAGCCGCCATACGATCCTACATTAATCGCGCAATTACTATATGCTCAAACGAAACACTCCTCAATGAAGAACTCCAGTTTATCAAGACACAATGTAAAAACGCAGGGTACCCAAATTCAATAGTAAAAAACCTTTATAAAAAGAGAATCAAAAAACTGGAACAAATTAATAACTATCAAAATCCGAAACTCAAATTTACCAATGCCATTCCCTACTGCAGGGGAGCCGCCCTAAAAATCACAAATGAAGCCGCAAAGAAAAATATCAAAATCCCCATAAAACCCAATCAAAACATTTTCAAATGCATTCGCAGTGATAAAGATAATATCAATCCTGATGAAACCGCCGGTATTTATAAACTAAGCTTTATAGACAATAGTACCAATAAACAGGGCTACTATATTGGCATGACAAAACGAAAAATCAAAGACCGAAAAAAGGAACATCAAACTGACATTAAATTCAATAAAACCACTACTGCCCTCGCAAAAATAGCCCAGGAACACCCCATAGAAATCAACTTTAACAATAGCCAAAAACTCGCCAATTACAAAAACAGTCATTATGCCCTAAATATGGAAGCCCTACAGATTATAACCACAGATGGCGCTGTGAATGATATGACACACTGGCAGATCGATCCTGGGTGGAACGCCCTGCTGAGGAATAGACTATGGGACGAACATTAATATTCTTCAAGTTCGTTTACCATGCTTTGGGACTACGCAAACGCATGATTAAACTATTCTAAATGTTAAATTTTATCTTAAATCTTAATGTTCCCACGCTTAAAGGTGCACGTTTTATATAAAATAACAACTCTATCGCGAACTATATTTTTGTCTTGTTTGCAGCCATACATAGAATAGCCACCAGATGGCGTGTGCAAATTTTTTTTCTAAATTAAATAAATAACATTGTAAACTCAAAATGCTAGTTTTTAATTCATTTCATGTCATTAAAATAATTAATACTATGTAAATATAGTAAAATTACAAATCTTTATTTTATTTATACCGCATTTCTTTCTGCGTATGACTCCGCCGTTTGTTTGTGTACATTCGTTTGTTGACACCCATCGTTCTTACGCTATAATAGTCCTTATTTTTAAGTGTAAAAGCTGGTTAAAATGGGTGCTACTGCCGCCCCATTTTGCTGCATTCATCTTTTCGAAGATATAAATGATGATCTAATTCTTTTATCGGACGAAAGCTTTGAAAAATTAAGACTGTGGGGGTTGTTTCTTGATGGCAAAGAAAAAGAAATATCTGAGCATTTAAACGCTTTAAAAGGTTTAAGGACGATGAGAACTTCGGAAAATGGGCTGAAACGATGTAATTATCAATGTAATATTTATCGTAGGTGTTTGGAAAATTGTATTAATGCTCCAAGCCCACCTGAACATGGATGGATTATAAATGACTACATTTCTGTTCAGTGGGGTAACTTGCCTATAGCAGAAGATTTCTTACTGAAACACATCTCATGTGCATGCCTTAAAACTGCATGTATGTCAAAGAAATGTACTTGAAAGTTGAATAATTCAGCATGTTCAGATTTTTGCTCTTATGAGAGTAACTGTCAAAACTCTAACAATGAAAGATGTGTTTTAGATTATATTGATGATTTAAGCGATTGTTCAGAATAAATTAATGTAAGTAATAATTTTTCGTGTACTAATATTACTCTACTATTTATATCGATCAACTATATGTATCGATTGAGAGTTTGTAGTATAGCATTTTAATTGAAAAAATATGCCTTTTAAAGTGCTATCTGCAGTCTCTGATCTTGGACGGGTTACCACCTCGCTCACTGCCAAGCTTTATCCAAACGTTCTCTTGTGGACCTAAATGGGAGGCCAGGGGTCTTCTGGATGCATAGACTATTTGATACAGCTGTTCTCTGTAATTTTTCATTTATATTCTTTGCTGTATTTGTCTTTTTATCTGTGCCATTAGAAATAGACATAAAAAAGTACTATTACACTTTTAGGTATGCCCCTAGTGTAGTATTTTTATTGATTTATAACAACTTGTAGCTAATATTGCTTATGTAGTAGTAATTTTTTATTTAAATTACTTTTTCCAATTTACATTTCATATTTCTCTGTCATTGATTTCTCTGTTATTAATGCAAATAAAACACATTTGCTGAAATTTGCTTTCTGTCCCATATTATTTATTCCTAGAGTGTTATTGTTTCATTGTATCCTGATATATGGGGTAAAATGAAACACTGTCAGGTGTTTACCTTCTGTCATTTTCTATGGAAAATAAATGCTACGAAGATTAATTTTAATGAAGAAAATAGCTGGTTGAAAGTGTACATTATATATATTTTTGTAGAAGCAAAGTTGTGGGGAAAAAAATAAGTAGTTTTTTTTTTATGTACACCATCTGCCTATACTGAACTTGTGGTGGAGTACTTCCAACAAGACAGGACGAATATGATTTAATAAAGAAAAATACATAAATACAGCATATGAATTTTATAAGTAACTAAAACATCATGTGCAACAATTATTTGTAAAAAAACTTTACCTAGAGTGTAAAATTTATTTTTAGGTGTTTGAATTTAATTCATAGTTTAAAAATCTTTAGAAAAGTTTCTTTTTATTTTTTTAATGCAAATAAATATGAAAAATTAAGAAGTGCATGTAAAATTTAAAAAAAAAATTACTAATTAAATATTCGGTATGCCGTAGAATCCCTGTTGGGCAACTAGTACTAATCAAAATATTTGTCACTTAGATTCAGATATGAATCCTTAATAAATCTAGTAATATTTTTGTAAGTAAATTAAATATTATTAATTTTTTCAACTTCCTAAAAAAATTTATACTAGTGAAAATATAAAAATATAAATATGTATTTTTCAAGATCAATATTCTAAAAAAAAAAAAAAAAATATGGAAATTTTCAAAATTAAAATGTAGGACTTCGTAAGATGTCTGTTTACGTTCGTCTGCTCAGCTCAACCGCCGGTCGAAATGTAAACAAATAGCGGAAGGTTACAATGGCCGTTTATTGGTGATGAAATAAAACCAAAAGGAAAATACGAACTGTATTTATTGGCATATTAATGCTTTTTTTGACATAATATGAAATAAAAAGAAGTATATTATTAGTTAGCAGCATTTTAAAAAAATTAATGAGATTATCGATGCACCATCTCGTGGTGATTTCTAAGAATAGTTGCAAATAGGACAGAAATATAGTTCCAGGTATATTTGACTTATTTTAAAACAATGTGCAAGATTAAGTGTGGGAACATTGCAATTAATAATAAACTGCACTAAATAGAATGTTTTAATAACAAATTTGTGCAGTCCCAAGTTATGGCAAACAGAATTTAAATTCCATGTGTCTATTGGGCGAGTGTCCCATGGTCTAGAAGAGAGCTGGCCATTTAGAACCAAGACCTATGCTGAAGAAGGTGGTGGCCACCACCGATAGTGCTGCGTACGGATTTTAATGTGTTTTTACCTGTTTTTAAATGATTTTAACTATCCGTCACTTTGCTTTTAAATTGATAATCATTTTTCAGGTTGCCTTGAAAACAGTTTTCCATATATTCTTAGGCATAATCATGGTTGCAAATATCCAAGCTGCACCCAACTGTTTATTAAAAAGGTGGAATCCTAAACTATCAGATGCAGAATAAAGCATCTTCTAAATTAATATGTAAGAGTGTAAATATTTATGAAATTTCAAATACAGCCATAATTACTGAGATTCAGCAAATGTTGTAGAAAAAAATTTGGAGACAGCTGCAACCATATTTTTTTTCTTTCTCTCTTCAGGATTACAGGAAATAAATCTCCGAGGTCTCAAAAATGCAAAACAATAAGACAATGTGAAGTCTATTGGAAAATGTTTTCAGAGATTATTCCTCAATGACATGACCAATAACTACCATCTTGCTTCAGTACCATCTAAGCCATGGAGGCTATCATTGCACCAAATTTTGTCATGATCACATGAGTGATCTCGAAGGAGTTTGCAAACAAAAGTAGCAAAATTCAATAATTCAGGTTGAGTTACTTTTCTTAACGATATGATTGATCACTACAATTTTGCTTCAGTACAATCTACGACATTATCGGTATCCTTGTACCAAATTTGGTCAAAACCGAATGAGCAGTCATGGAGGAATTAGCAAACAAATGGAAAATTCTTTTCAGTGATTATTCTTTAACAACATGACTGATTACTACAATCTTGCTTCATAATCCATCTACAACATGGCCACTATCACTGTGCCAAATTTGGTCAAGATCTCATGAGCAGTCTTGGAGCAGAAAGAATACAAAAGTCACAAGATTCAATCATGAAGCTTCACTTTGCCTTCAGCTACGCTCAGCAATAAAAGACCAATCAAATAAATTTCTAAATATCTTCTATAAAGTGTAAAACAATGAAAACTTTATTTTTATCGGATTAAGTATTAAATACTAGTAATCGAAAACACTCAACAACTGATGCAAAAGTTCTTTTAAGAAAAATGATTTAACACACAAATACCTGTTTATAAACTAACAAAAGTTATTTTTTCATCACAATAACAGTACAAATGCAAAGGTCATTAAACTAATATTTTGTTGTGTTTATGCTTAAAAAAAAAAAAAAAAAAAAAAAAAATTGTAACTCACGAGAGCTATTATAAATTTGTCCCTAAATACAGTAATTAAAAATTATTTCAAATATTAAATATAGTTCACTTACAACAAGAGCTCGAACTCTAATATTTTCATTTTTTGACTGATACAGTTTTTTCAATATATCAGTTCCCATTGATACAATAGCAGTACATTTATCCTTTTTTGAAGCAGCTGCAATGATGGCTTCAGCTGCAACTCGCTAGATAGAAATATGTATAAATTAGAAATAACATGCAGAAAACTAACAAATATAATACAAAATAATGCTACTGGCATTTACAAAGCTTTTTTATCATCATTAATTTAAGCATACAATTTTTAAAAAGTAATTAGTACATTTATTTTATTTTTTAAAATTAACAAAAAGAAATATATAAAGCTGTTGAAAATAAACTGCTTTTAAATAAAATAAAATAAATAAAATAAAAGCAGAATTGTTTCAATAATCTACCTGAATGCTTTCTTAATAATTCAATGAAAGAGATTAGATTCTCATAATAACAGTAATTTAAGTGTGATAATAATAGGTTGCTTACAAATTATGCATTGTTATTTAGTCATTTGAAAAACCTTCTGATTAATATAATTTATGCTCTTTTTGTGCTTTTCCCAGTTTTAATCACAGACATGTGTGATTTCATTCTTCATTGATAACTTATACTATACAGAAAAAAGTTCAACTAATCTATAATACATACAATTTAGATATTAATACACTGGATTATTTTATTTTTTTTTTACACACTTTTAAAATAACACGGTTTTATACTTTGAAGATGACTGATATTGAATATTTAGTCAAAATGATTACTAATGAAGTTTTTTAAAAGAAAGAAATTTTTAAAAGGGTTCTCAATGATCATATATGAAGATTATGAAGTAGGTTTATTAACAGTTGATTCAATACTTGAAGATCGGCAACTAGCAAATAAATTTGGAAATCATTTTATAAGATTATAATGTAGAAGGAACTTTACAATTTTAATTCTATTTGACCAGCTTTGATACCAAGAGAAGCTCAAGAAAGACAGAGACAGTGAGCAGTAATCAAATTTTGTTTCAATCCAATAAACTATTATACAAGCTACAGTTAGCTCATGGGGTAAAAGAAATGTCATACCAAATGTTCATAAACATAATTTTTTATTTTGTTATGCTTTTTTTTTTTGTCATGGTATTATGCAGAATGTATATATGCAAAAAAAAATCTGGTATATAGTAATCTATATAAATAAAATGAATTGTAAAATGTCTGTCAGTTAGTTTGTCTGTGTCTCGCGTAGCTCCCAGACGGATGATCATAGACCTACTAAATTTTATATGGAAATTCTCTAGGACAAGTCCTGACATACCTCGAAGCGTTTTTTTTTTTTTTAAACTCGAATTATTTTAGGAGATATCAATAAAAAACATGTCACAAAAGGCTAATTTTTGCTCTCCGCCATTTTGCAATTGTAACCCCCACAGTGGAAAAAGTGAGGATTAAGTATATCTAGGTTGCCATATTTGGCAAGCTTATTAAATGATTCAGACTCTTGAAGTAAAAGTAAAAGAATAACAATTATTTTTAGATTATTTGTAAGGTTATTTTTTGATTAAAATATCATGTGCAAGTGAAATAGTATCAGAGCAGGAATGAAATGTTTTATACTCAAAAGAAAAATCAGATTTGGAATTTTTCAGAGTCTAAAATGTGCAACTTTTTAATTTGGCAAAAAATAAAATGGTTGCTATGCGATTTTGATTAGATGATTCTAGCACTTGGCACAATTTATCATCATTTCATCGTCTGCTACTTGGATTATGAATACACCTGAATAACTTTCTGAAACTTTCAGTTCGAATTGTGCATTTTTCTGCACAGCTTTTCCCCATCTATTTCTAGTGCATTACATCCAGAAAAAGGATGTTAGAATTTTAAGTTTATTTAAGCACACTGATGAATAATGATACACTTTGAAATTTAATGGAATAAGGAAAGAAAATAAGGAAGAGGCAAGGATTATGATATGCTTTTAATATATAGCACTTTAGTGAATATTTAAAATAAAGTGTTTCAGATTTTCTTACTTATTTTTCCCCTTTCTGTTTTTTGATAACGGGCAATATATCTAAAAGCTCTTCAAAATTAATATAGGACGAAAATAATTTGTACCTTTTTGTAGGTTTTTATCACTAAACCATCTTATTTTTGGGTACTTACGTATTATCCCAGTAGTCATTCCCAACAATCTATATTTTCATCAAATTGTTGCCAATCGTATTCAAAACTATTAATAATTTCATGTGTCCGGCATTTATCTCGGCAAAAAATCACTTGTCTTGTCAGACCACCGGGATAATACGTAAGAACCTATTTTTGTAACCAGGGGCGACCCAACACAGTAAGCAAGGTAAGCATTGCATCGGGGAGCCGGCTTCCAAGGGTCATTATTTTGAACTCAAAAACTAAGTAGAGCATAAAAAGGGCATCTTTTTTACATTAGCAGGGAGCACCACTTATCCTAGGGCCACTCCTGTTTGTAACCATCTTAATTTTAATTTCCATTCAGAGAATCTGAGAGATTTCAGTGCCAAGGAAGACATTGAGGAACAAGATTATCTCCGAACAAGATTTATTAAGATGGCAAATCAATTGGTCGCCGGAATAGGCTAGTTGAAAAACATGTTATTTTCTCATAATAATAATTTTAAAAGTGCTTATTTATATTCTATTTAGAGCAACACAAAGTCAAACCCAAATTATACCAATAAAGGAAATTTCATAACATAATTTGTATGTACTACAGTTGTCCCTCCACAAAGAGACACCTCTATTTAAGGGTCAGTTTTTTAAGTCCCAGTCCCTTTAGAGAGAGAGATAGTAATGTTTTTCCCTCTGAATAAGGGACCCTCCAAATAAGGGACAGTGGCAGAAATAAATGTGAAATTCATGAATTGGAAAAAAAAAAATCTTTAACAATCCTTATCAACAAAATTTTAATCTAGTTTTTCTGTCTAAACCAAGGTCAGGAGAGGATGATAATTCTTTTAAAAGTGGGAATCTCAGTTCTACTGCAATCAAAGATACATAGACAATAGATCTTTGGGGAGCAAACCCAAACATGCAGACATTCAACAAAGGAAGTGATAAAACAGGTTTTAAACTGCAGTTTACCAGAAAGGAATAAGGAGTATAATTTCCAGTAGCTAGCATTCATGTGGCAAATGCAGAGGTGAATTGTACAGTTTTGTAAATCTGATTTTGCAGTAGTTCTTAGTTTTTTAAATAGATTTGAAAAGGAAAAAGCTATCTTTGAAAGAGAGAAGGTTAAAGTGATAGAAGTTTCAGAGACTGAAAAACTTAACCTAAGACAGTTAGCAGAGAGGTATTGAATAAGTAAAAATCAAGTGAGCAATGTGTTAAAGTGTAAAGAGGAGATTAAAAGATTGTGGATTACAAATTCAAACGAAGATTTTAAAACTGTGAAATTTAGAAAGACATAATCATATGAAATTGATTCAGCTATATTTAACAGGTTTTCCTCAATAAGAGCAAAGAATATCGAATTCTAATTGAGATGCCTCTGGTAATTGTTATATCCAAAAAACCAAGGTGTTTCAAAAATATAAATCTAAATTCATTAAAAGTACAACGGGAATCGAATAAGAAGGAGTGGATGTCATCAGACATAATGACAAAATGGCTGATTGCATTAGATGGGAAAATGAGAAAAGCAGGTAGAAAATTTTTGCTTTTCATGGACAATGCCACTTCACATCCACAGAATATAAATCTTTGATCAATCAAAGTGTTTTTTTCCCCTCCACACACAACAGCAGTATTATAACCTTTAGATCAAGGTGTAATTAGAAGCTTTAAACTTTCATATAGAGATTTGTTTCCAAGACACATTCTCTCCATGGCTTCTTCATGCTAAAATAATGATCAACTTGCCAAGTCAGTGAATGTATCAAATGCTGTACAATGGATAAGATCAGTTATTAACTCTGTTTCTCAAGCTTGTGTAAAGAAATGCTTTGAAAAGGCAAGTTTTGTTGTGACAGTTCCCATTAAAAGAAATTTAAATGTTATTGAAGAAAGTAAAGATTTGAGTCAGCTGATAAGACAATGGTAGTAATGTTACTGTTGAGGAATACATGCATATTAATGAATAGCTACAGATAGGAGATTCTAATACAGATGTCGAGATGTTCATTAAAGAAACAGGAACAACATATAATTATAAAGAGGAAATCAAGAGCAAGAAAATTGTGATATTAAAAGCACTAGTCATGCATTAAAATATGCTAGAGAACTACTTAAGTCTATCAATGTAGGTGACAATGAAGGACTACTTTTAACAAGTAAATTAAATATTCATTTAGAGAAAAATGCATATGAATTCAAAAATATGAAACAAACATGTTTAACAGATTATTTTAAATAATATGTTATTACATCATATTTGTACATTTTCATGTATACTAAATTCAGTAAGATTTCATTTAAACATTCAAGAATATTTCAATTCGTCAAATGACAAAATTCAAATCCTCAATAAACCAGTTTCAAGAAGTGAATTATACTATATGTTTTGTCAATTAAATGTTTTAACTTAATGTATATACTTTAAAGAATTTATATGTATCAGAGCATGTATATGTAATATAGACAATCCCTCTTAATAAAGGACACCTCTATATAAGGGACAAAACACTTGGTCCCAAAGGTGTCCCTCTTTGGGAGGAACTATTGTATGAATAATGGCTTTAATTTTTTAAATTATAATTTTTAATAAGACATAAAGCTATACTCTGAAGTCCATAATTGTAGACCCTTCTGTAACATAGAAACATTCCATGTTATATGAATCCATGCTGTATGAGTCACAAACACATGAACAGCATCAGCAGTGTTAACAGGCAATACAGAAACATATGTCTTTTTTGGCATGTTATAGGAAAAAGGTAGAAATTTTTCTGCCGAGTTATACAAATCCACCTTATATGAACCTGTGTTATAGGGGAGTCTACTGTACTTTGTTTAATACATTATGTTTAATACATCGTATACATTCACAGGGGTTGTGCTGGCTTTCTTAAAAGTTTTGTCAAATTAGATTTTGCCGGACATCATTAAGAAATGCAATTGCCAATATTTTCGCCAAATCGTATTTTCTTTCGCCAAACTAATTTTACTATCACAATTTGCAATGTTGGCGATCGACAGTGCGACCCCTGCATTCATTGCTAATGTAATGTTACAGTAGCATGAGGTTGAAAACTTTGTCTATAAAGGTATCAGCAGAAAAGTGTAAATAATTTGTTTACTATTTCCATCTTACATAATGTGAAAAGATAATAATGAACAAAACTATAATGAACTATCATAAAAGCTTCAATTAAAAAAAGGGGGAACCATATATGTCCAGTATTACTTCCATACTTAGTGTCCAGTATTACGTCCAGTATCCATATTTGTCCAGTAGTTAGAATTCAGTTAATTTGTTTAATAAAGTAGTGTATCTAAGTGATATTTTATTGAAAATTACATAAACTAAATTCAACACCATACTTTTAATAAAAAAAGAATGCTACTAAAATAAATGATAGTTAATAAAATAGCAATAAAATGTGTTAAAAAAAATACTGATACTTACTACATCAAAATTTATACTATAATTTTTAAATTTAAGTTAGCATGAATTCAAATATCCATGCAGATAAATTATAGATTACAACAATTTATATGATTTTAAAAAATGAAAAATGAATTTTTATTCTTTTAAAAATTCAAAAGTCATTACTTGTTGTAATTCGTCATCAGATGAAGCCATAGCTAACATCATTTCAACAACTCCTTTCTGTCCTAAACAGAAATTACCAACATCTAACGGACCCTGTTAAAAGAGGAGAAAACCATTTCAAAATAATCTGTGATACTTGTAAATTAATCAAACATATTGTAAACAAAAGAAAACATAAGAATAACATATTATTTCTATCTAAAAAGCAAAAGATTTCTTTAAACAATTTTGAATTAAAAAATATTCTAAACTGATTTTTTTAAAAAATACTCAGCAGCTCAATGCACAGCAGAAAATTCAGATTATTTTGCTGCTGTGCATTAATTTCTATACAATAGGCAATCACAGAGTAATAATAATAATAATAAACTGAAAGAAAGTGCTTTCTAAACATTTCAAACTATCTTCAGAAATAGGTTTGCAAATTCAGAACTTTTAGGTATGTTAAATAGCAAATAAAACACAGCACATGTATATCTTGTAAGATGCATAGCTAGAGATTTACATTTATAAGCAAACGATAAAGGATAAGAAGAAAATTTTTAATCACCTGCAAAAGAGCTGTGATAGTAGTGGTAGCTCTCACCTTATTTTCAATGTCTGGACCTCTTAATTTATCACTGCAAAACATTTTGAAAAAAAGTTTAATAAAACAACACTACTGTAAAGTATCGCAAAGCGCCGCCCTCCTTTACAAATGATTTTTTGTTCTTAAAATACCAAATAAATGCTCCCTTACTCAAATCGGTTACTGTTATTCCTAATTATTGTCTTTATTTCTTAAGTACATTTCTGTTTTCAATGCACTTGCCCTAGATCAATGTACAAGTTACCTTGGTAATAACGAAATTTTTGAGCAGAAAATGGGGAATTTTATCAGTAACCTTAGTATGACTGATTGTTATAGCCAGCCTTGACTTCACGCCATAGCTTTGCTTAATTTCATCGAATGAGAAGAAGAGCAAAGATGCCTAAAATTACTTACTCTTAAGTTACAAAAAAGTTACAAGTAATAAAATGGCATAAGAAAGCAGATACATAATACATAGGACAGCAAAACACTTCAGCATTAATCGAAAATGGATTATTATTAAGATAAAAGCTGATCTAATTGGCATGCTCAAGAAATGCTGACTGCTTTGAGTAAATTTCAATGTAATAGATGTCAAAAACACTTTTTTAAATCAAGAGTCATCACAAAGCATTCAATGCTTAAAACAAACAATTCTTGAATGCATACTCATATTATTTACTTAGCATATTTTTTCTATTTCTACATTTTTGCCAATTTTTACTATTTATTCAGCCCTTTCACAAATAGACTGAAATTTTCCTTGAAGATTGAGGGGGCATTTAAACGGTAATTACACTTGAAAATAAGTATAAATAGAAAAAAACTAATTTTATTTAACAATCTAAAAGCTTAACTGCTAATCAAATTTATACGCTGCTTAATTTCTTTCAATTATTTATATAATCAGAAAATAATTTTATGAACAAAGCAAGAACATACTTAATGAATTCCATAACTTTACTCCGATAATCTTCTCGAGCCTTATCATAATCCATACACATATAAATTCTTTCAAGCGTAACAGCAACATGAGTAAGTGTTTTACCAGTAATACGCATGCTGCTTTCATAACGAATTTCTTGCAGTTCACTGGCAACTTCCAGCAAAGGCCAAAGTCCTAAATCACATAAAATTACAGTTACAGAATGGATAGTAATTATCAAAAATAAGACAAAAGCATAAATCTGAATCCATTTTACACTTTTATCAAAGCACTATAGCACATTTCTAACAGTATTACCTGTCATAATAATAATTTTTTTTTAATGTAGCAACGTAAAATAACTTAATTCTATCACATATCTCTAAAGCTTTGAATCTTTCATAATTATAAATATATACAAATCATGTGATAAAGGAAAGGAATAAATTCTTTTTTTTTTAAATTACTTCAATTATTTAAAAAAAATGCTTCAATTTCACTAATTTATTTGTTTATTATGATCCATTAGAAAGTCCCCTACAGAGGGCATTCCCTATATAGGCCTAGGACCCTAATGCAGTCAATTGGTCTTAATCCATAGACAAACAATAATACTCAGGATGTAACTTTCAATCAGTGAAAAAAGTTCTAGAATCGGTTCAGTAGCTACAAAATGCCCATAGTGTTATGTATTAGAATTATTTTGAGTGTCTTTGTTAAAGAATTATTTATGCTATATGCATGAAACGTTGCCTGCATGTTAATCCAGGGTATAAGCTATGTACATTCCAAATTTTATCCAAATCCGTTCATCTGTTTTTGCATGATTGAGTCACAAACATCCAAACGCAAACATACACATTTATATTATTGGTAGGATTTGGAAATTTATTAACTTTTAAGAAACATACATTTGGACTTTTCTATCTTATGCTTTTTTATTTGGCATAAAACAACTTATTTTCCATGACATTTCATGCTTTTCAAAATGCACACGATTCTGCAAATAGAATTTCTGCTTTATTTCAAAAGCATAAATCATTTTGTGCAGATGAAACTTGCCAAACATGACTGCCTAAAAGCAGTTTTTAATTAATAGTTAAAAAAGTAATTAACATTTCAAAATTCTGAGCCTCAGGTGCATATTACCGAAATCATGGGCTTTTATGCTCAAATTTCCAAAGCTCTGCATGCTGTAGATTTGTCTGGAGAACATTCATTTTTATAGATAGATAGATTTAGTGTAAAACTGGTAAAATTTTGATGCTATTTCATGTTTTTCAAATGCATGCGATTCTTCGTTGAAGTAATAGCATTTCTATTAGCTCAAAACAGGAATCATTTTATACGGGCAAAACTTGCCACACATAGCAATATAAAAATGGTTTTTAATTAATACTTAACAAAGAATTAAAAATCTAAAATACTAAATAGCCTATACCAAGCACTATGAAAGTGTAGCAAACAAACAAGAAAAACAAACTCACTTTCGCATTTATAATATTAGTTAGGATTTACACTGTCTGAAAAACTAAAAAATCTATTCAGCTAAAGGCTTCAATTTATGGACTTAGTGTGTTTGGTTACAGTTACATGAGGGATATTTACCTAAGGTGGAGGATGCCTTGGGCAGAGGACTTTTTAAGAAGTTCTAACAAATATTCATGTTATATCTGGAGAAAATATCATAAAACTACAGACTATTAGATCGACAGCTGTAGGAGTGGGCAGAATTCGAGTCCTACACACTTCACCATCTCAGAATGTTCAGTGTCTTATCCATTTGGCTACTGGTCGGCATGTGGAATTCGAGGAATGTACATAATTAATTTTTGCAACACAACTTCAAACACAAAATATTCTTTTTAATTGCATGATGTAAATAAACTTACCATCAGTAGTTACTAGCTTATATCCCCAATTCAATGCTTCATACTCAACATTTTTCATAATCAGCTCCAAAATTGCATCTCTTCCAAGAGCTGACATGACACGACTTGATACACTTTTATTTAATGTGGCCATAATCGAGTCAATAGCTGATTCATTCTCTATACAAAATAGAAGAAATAATAAAATTGGATATAAAGACGCTGTCACTAAGTTGAGTTCTTCAATAAAATTACAATTATATGCAAACAGGGTTTTCAATTTTTATGAACCTTTCCCTATTTTTATAACATAAAAATAAGGAAATTATGTAAAGACTTGACAGCATACTAGGCATCGACTGATAGTACTGGCAACTGCTAGTATCAGTGCTGATACTTCATTTTTTTGTATGCAATGGTATCGGTACTTCAATATTTTAAAAGTATTGGAAAAGTATCTGTTCCTAATACATTCGACTGTTTACACCGATACTTAACTCTTCTAGAAGGAAAACTACACAAATGTAACAGCATACTAAAATCTTTATTATGGTGACGAGGGGCATCGTTTCATTCGAACAACTGTCTTGTGGCTGTTGTTAGAGAACTAACTGGTCATTCATTTTTTCCCAAAGAAGCTTTGAATTCTTTTTTCAACAATTAGGCACCAGTTTCTTGTGAGCTGGTGTGAAAAAAAGTCATAATAATCCGAGAAAAACTGTTAACTCTCATTCACTCATCGTAGATATAGATTTTATGCTTTAAAACATGTTTTATGTTTTTATTAAAAAAATTTGACACCAAAACATTTGATTCAACCTGGGAATGAAATCGATATCAAAATTTGATGGAGGGGGGGGGAGGGATATACTTTACTTGTTCTTGATATATTTGATGTTTTAGGAGAAGATTGCAAAAAAATTGGTAACGATAAACATCAATATCCTTTTACTTAAAATTGCTTAGAGACTTAGAGAGATGGTTACTTGTGCTGAGGGCCTAGGGCCTTTCAAATTAAATAATTTTTGAAAAGGGTCTTAATGGTTGAAAAAGCAAAATTTTTCACTGAAAGACTTCATCATTTTGATAACAAAACTGAACATTTCCTGAAGAGTGTGGTTAGCTGAGTATACCCCTTTGAGGATAACTTTGACAGAGCCTATGCTTCTGTTACAGCGACCCAAGGCAAATGCATGTAACGAAGCAGTGGCTACTTTGCTTGAACAAGATATTGGTGAGTCATAGAACACAGGTGCTCAAAATTTCATACAGTTGTTAGACATTGATACTGTACTTTTAGTCAGTGGTGTAATCATGTAGGGATGGTATCCTGCTTTTTAATATTTTACTCTACAAATTCTTTTTACACTAAACAAACACTTAAATTCTTTAATGCACTGAGATTTTCATATTGTGATTCTGGGTCAAAAAGGAAACCAAAACTAGTCTTCTAGACTCATTTAAAGTCTCATTGTTAATGCTAAATAATATACGTACACATATCCTAAAAAAAAAAAAAAAAAACAGTAATTTGAATAAGATATTTGGATAAAATAAATTTGAATAATAAAATAATGTAGTGATTTGGCAGTCTTGATCAAAGGCTTTCTTTCCGAAGCGGGGATAAAAGGAAAAAGCTGAGTATCAAAGATTTGGTACAGATCTGAAAGAATATTTCTGTCAATTTGATGCTGATTGTTCAAGATTATTGATAGAAATATTACGTTTAAAACTGCTCTTGATCAAAATGACATGGTAATCAATCATACAAAAATGTAATAAATATTGATTAATTAATAAATATTAAAAAACTAATTTAATCAATTTATTGTTTTAGGAATAATTAACTTAAACCTAATTACCATATTTATGTTAAACATAAAAAATGACTGGACCTATTGTTTCCCTTAGGACTATATGACTGCTTTTAGGCATTGTTTTATTACTATGTCACATATAGCATACTTAATTTTTTAAAAATTAAAATAAAAGTGTTACAAAAAATTCACACTAACTATTTTTTCGTGCTTTTACGGCTCTCGACTAAATAGGTGATAAAAAAAAACAAAGTAAAAAGTTTGTGTCACTTTTTTCAGTACAGTAGAGTCTCGACAATTCGAGATGGACAGGATCAGGCTTGCATCGAACTAACGAAATCATAAAATTTAAAAAACAAATAAATGGAAATAAAGCAATTTTTGTAATTTAAGTACATATTTAAATGTAAAATGTACTTACATGTTATTATATTACTGATGCTTAGAACTGGTTAATTACCATATTTTCCGGTAATAACGCCGCACCGTGTATAACGCCGCACCGAGAATAACGCCACACTTTTTTAAAAGTATTATAGAATCAAACTTATCAAGTTTAGATGTGTTATTTTAGGTAATACTATAAAGTAGTACACATAAAATTAAACAATTATAATTAAAATAACTTACCATGTAATATATAAATTTACGATGTTTGTCGATGCGTCATTATTAGTACAATTTATCTATTTTTAGAATATAAGTATGTATATATATATATATACTACAGACTGTTTTCTACTTCAGAATATCCGTCAAAATCCTCGTCCTCAGTGTCAGTCTGGAACATTTTTAAGAGTTCAGATGGCATAAGTTCATCAACATCTGAACCGTTTTCATCATCGGAAGACATACTAGAAATTGCAGGAATCCCATTAGCGCTATTTTGTGAAAAATCGATAATTTCGTCTTTTTGAAAGGCTCTCTTTACCACACCATTCGGAATTTTATTCCAGGAGTCCAAAATCCACTCGCAAAGTACTGTTTTTTGTTCCTGAAAAATGTTACTATACGTAAACACCGTGATGGGTTTTTGCCATGCGAGACTTTTATAGGAACGGAAAAAGATTATGGATTATTTTGTTCCTTAACCAGATTTAAGGTTATTTTTTTTTGGAGGGGGGGGGGTTAAATGATCAGCAGCTGTAACTTTGGAACTACTTACAAGCCGCACCCAGTTATTGGCCGCATTTTTGTTTCCGAAAAAGAAAAATATTGTTTAACGCCACGGCGTTATTACCGGAAAATACGGTATATTGAAAAATAATTGTCAATTATTCATTGTTTTAACACGCTGATGTGTTTCTATGCAGCAATATCGCATCATCTCCAAAGCAGCATGTCAGCACTGCACAGAAATGTCTGTGAGGGCATCTATAGGAAGAATAGACCCATTTTCTGCGAGAGGCCGATTTCTGATGTTGCTTCCAGGTGCTCCAGGTATTTGTATTTGTGGTGTGTAATAATTTTTTCTTGTGTTTTGTATTTGTTGGTCATTATTTATGAGCTAAACTGATTTTTTCCCTAACTCAGATTTATGGGAAACTTGAACTATCGAGACTCCTATACCCCCCCCCCCTCTCCGTTTGAATCCATTAGACAGATAAAATCCTTGGATCTTTGGAATGTGAAGGAAAAATGTTGGAAAGCAAAACAACTCGCTAGAGCGATTCTGCTGAAAAAAAATCGACCAAAACTCTAGACTGTTAGATCGACAACCAGAACCCAGACCTGCTCATTTCAGATGTTTCCCAATGTTCAGCATCTTATCCATTCAGCCATTGATCGACACAATTTAAATAGAAAAGTGTGTGTGTGTGGTGGGGGCAATAAATAATGTGGAATCACTTCACTATATTCATTGTTTTGTTCAAATTTTTCTACTGGGTACGAATTTTTATCTGTGGGCTCGCAGAACATCATTAATTTTAATAAAAGAAAAGAAAAGAATGAGAAGCACTCTTGTTGCAAAAACTGCCCAGAATAGAGATGTAGCTTTAATGCCATTAACACGTGTAAAGAATCGGTAGCGGTCATGGGTGCCAAGAGGTTTGTGCAATGGGGTGCACTTGCGCTCCCCTGGAATTAAAAAAAAAAAATGATTAATCTGAAAATGTAAGTAATTTTCTTTTTTAAAACTTAGTACAGTAAAAAGAGGCCTGAATGATATTTTGAATTCTACATGCAATTGTCACATTAAATTAGCTTTTCAGACATGTGTTTATGCTTAATCTTCTCCGCCATTGTAAATAAGTTTTAAGTTCTTGAGAAGTCATCCACATACTTATTTTTGAGAGAAACCACTCATATGGGATAATGTTGGTGCTCATACTGTGTGCCCCTATAATATAATGACCAACACTTCTGGCCATGGTAGTGGTGAATGCTTCAAAGTAAGTGTACGCCATTAGGAAAAAATATTTTGAAATTTTGAGTTTTTTGACATGGTGATTTCAATATAAAGTGAAGGCATCATTGTATCCCTTTCGAAACTTGGGCTCTGTTTTACTATGTCCCAGACATCACAGCAAACTTGCAGCAAGCTTGATTTATCAAGTCAATAAAATTTAATTAAGCTTGAAAATTTCAAGCGTGTAAGCTTAATGCAAGCTTGAATCAAGTGTTCTAGTTTACACTTGCCCAGCTTGCATTAAGCTTGACACATCAAGCTTAAATCAAGTTTGACATAGAAAGCTTAATTTCAAGCTTAAAAAATTTTCCTAAAAAAAAAATTCCTAAATTCACGGGGCGCCGGTCGGCGAACTCGCCCTACATATTTTATTTTGCCACGCATTTTCCCCCTCTATGCTGAAATTTCAATTTAATTTAATCGGTTTCCATCAAGTGTCCGCGGCTAGAATAGAACCTGGGACCTTTGGGATGGGAGGCGAGCATCCTAACCATTGTGTCAATCTCAGTCGGGCTGATATGACTAAAGTTTGAAGTGACTGTTAGGGTTATTTCTGGCCAGATTGATAAGTGGCCGAGTGTTATTTGTTTCTTTTATTTTTCCATTAGATGCATCAAAATTAAAATAATGTTATGTGTGATTTAGAGACTCTACTAATAGGGAAATAAACATAATATAAACTTAACAGCAGCACACGTTTTAAAACTTTCAGAATCGCGACACTCATGTTGGGCAATACTGGCCAAAATCGAGACAAACGACTGATTTTGAAATCAATTTCGTAGTATAATTGTATTTTATTTTGAAGAATTTCCATATTTGGAAAAATAGAATCTTTTTTTTTTAAATTCTATGGTCAAGTACATTTATGACTGATGATAAATTATTTTGTAGCGGCCGGAAACCGCCTCATTCTACCACCCATAAAGTGAAGTATATTAACTAACTAAATTGTGTTAATTATATTAAAATTTATTTTTAGGGCTAATTAATTAGTTAATGGAATTACTAATGTTAATTAGATGTAAACAAAACTAAAACTCCCCTTGTGTTACACTTCAGAGGGGCTTATCCCATTCATTCCTTCCCCTTGCGTGTTCTAATGTCCAGGTTTTGTGCAATAATAAAATAAAACACAACTTTTACGAACTTTTCTTTATTTAATATGTCCAATTTTAGAAAACGCTAGACATTTCAATGTTTATTCTTCTTCTCGCCTACAGTGCCAGATGGCGCCATCAGCACAATAGCAATAATCAAGCTAATGGATTGAACTGTCAAGCTTGTATTAATACGTCAAATTCAAAGAAATGTCAAGCTTGATTTAAGCTTATGTGCTGTCTGGGGTAGACGATCTCTAAGCGAAGTGTAGTGTAGTTTATTTAAGGCAAACCTTTACAAGGGGTACCAGTGTTTAAGAGGTCTCTGGTCTCCCAGTAATGAGAAGGAATGCTGGACTTCATAAGAGCTGGACACACGAAGAGGTGATCAGCATTCATCAAAGCACCACTACTGCAGAGGGGGCAGGCAGGGCTATCTACCAAACAGAGTTTATACAGATGGGCATAGAGACAGAAATGTTGAGTCGCCAAACAGAAAGCAGCCACAGCCCTGTCCCTGGGCTTTTTAAGGGGTTCTAACATGTATTCATATGACATCTGGATAAAACCACCCAAAACTCCAGACCGTTAGATTGCAGCCAAGTGGTAGGACAGAACCCTGAACCTTCACACTTCAGCCATTTACCATTTTCAGTGCTTTATGCATTGGGCCATGGTGGAGCCCACCTAAGCTGAAAATTGCTATAAACATCAATGCTACACAAAAAATATTATGCCCCAGTTTTCTGGAAAAATTCGTCTGCTATAATTAAATATAAAACAATGCTGTTAACTGAATGTAATTTAAATAATTAATTATTATTATACATAAATTAAGGTATTATTAATTAGGGTAAATTAATAATTTACATAGTTAAAGTTTTTTATTTGGGAATACCTTATTCCCCCGTACACGATATATATTTCGGTTACACACATAACCGGTTATGTGTGTAACCGAAATATATATCGTGTACGGGGGAATAAGGTATTCCCAAATAAAAAACTTTAACTAATAAATCCGCCGTATTAAATAATGTTTTATATGTGTTTATTAATAATTTACAATTTTGTGTTTCAGCCGAGGCAAAAAAAATATTATCACGATGTTTATTTCAGATACTGATGTTACATTTTACAGTCAAGATTCTTCTCCCTTTGAATCTAAATAGTCTGTTTGCTTGATCAGCAACATTTTAATGAACCACAATTTCTCTCTCATAGCATTGTGAAGGTGTCATCTTCTTCAGCATTTTAGAAAATCACAGAACCCCTGGATTGACTAAAATGCGACTTTTGGTGCCAAATTTCTGTCCCCAGCATGTCTGTTTTTTTTGGTTTTTTTTTTTTGTCATTGCAGTAGGAACAAAATTGAATCTTCTTCTTCCAAGTAAATAACTGAATATTTTTGATTATTTGTACGTTATACTAAATTATTTTAAATAATAGAAACTGTCTAAAAATTATCAACTCAATAAAAGCAACATTACAACTTTTCATTTCATATATTTCATTTCACAAGACAGAATTTAAGGTTAGTAGTAATAGTTTTATTTAGAAATTGTCAAATAATTATGGTTTTCTTTTATTTGTACAAATGTTTTTAACCCTTGCATCAACGACCAAAAACACCCTGCATTTTTTAAATACCTGGTACCACAGTACCAACATTGAACATCTAAGCTCTCCATTTGTTTCATTACCTGTTATCAATTTTATAGTCAAGTAATAACTTACTGTATGACTCGAATAGCGAATAATAATAGTAAATGATTACAAGAAAAATAATTAATAATAATAATTATTATTATAATGTTTGCTTATATTTGTTATAATAATCATTTACAATATACAGTCGAGTGCCAAAAATCCACCCACCTAAAATCTGCAAACGTCAGAAATCCGCACACCTTCTGTGATGTAAATAATGAAATTTGCTGTTATCCACTAATGATGAAATTGTTGAAAAGTGTTTTAAATCCAGATAAATGATTGATCCAGATATGTGATTCTGATGTCAATGATGAAATGACAAAAAAAAAAAAAAAAAAAAAAAACATTTGATGAAAGTTTAAATTTTTTTCCACCGTCTTGGCAACACTCAATATTTCTTACTCAGTGTTGTCATCATTTGGAAATCTTTACTTACTATATTATCTCTCTTACTGCACCATTAGTTTCATCATGATTCTATAGCGGCAATAATGCCCCATGTGAAGATATTAGCTTTTTTGCTGTTTTAATTTTGAAAGTCTGCATGTGGTACCTAATGAGCATTGCAAAGTTTACAAATTTCCAATTTACTTTCTTTTATTTGGCTTTTCTAAGTCCTATGTCCATTGTCACATGGGCATCAATCATGTTGATTGTGTTTGTGTTTGATATTACATAATTCAGGGTATGAATGTATGTTTCAGTTTGCTTGTGCTTTCTGTATGTATTGCACACACGAGCACGCGTGCACACATATATATATGCATGCATGTATGTATATCTTGGGAATATCTACCCCCCTGGAAAAATTCCTGCTAGTGCCCTTGGTGTTGGTTAAGTATCGGTGTCGGCTGATACTGAAGCTTAAAAGCATCGTTATCGGCAATTTTTAAAAATTAAAATGAATTTATAAGTAAAATATCGGTATCAGTCGATCCCTACAGCATACTCAAATATGCAAAAGCAAAAGTATGAACAAATATGAGAACAAAAGTTGGAAGAAGATAAAATTAATAATGCTTTAATAAAAGCAAAAGTTTCTAATATTTTTATTGAATTTTTAGTTGAAAATTTCTACATCTATTTAATATATATATATATATATATATATATATATGTATGTATCATAGTTCTTGACTGACAGACATGTTTTCAAAATTGTCAAGGATGATGTAAAAATCTCTCTTAAAAAAAAAAAAAAAATGTTGAAAATGTGTGTAAGAATAAAGTATATTTGGGAGAATGTAATATTCAACACAAGATCTACACACATGCAAGGCTTTTTAAATATAAAATGTTTGACACATTAAGCATTGCACTGTAAAACAGAATAGAAATAGAATTGCAACACAGATATAATAATTCAAACTAAGTTACTAATAATGAATTTTTTTAAATACCTGCTTTCAATTTCTTGTCAGGTTTTTTACCCTCTTTAGCATCCATTCCCGTAAGGGCATTCAATATGATTTGAATTAAGTACTGAGCAGCATTAACATAGTCTTCAGAATTGGAGTTCAAATTTTCAATTAAGAAAGGAACTCCAATTTCATGTAGTATCACCTTGGTCTAAATGAAATACACAAAACTGTTAAGCTGATTTTTATAGTTAAGACAAAAAAAATATATAAAAATATGTATATATAACTTCATTAAATATTGAGTTATATTTGATTCAGTTAAATAAAATGAAAACCATACAAAGCCTACATAACAACTATTAGAACTGTAACAAAATAGTTTTCGTAATAACTTTTTAAAAGGTATAATTTATGACCTCCAACTATGAGAGGGCTCGTAATCTAAAGATTGAAATGGGCTTCATACAATAAGTACAGGAGAATGTCTAATATAATTTAATTAATAATGGTGCCACATGAATTGCTGTCTTTTATTAGTCCCCTGGTATACATGGTCCTTGATCTATAAGAGTGGACTTGGTTCTAAAAATCAGAAAATGGAGCCTTGACCATACTGCACTATATATTATTGCCTTAAAAACAACTAACACCTGTTTCCCACCTGACGGCTTCACATTATACCGATAGGTCGCTTTTGAATTTTTCCCAGGGTACAGACTCTGGTATTTTTAGTGATTCTTTTGTCTTTTATCTACATACTGGATCATTTACAACTCACTTTGACGGGAAACTTGAGACCCTCTAGTAATTTTTTGCTCGTCTTGCACCTAGAAAGCAGTAATATTTTCTGATTCTATTGTTAGGTCAGGCATGCACAACCTATGGCCTGCAGGCGAAAACTGGACCGTGATGCCTGTTTAATTAGCCCACGAACCTCTTTAATAAAGTACATTTTCATAAATTTCTTTTGCTTATCATTTGTGCAAACACTTTTATTTTGCATTCTGAAGAAATAAATTAGCACATACATGGGTTGATATAATCGAAATTTGGGTTTGTTTTCTACAGAAATGAAATCAAGATTACCAGAGCACATATCTTTCATCACCTATTTCTTGTAAACTTTCATCAGGACAGGGGTCCTGAGGTGTAGAGTTATATGGGCTCGTGGGGGCTCGAGCCCCCCCCCCTCAATAAATTGTGAATAGGGGGCTGAGCCCACCCAATAATTTACCACTAAATACAGAAAACTAATTTATACTAACATAAAAAAAAGTATTTCACGCCATTTACAAACGTTTAAAAAAACCTTTACTTGTACTATTTATTTATTTGCCAGGAGAGGACAGCTCACGTCACTGAACGTGTCACTTAGAGCTACATATACGTCCTTCCCGGAATTTCACACCTCATCAGAAGGTGGGGGACTTCTGAATATTGGCACCCCTTAGAAATTGCTAGCGACCGCCGAGAGGACTTTTGGAACTACGGATTTAATGTGCACATACACCACGGTCTTTAGTGGTACGCCGGTATCAAATTCGCGACCTTCCAGTTACGATTCCAACGCCTTAATCACTGGGCTACCACGGCCCTTACTTGTACTATTAAAAATTTTCTTCTTTTGATTTCAATCATGATTTAGTATTCATTGTGACGCCATGTAACACACAATGTTACTAGAAGCTGCGCTCGCCAGGCTCTGGTTAATTAAAATCAGATTAATGAAAAAAAGTTCAGATGTGTCTAAAATGCACTTTGTCATCGAAAATGTTTTTTTTTTTTTTTTCTCCTTTGGATTTTTTACGTTCTTCTATTTTTAACTTCTAACATGGTAGGAAGATACTAACATGGATACTTACCTTGGATAGGTGTAGAATTCTATGGACCCATAGAGCGCGAGCATCTCCAATCATTTACACTTATATATAATAAGTCATAGCTTCCAACTACTACGGAATATAACTAACCACATTTTGTAACCAGTATATCCTTAATTATTTTTTTTCAAAATAGTAACCAGCTCGCGTGCGCAGCACAAAAATTTTGCTTATTTTAAGCCGAAAAATCATGTAGAAAAAGTGGTTAATTATATTCCATACTAGTTGACAGCTATGAGTAAGTTATATGTACATGAATCAGTGGCGTAGCCAGAAATTTTTCATGGGGTTAATGAATAAATGGGGCGGGGTTATGACTTCTGCAACTCACATATATCTATACGGGTGTATGATAAGGGAGTGAAGAATATACATTTTGTAAGGCAAAAAATCCCTCATGGGGGTTATGACCCCCTAACTCCCCCCTTGGCTACGCCACTGACGTGAATATATGTGGTTGAGGGGCCCGGCCCCCCAATAATTTTGAAAACTTTACACTTATGGTTCACTATACCCTACACCCAGAAAATGCCACATGTGCACATCATAAAATTCCTGAAATCTGTCTTTTTAAGCAGTACAAAGATTAAAAAAATCCTATAATGTACAGAATGTTGGTCCACAAATTAAAATACACTAATTGCACCAAGGACTGGAAAAAATTCAGGATGTCTCATTATAAAGAGCACTACACACTGATACAAATGAAAGAAACTGTGTCTTATTTTTTGCAAAATTTCTAGAAAAAACATTAAACTCAAAATTGCACAGCAAAATTTTTTGAAGTGCAACGCTATTTGATTTATAAGAATTTTTTCTTAAGCTTCATAAATGATGCTGTTTTATCATTTATTTCAGCATATAATGCAGCTTGTAAAGGAACATTCTGAAAAGTTTAAAGTGCTTAACATAGCAATTTTCTTTTTTATTGTATTTTTATACCAAAATCACGATTTTCTCAAAATGCACTTAACACACATTTTAATTTCCCTTGTTTGCAAATCTGTATATTGAGAATTGTTCATTTTATCCATCAAAGTGGTTGAGTGTCTTTTTACAAAGATCCTGTGACACCCCCCCCTCCTCCCTTCCCATGTGGGAAAAAAGTGTATGTGTTCATGGCTGCACCACTGCATTGGCCCTCTTAAAGTACCTTTCTATTTTATGGCCCAAGGGCTAAAAAAAGTTGTACACCTCTGTGCTAGATTTACCATATTTTTTTAAGTCCAACCCAGGAAACCACATTTTAGAGAGGGACTTCAGTAAAATCTTGTTATGTGCTCTTGTAATTAATTTCAAGAGAAGATTAAATGTATAATTCTGAAAAATTCGTTAAAGTGAAATTTCGTAGACTTAGTTCGAATGGTTTCCTTTAATAAAAATATTTTATTTGTTAATCTGAAATATTCATAAAAGTTTAGTTAATACTAAGCAGATTTTATAGTATTTTTGAAATTACTTTAAAGTAATTTAAAAATTTCACCTTACTGGAACATTAAACTTTATTCATTTAGTCATTTTTTTCATTAGACATGATTTTTTTCAGAAATTCTTTTTGTTTTGATGACATCATAAAAATCACAACACGAAAGATCAGAATTAATTTTGACATTTAAAAGATGTACACATTGAAAGTCTACCCTATTCTGCTGACAAAATGTTCCCCATAACAGAAAAAACTTTCTGAATTGGAGCATATGTGCAAAGCAAACTCAACCAACTAATTTAGAAATGTCGTGACATGAAGTATCAGCCTTCCATAAAACCTTAAAAATTGCTTTCCACATCTCTTCGTTAAAAAACTGGACGATGACCATATACTTGTATTTTAGTACCCCGGCCATCTGGTAAGCCTTTCTATTGCTGCCCTTCAGGCTTTGTCAAGCAACTAGGAGAATAGGAGTCCCCATGTTCAAAGGCAAGGAGCTATTGAAGAGGATTGAAGGAGATGTCCTTTTCAAATGGGTGCCATCTTACTGAGGTCTTTGGGGTAATGAGATGGTAGACCCTTTGGCAAAAAAGGGTGCAGGTATTCTTCAGAAGTCTTGTTGTGACTTGCCTTTTCATTCAAATAAACAAGACATAAACAGAATTCTCAAAAAGTCATTTTGTTGTGTGGCTTCTCAGGTTGTTTGAGATAAATCCTGGAGTGTGCTTGATCCTGAGATAAATCCTCTTGAAATAAATCCTGAAGTTCTGCTGCTGTTTCTATGTTTTGACTTTTGACTGGACATGATTGTCTTAGTGCCTATTTGTTCCATATTACTTTTACTAGTTCACTTGACTGTGTTTTATGTATTCTAGACAGTACATGACTGCTGTTTATTTGTATGAGTATTCTGTATTAAAGGATTTTAATTGTATTGTAATAAAATACTGGAGAGCCCAATACCTAATGACCTAATGGAGAATAACCTGGCATTTTAAAAAAAAAAATAATAAATGACCTATCTGCTTAGTGACTACTTGCATTTAACCTGAATTTGTAACCGTAGTTTGGTTTAGTGACATGAGATAATTTGAACCAAAACTGAATAGCTTTTACCTAAAACCATATATTAAAACCTGTTCCAGAATTTCATACTAGAAATCAAAGCCCATTGTGGAGGCAATTACAAGGGGTGTTAGAAAAAACATTTAACAAAAATATGTTTACACTCAATGAATTTAATCTTCACTCACCTAAAATAAATAAGTTTATATTCAATTTTTATTACATACCCAAATCAAATTTCACGCTCTTCTGGAAATGCACAGAAACTTTTGGGAGTTGAAAGATTTTGTTTTGTGTACACAGCCTTTCTTATGTCCATGCAGACAATTTATTTGTGAAAAAAAAATAATAAACTATGTAACCAGGAAAAACTATTTTAAATGAATTGGAATCACACACACACTTTCCTTTCAAAGCCCATGATGAATATGATGTCATATCGATTGCAATAGCTCATTTTGTCACTCAAATGATTGACATATTTTACTCTTCGAAAAAAAAAATGGAGCTGAAAATAGCAAAAAATTGCTTAAAAATTAGGGAACTGGTGGATTTTCAGATTTTTAAAGTAGCACAAATTGTTTTTTATTTTAAGTTTATGTTTGTTTTTTATATTTTTATACATAATTATGAAAAATTTCAAGCAGATTACATAAACGGTGTAGATGTTATTATGCTTTTTAATTTTTGAGTAATGGCAGTAAAGTATTTATATTGAAGTGGTTGCCCAGAATGGTTACAGAGTGAGTCAAGGATCAGTGTAACTATATAGTAGGATTCTAAGCATAATCTTCAAGTATATATGGAACGATTTGCTTAAGCCTTTAATATGCGGTGTCCTTGTTGTGAAAACACAATACTCTGACATTCTGATTGTCAGTTTAAAAAATATGCATGCAATTTTCTAGGTTTTGATTCATGAAAAATAAATTTGATTTCAATAAAATATTTAAGTTGGTACAATTAAATAAAAATCTTTTACTTTAAGCATATCATTTCCAGTAAAAATTATCAATTATTCATAAAATTTGAGTCAAACTTGTTTTTATCAGCACTGGCATCTGCTGAAAACTGTAGAATGTGAAGAAAATGCATTAATATAGTAGAACAACTGGACAGATTGGCCAAATGGCCCAAATGCTGAAAAAGTGCAGCTCAATTTAACCACCACACAGACAGCTGTATCATAAAAAGTTCTTTAGATCTGTGGTATCAGACTGGTGATTCATTCGACCCCTGTATGTTTGGTAGTTAAATTGAACTATAAGGCAATGGCTGCAATTTTTCAGCATTGGCCAGAGTATTCAGTTGCTGTTCTATATAAACAAGAAAATAAATTTCAAATGGTTAAAGCAGTAGTTACTTTTACATAAAATGGGTATTTTAGATATAGAATGAAATAGGTAGTTCTTGTAATGTACCTTTAACCGTCATATTCTTTAGTGAGGATTTGGAACATGAGCCAAATAATAGATTAAAAAAATATTTTAAATGTCTTTAGAAATATTTTTTATTTGGCATTTTATTAAAGAATTAATTTAAAATCGTGTATGCAAACTCATCATATTAAAATACAAGTATTTTTCCATGTAATTTCGGTACAAGTCAAAAGCATTTTAAAAATAGGGGAGAAAGTGTGAATTGCATTTTATTAAGTAAACTGAATACATTTTAAATGAAATTTCTGTTAATATTAGCCATTATTGTAAAGTAACGACATTAAAATCAAATATGCCATCAGAAAATGAATACAAAAATCTAGATAATAAATACTTAGCTACTTCTCATTACACAACAAGTCTAATATTACAGCTGTAAAAAATATTTTTTTTACATACAACTTATGAATATGGTTCACTTAACAGAAGTAATACTTACACGTTCTGTATTCTTTTTACACAGTTCTGAAAATGTTCTGATTACAGCTAGGGATATTTCTTCATTTAATTTTTCCAGTTTCTTTACAGCTAATAGTTTAGTAATACCATTTTCTTTCATTATTAATTCGGCTCCAGCTTTTTCTTTTGCTAGAACAAGTATGTTGTTGGCTGCCTATCAAAAGAGAACATTAAAACAAAAAATAAAATTTGCTATTTTAAGCTTAAAAAGGGACATGTTTTAATATCTATATGATTGATAGTGACCGCATCAAATGAATGAATAAAGTTTAATTACTTGTTGTCTTTTCTCTGAGGATACTTCATCCCCAAGAAGATATTCAAACATATTTTTTACTTTATTAACAGTACTGGCTTGCTCTTTAGCCTATAAAAAAAAGGACGATTATAATATGCTATATTTTATGCAAAAGATAATTAAATAAATTAGCTCATGGACTAAAATAATCTATTTACAGCTCTACATGATATACTGGGGCCAGAAACACAAATTTCAGATGAAGTCCACAAATCTGAGTACCTATTTCTGGCCTGCAGACCAACACACAAGTTCATGAGACTTTTTGCTGCTAGTCTAGATGAATGAATATATTAAAAAATACACATAAGCAAATTTTGCATTAACTAAAATTCATATTTGTACTATATTTGATTTAATAAATAAAGCACTTATATATTGCTTCTTATTTTTGCTGATCCCAGTCTGCAAAACATTTTTTCTGGTCTGCAGGTGATAAAGGTTGGGGAACACTGATTAATGCCATAAACAGGCACATAACTACACTATCCCAAAAATCAAGGTAAAAAAAAAAAAAAAAAAAAAAAAAAATGAAAGTGATAAATAGGCAAAACATAGTTTGAAATTCTTCAAATTTGGATATGTTACTAATAAAAGAAGATTCATTCAATAGCATTATGCAAAAGAGTATCACTGCTATCACTTTACATACCGTATATACGTTGGTATAAGCCCACCCCCCAAAATCGTTCAAAAATGACTGACCATTGTATAAGCCAACCCCCAACTTTAAAAATTGATGTGCCTGTGAAAAACTCCCCTGACCAGAATTAGACTGGCTTTCATTGATCAAGCGATTGTTTTGCACCATAATCGGTTTACAGCGCAGTTCTGGCTGTGAACCAATTACCACATTCTTCACATTTAACAAGTGCATTCAAGCAAGAATTTCAGTGAAAATGGCTAAAGTAAAAAGTCTGTCTTACAACATGGCTTTCAAAATGAAAGTAATTGAATATGCCGAGAAGCATAGTAATTCTGTTGCAGCTCGTGAGTTCAGTGTTTGCACCAAACAAGTACGCAAATGGAGAAAACAAAGAACATTTTGGAGACTCTGCCTTGCAAAAAGAAAGCCATGCAAGGAAAAATTGCACATTTTCCTAAGCTAGAGGAAAAGTTATTTGATTGGGTGTAAGAAAATTGATATAAGGGCTTTGACCCTTATATCAATTTTCTTCATCGATGTGTATGAGAGCACTGTATTTAGCAAGAAATGAGTTCAAAGAGAGTTGTAGTGCACGCTTTTGCATGCCCGCTGGCTGCTGTTCACGCTAAAGAAAATGGAACGCTATGGAAAGACGTAGTCTCACATTCAGACAAAGAACAAAGATAGCTCAGAAACTTCCAGAACAGTTAGAAGAGAAACTAATTCAGTGGAAGAAATACATTATTCGCCTGTGGAAAAAAACACGGATTTGACCTTTTTCTGATAGCGAATGTGAATGAAACCCCAATGGCTTTTGATTTGCCATACAACAGAACAATAAACTCCAAAGGAGCATAATCTATTTTCATTAGGATGACAGGCCATGAAAAAATATGCTTTACAGTTGTGCTGTGATGCATGGCAAATGGAGACAGGTTACCACCCATGGTAATATTCAAGTGGAAAATGCTTCAAGTCTGCCGTTTTCCTAAAAGGTGTGATTGTTCGGGCTCATCCTTATGGTTGGGTAGACAAAAAAATGATGTGTGACTGGCTCAGCACTGTGTGGAACAAACGACAAGGTGGATAAAGCTTATGTGGAAAAACCTAATATGTTAGATCTTTCTTTTGTTACCATAAAGCCAAATTAGTTACCCTGAATACATGGGCACTGGAAAAGGGGAGGGGGGGTCGACATGTCAATTCCCGGCTCATGGTTTTCCTATATACACATGTTTGTGCGCATCCTATATACACATGTTCCTACACATGTTTGTGCGCATATGTGTCGATGTTTTCCCTTCCACCAAATTCCCTTATCTGAACATTGAATTTTCCGATGATGAAATTTTGAAAATTTTTTACCCATGTATAAGACCCCCCCCCCCCTCCCAACTTTCAATCTGAACTTTTTTTTTTTTTTAAGTGGGCTTGTATACGAGTATATGTGGTACATATAACACAGCTTAAAATGAACTGCTTAAGCAGGAATTAAATTTTAATAAATGGTGATAATTAACAATTAATTATTTACACCAATTCTAAGAGAAATAAAATGTATGTAAATGATTTTAAAGTTACCTTTCAAATATACTTAAAGCACTTCCAATGTGCTCTTTTACTTTATGAATTGCACAAAACCTCTTTCATTGTGTCTTAAATTTACTTAAATTTTAAAATTATTTGGATTTTAAATTAACATTTTGGCATAGTTAAAAAGAGTGGTTTCTTTTCCCAATACAAATATATTTTACTGTACAAAATTACATTTTAAAGTCCAGGTTCTTTGAAGCTGATTCATCACAAAATCATTTACCTTGAGTATTTTACTTTTTAAACTTTGTAGATCTAGTTTAAAACTATTTAGACAAATGCAAAAAGCTTTCCATATTAACTTTTCTATAGGAGAAAAAAAAAGGTATGTATGCTATCTAATAAAATTGCAAATACTGTAAACTCTTGATTAACCTAGATCGGATTATCTGGGATGGTCTCAATTTATTATGTCCTATGATGCATCGAAATTAGTACTAAGCACATAATCATGGAGAACAATTTTATCGAACAAAGAAAATGAAATTCCCACAGAAGTCGATGATATATATATAATATTCATTCGCAGGGCCTGATTAACACTCTTTGAAACTATAAGCCCGCTATCATTCTGAGCTTCCTCCCACCTACACCTATTCACACCTATTCCATTCTACAAATACAAATAACAAGTATTGCAGTTTTAAGGCCCTCGGATTTTTTTTACTTTAGTCCCAGGCCTCAAGGGCCTATTCAATAATCAGGGCCTGTTCATTCCACTTGTTTTGTATTCATTAAATTATTAATGTCCTATTGCAGAAAATTTTTACATTTTCTATAACTTTTTCAAACATTTTAAGTAAAATTTCAATACATTTGATTATCCAGGTTATTTGCTTATCTAGAATGAGAAATTTTCTGACCATCCCAGTTAATCGAGAGTCTACTGTATTTCCAAGATTTAAAAATCAGCTTAACTTTTGCCTAAAATTTTATAATATATTCCACCCCTTAAAAATAAAGTAATACACTTTATTTTATCATAAAGTTTTGAACTCATCCTTAAAGTAAATCTTGATAGATGACGAATTATTGCAAACATTTTCTATCTCTTCCCTGAAAATTCAATTTCATCAGGTGACTGATGAGACTTAATTTTACGAGGCAGACAATGTAAATAAGATAAGAATCTTTACTCACTAGCTCTTGTAATTTTGCATTTAATCTGCGAAGAATTGGCTGCACTGCAGAATTTTTTGGATCTAAATGATTGACAGCTCTGGCATCCTTAAAGGCTTCATTATACTGCCCAAGTTGTTCGTATGCTTGGCAACGACGAAACAAGGCTTTTATATCACTAGGTGTCATTTCTAAAGCTACATTAGAAATAAAAGCTTTTTTATAATTAAGGACAGGGAAGTAATACATGATTATCTAATGATGATCATGATTATCTATTTTAAAACATTCAGTTGCATTAAGTACAGCATGGAATTAGAATAATTAATCGTATAGTTGCTTTTTATTTTTGGCAACTATACTATTAATTATTCTAACATATTTTTTTATATTTACTTATTCAAAATACTAAAATGAAAAATGTAAGAGTCCTTATGCTTCCTTGGTAGGTAACTGCTATAAAATATAGGTTAAAATGTCCAAAACATGGTAGTGATATACTATTTACTATTGCAGTTTTAAGTTATAAATTTCATTTTCTGTTTTAAAAAAATGTTTGGTAGTGAACATTTAACAATAATAATACATAAAAAACTCAAACACTTTTCAAAAAAATAAATAAACAAACAAAATAAGACAATATTCTTCACTTTTCAAGGACTTTATAGCCGAAAATCATGAGATAAATTTTAATACCAGTAATAAAAAAATTAAAACATAAAAAGTTTTGATACAATCTTTCATGATAGTTTATAAAATTATTCAGCAGGCTGAAACTCAAATATCACAGCAAAATTATATAAATTTGTTATTGAGTACAATATTGAGTAATTATTAGAGGAACTGAAGCCCTACAAGACAAGTCTATATAAGTAACTATGCCTATGCAATAACTCTTTAGATGGAGCAACTTTAACATTTCATTCCCATTTAGTTTACAATATTACTAAAGTTATAATCGAAAGAGTATTTTACTAGTAAAATGTAGTAACTTTATTATTATGGGTTTAAAATACTTTTAGAAAGTAAAATATCTAATTTTCAATACCTGCAGTTGTGTCCTCAACAACCTTTTTATATTTTTCAAGTTTCAGATATGCTGCTGCTCTATTCTTGAGAAGAGTAACTCTATCAGCATTGTTGTTTGTACAAAGCTCCAGCCCTTCACTGTATTTTTTAGCAGCTCCAGCAAAATCACCGGCAGAAAATAGGGCATTCCCTTCATTTTTCAGTTCATTATAGTCAAACTCATTTTTCATAGCCATTGCATCTGCGATACCATTGATTTCTTCTACAGTTACTGGCATCTGAAAATTGCATGGTATATAGTACTTATTATAAATAAATATCAAACAAAGACAAAAATCATTTCCAACCCTTTTTAATAAGAATATTTAGCAAATGAACACATGAAAACATGGCAATTTAGTGGTTAAACTACTGGCCTGATAACTAGTGGCGGGTCAAGAAAAAAATTCTGGAGGGAGCACAAAACATTTTTTGTTGCATTTTCTCAAAAAATCATTTAAATTTACAAAAAAAGTCAATCATCTGTAGTGTAAACTTAATTCATCTGGAGAGGGGCACGTGTCCCTGTGCCCCCCCCCCCTTCTGGGTCTGCCAATGCAGGTAACTGAAAGATTATTGGTTCAATTCCTAACCACAGGGTGCAAGTAGAGGAGAGTAAGCAGAGCATGTGCCCTAGGTGTAGTGCTAAAGGAGGTGCCAAAATCATTTATGGTTTCAAAGTAAGGGATGCTAAAAATAAGGTTTGCTTTGGGTGCCTCATTCAGTGGGTTTCAAAACTAAGTTTTGCTCCTGGTGATGTAAATTTTAGTTGTTATATTGCCTGGCAATCACTAATTATTTTATTTTAGAAATAGCATTTGCATAAGACATTCATAGACTAGAGCAATGATGGTGAATCTGTGACCTGCTGCTCAGACACTGACACACACCCCGTGGCAGAAACAGGGTGACACGGCAACATTGTCACAGAAACAGAACTATCCTCTGTAGACAGAATGTTTTCAACAGTTGAAAAATGCACTGAAGACTACTTTCATGTCTTGCGGGGATGTGTAACCAGTTAAACAGCCCTTTTGAAAATGTAAACAAGTAGAAAAAAGTAAAGAAATTCAACAATTGGACTATATTCCGTATACGGTGCTGTTTACATTTTGATCTTTTGTTTACAAATTGATTTGACGTTGGCTCTGGCGCCGTCATGGGCGATGCTCAGCTGGAGTGAAGTACCCTGCTGGTGATTGTTTAGACTAGTAACCAAAGAGAAACACGGGGTGTTTTGAAGTATGGGATTTTCATTCAGTGCTAATTGAATGACGATAGTTGTTTGTTTGTGGCTGGTGATAGAGTGGATTAAGTTAATGTTTGATTTTCCTTGTGGTTTTGATTCTGTTTTAAGGACTCTTTATCGTAGGTTAGTAAGCATATCGGGGAATTTCGTCGTCAGTATTTATGTGTGGAATATAGAGTTTTTTTATGTTTTGAAAGGAAAAGGAGCGTTCTTTTGTGTGTGTTTGATAGAAATATGGTGTGAATTAGAGCTAAATAAAAGAAAGCATGCTGGTGTTACGTTATAAGCCGGTGGGTGTTGGGAACATTTCTGAGCGGTTATTTAAAAAAAAAAGGTAAAGGTAAGTGCTCTTTTTTAACGAATCTTTGCAATGTTTAAGGTTTTTAATGTGAATTTTAAATTGATATTCGATGTGTTTTATGTTTTCGTAAGTTTCGTCAACAGTTTTACTGTTGTTTTTTTAGTTAAAAACGGTCCACTGGTTGCATAGTTTACATAGCTGTACAACTAGGTTGCTGAATCCACTGAGGTTTTTTTAGTTAAAGATGGTCCACTGGTTGCATAGTTTACATAGCTGTACAACTAGGTTGCTGAATCCACTGAGGTTTTTTTTAGTTAAAAACGGGCCACTGGTTGCCTAGTTTAGATAGCTGTACAACTAGGTTGCTGAATCCACTGAGGTTTTTTTAGTTAAAAGCAGTCCACTGGTTGCTCATTTTTAGTGGAATATATGTGCAATTTTAATGTGCTGATCGTGGAAAATGGTTGGCGACAGTCGCTGGAGCTTGGCGGCCGCCAAGCTCCAGCAACTGTCGCCATGTTTACATGGGGTGCGCACCGGCTTGTATGATTTTACCCAACAATTTTTTAACTTCAGGTATATTAATGAAGCTGATTGCAAGAAACTAAGATACCACGGTCGCCATATTGGATTCTTATCTCGGGAAATGTGCGTTTTAATGTTAACTTTTGGTGGCAGTGTGGAAAGATGTGACTTGGCATTCGCTGACACGGAACATTCGATGACAGTACTTGGTATTGATGAATGTGAGAGATCCTTTTGATTGGAGCAATATAAAAATTAATTAGATTTTAGTTAGTATTCATAAATTGAATATAATTTTACCGTGGGCAAGGTAGGATTAAAGAGGCAGGCCCTATGAGAAAAAAGAAATTAATAAAAAAGTGAAAGATTCCTTTTTTACTTCTATAAAATTGTCATGGGCTTTAATTCTTTATCTATTAGATATAAGTGAGCAGTGTAAATTGAAAAATGTTCTAAATAAGGTCGGAAATAAGACTCCATTATGAAAAAATTCCTTTAGCTAATTTCCAAAAAGTGACACTTTTTAAATTTGTATATTAACCCCTGTGCAAAAACAATTTTCAATGCGTGAAATGAGCCTCATACATTAGTGTGGTAACATGTAAACTTTGAGAATTATACCTTAGAAAATGTCAGAGATATGAAAATAAATATAACACTGTCTTAAACCACTTTTCAATGGATCTTGAAGGGAAAAAATCACGTCGAACAATAGCATTTCAAGAGTGGTACAGAAATTACGAATTAAAATCTTTTTTTCTACTCTAGAAATAAACATTTATATTCAAAATCATGCATAGTCCCCGATCATCTTTGTTTAAAGCTATCTTTGCAATGTTGTATGATGAAAGGCTCAGATTATGAGGAATAAACTCAGTGGAACATGATAATAAATACTGTATTGTCAAATGTATAAGTCTAAAATGTAAAAATAACTCAAAAACTGAAAACAAATCTGATCAACTAAGTTGATATTGTCAATACATGAAACTACAAGTGATAGGAAATACATTTTTCAAAAAGATACAATACATTTAAAAAAAAATAATAATAATATGGTAGCTTTAAATACCAAACATAAAACTTGTCTAATCACTTCATTTCAAAGTTGCCAGAAGTTTTGAAGCTAGACTCAAAAACCTTTTAAATTTACTTCAGGTGATTTTTTTTTTTTTTTTTACATATTTCATCAACACTCTGTTTTCACTTCACAATCACAATTTTTCAATTAAGTAAATTAAAGAGACAACTTATACAAAGAATCTAAAAAAAAATAAGCATTTTGGTCTCAAAAAATCAGATTGACTTATAACACCAGATTGATTATACATCAGAAAATATGGTAAATACAGAGGTAGGGTCATTACAGAAAAAGTAAAGGACAGATGAGATAGTTGAGGCATGTGCTTTTGTTGATTCAAAAAGATACAATTTTGCGAACACATCAATGTTTGAGCATTTTTGAATAATATGCAGCAACTTTCAGGTTTCATAGATGTTTATTTGAAATAAAAATACACAACTGGTTGAGTACTTTCAAATGACTATACAGAGAGCTACTAAATCCACATATGTTTTTCAGATTAAAAAAATCCACTGGTTGAGAATTTTAGAGTTAAGAAAGTTTGGTTACTATTATTATTGTAATTTCTATGTAGTTTAGTTTGCTTATTGCTGTTGCAGTTAATAAAATTTGTGTCGCTGATTGACGACCGCTATCTTGAAGAAGAAAAAAAAAAAAAATAATAAAGTTTCGGAGGCGAGGTTATTGTTGAGTCATACGCTAAATAAAAAATTAATCTCCATAAAATTTCATTTGAATCCTCAGTCACCAAATTTTAAGTTTCAATAAAAGTTCCATCTGGTTTTTGCGGCAATTTAGGGAAAACATAAATTTGCAAAAATGCACATTAAAAAAGCATAAAAACAAGATTACATTATTTTAGTTACGCTATTCAAAAATGTACATACTTCTGACTTTTTTAAGTTCAGAGAACATCATCATCATAAAAAAAATTAATTTTACTTTTTTAAAAATTATTGCGCAGTTTTAATTTACTATTTATAGTTCCAACATCATAAAAAAACGCAGTTAACAGAATATGTAAGTATTAATAATAGAAAACTGTTACCAAAAAAAGCAAACTCCTAAAAAAATTACTTTTAACCAACTCTAACTCACTATATACTTACTGTAAATATGAATTCGGATGAAAAATCAAGAGTGTTAAGAAGAAAGCGTCTTCACACGTGTAGCAAAACAATACTGAATAAAATTACCGGCAGAAAAGTTATTTACAGATGTGTCCATATTTAGACACTAACATTTTGTTTTTGTTTCTGTTTTTAAACACATGCTGGCAAAAGTAAAGCGGCTAGGAACAGCAACAGGGCAAAGGTTTCAATTGGCTAGCGAGCAGTGACGTAAAAAAACATCAGAAGACCTCAATGAGGGAGGGGGGCTTTTCATCTCAAGAAGAAGAAGACCGCTGAATCAGCTGGTGCAGGTATGTGGCTGTGAGAAACAAATAGACAATACTAACTGAAAGTGGTGTTTTAATATCAATAATTAACCCTTAAATGCATAGCGATTTAGGGCGAGATTCAAATGAAACACAATTCGAACGTTTTCCGCGTCGAATAGGGGAATCTTCGAAATATATCAATGTTTCTTAATCAACTGAAACAAACCAATCGCGTTTTGATCAGGTGACAGTGCGATAGGTTTGTTCATTGGAAGCATTCTGCCAAAACGTTCGATTCGAACTCGATCGCGCGAGTTTCACTTGAATCTCGCCCTTATACTTGCATCGTATTTTTCAGTGACAGATTGGAGTAGAAGCCAATTTCACATGTAAAATAGCGTTTCAGGGCGCGATCAGACTGCCACTGTTGCATAAATCCGTAAATCTCAAGTAAAACATCAGCTGCTCGGGGAGATTGAAATCGTGAACAGTACTAGGCACTCATTGTCCACATAGCCAATTTTGTCTTCTTTAGCACTACCCCAGATAGCACAAACATCTCCAGAACACGCCGAGAAGACATCATGCAGACAACCTGACACGTCCATTAAACATCCAGGATTCGTCTAATTCTCATCCATTTTACGTCAATATGGCACTATAGGCTTGATGACCTCTTATAGTAATGCATATGGACGCAATAATGGACGGTTTGTCTATTTATAGACCTTTTACGGTCGAATCCTGGACATCAACAAAAACCATTTAATAATTTTTAGCTAACTTTATGTAATGATTAGTTTAAATTTATCGTTATATCTTAATAACGATTTTTGTAAAAATATTCGCGCCTAATTTTTTTTTAAACCAACCTTTATGTACTTGCCCCCGCTTTAAGCCCTTAATCATGGACTTCACAGCCATTATACGCAGCGGGACTTGCTCTGATGCGTCAAAATGTTGAAGTAAAGATTTTTTAGTTTCGGACTGAGAACTTAGAAAAAAATATGCAGCTATTCGTTTTTGGATGTTGATTCGCTAGAGAATTTTCTTTTTTTGTATAAGGATATGAGTTTCTTTTTACACAATACCGCTTTTATAGGAAATAATAATACATAAAAAGTATTTTAAATTTCAAAAGTTCCCCCACAAAAAAACCCCTCTAGAATTTAAAATGTTTTTAAACTTTTTTGGGGCAAAATGTAATATCAATAAAAATATAAAGTATAATAAATTCATGAGTCGTAAGTACACTATTGGGTAAAATAAAAATCAATGACAAAAAAGTAACTTTTCCATATTTTGTCCATTTCTGGATTTATACACACATCCATTTTATGTCGTATCACTGACATAGTGTGGATCATCTGGAATACGTCCATAAATGGACTTATTCTGGATATTCTAATTCTAGTTTTGGTCTATTCTTGGACATATTCTGGATTTTCCAGATTATGTCCATAAATAGATGTCTTATGGATGTCTATGTATAGAGATGGATGTATTATGGATGAGTTGGATCAGAAATAGACATAAAATGGACAAGTGTGTTATCTGGGATGGTGCTATTTCGCTCAATTCCAAACTTTTGTCTACGCGATCTTGTCGATAGGTTTTGTAGATATGAACTTTTCAAATATGTTTGCCAGATAATGTGGTCGTTAATAAAATGTTGAAAGTCGACCAAGGTTTACAATTTTTGATAATAGATCGCTAAGTTTAGTGCCAAAACGCAACAGTTTATAATAAAGGGAGAGTGTAGTTAGAAAATGCCTGGCGAAGATTGTAAAATAGTTTTAGTAGGCAATTTTAATATGGATTTCAATTCCGAAGAAGTGTTTTATGGAACAAAGAAGACAAATACGGTACACTTATAGATTTCAATTCCAAGGAAGTGTTTTGGGGAACAAAGAAGGAAAACACAGCTCACTCATGAATTATGGTGCCCATCCAAACAGTATTTAAAATGGTAGAGGATAGTTGGAATATGCATGGCGAAGGATGTAAAACAGTTTTAGAAGGTGATTTTAAGATCGATTTTGGTTCCTAAGATGCGTTCTCCCCAAAACCAGTCGTTGTTATTCTCCAGTAATTCATAAAGACTAGCTATTTGAGCAAAATTTGGCACGAACTTATTTAGGAATACGGGAATGCCCAAAAATCGTTTCAACTCCGTAACATTACTGAGGTTGGTAATTTTTGCAATTGCTTCTGTTTTCTTTGGATGAGGCTTTACCCTTTATCTGAGATTACGAGTATCAAAAAGGTTATGGATTTCATCGAAAATTGACGTTTATCGGCATTCAGAGTCCAACCAGCAGCTTGAAGTTTCGATGACATTTCTCGAAGTCGTTTGTCATGTTCTCCTTCGGTGACCCCAAATAGGGATGGACGCGATACAAAAAATAGGCGTCTCGCGTCTCGCAAAATAGTCTAAAAGCTTTGTCTCGTCTCGCAAAATCCCTATATCGTAATGTGTGTTATGAATGTCATTAAAAATGTGTGTCTCGTCTCGTAAAAAAGCTGTGAATCACTGTCTCGTCTCGCGTCCATCCCTAGCCCCAAACATGGGCGCCGCCAGAATTTTTTGCAAGAGTGGGGAAAATGTCAGAGTGAGGTGCTTGCATGCATACACATGCGTTACAGTATATACGTGTGCATGTATGTATACCGTATTAGCCCGAATATAACGCGATGTTTCTTCGCTGATCATTTCCCGTAAAAGAAAACTAACTCGCGCTGAATTCGAGGTCTAAATATAGGACTTTTTAAATTATCTTGAAGAAAAATTTCGGGGTCACGTTATATTCAGGACCGCGTTATATTCAGGCTGATACGTATATATATTACAGACGAGCCGGCTTTATGGAATATCGGTTTAAAGAATATCCTGCTTCATGTGATAAGTTTTCAGTGTGCCGAATCGCTGCAAATTTTCAATTTGGTCACGTATAATGGAGCCCCACCAGTGGCATAGACGTTTTGCTCTCGAAACTGGAAGGCGGGAGGCGGCAGGTTGAAACCCCGGTCGCGCCCGTCGATCTAGCCGCCCGTGGTTTTTTCCGAAACCTCGCATAAATACGGGCTAGGATCCCTTAGAAAGTCCCCCAAGGAGGGCATTTCCCGTATACGCCTAAGACCTCGTGCAGTCAATCGGCCTTGATCTACAAATACAAACACGTATCATAGAATATCCCGCTTATCAGGATAATTTTTCGTGCAAACTGGCTATTCCATTATGTGGGTTCGACTGTATATTGAAGTACTAGGGGCGTATGCCGGGAGAGTCTGCATCCCTCTCCCTTTCTTTTGAAATGTGGAATTTTAATAACTGATAAAATAAAAAACAATCAACAGTAAAACAGATTTTAAAAGAAATCATTAAATTTTGTTGAATAAAATATAAAAATGCACTTATCGTCAGTACACGTGTTTTGAGTGAAAAATACTCACCTTTCTTCAGCTTCGAAAAGGAATTCACACATCACAACAGGAGTTGAGCGAGCACTGGAAATGTAAACGGAGGCAAAATGTGCAGAGAATTTCGCAAAATAACTCGTAAAAATGTACTGATATACGATATGAATACCGACGAAAGTTTTAATTGTTGCAACATCTTTTCAGCTTGATTTTGCCTCTGTTTATTTTTTCAACACTTCCTCTACTGCTGTTGTGCCTGAGCTTTTCGCAGCTGACGAAGGGTAAACTTTTTTTTTTTTTCACTCAAAACACGTGTACTTTCGATAAGTACATTTTTATATACAGGGATTGATGTAGACGAATGTTGGGTCTGTTTAACGGCCTCTTCACAAAAATACAAGGGATCAAAACGGCCTCTTTATTGGTATTTTACCGTATATTCTAATTTGTTTTGTATATTATTTTAAGGGAAAGAAAAACTTCCACAAAAATAGATGCTGAAATTTACAAAAATAAACAGTCTCCCGCAAAAAAGGAACAACGGAAAAAATTGTTAGATCTACCGCTGATATGTGTTATTTTACAGTTTTAATTGTTTCAGAATAATCAAATCTTTTCTGCGATATCCTGCCTCTTCCGCATTTCTGTACAATTTTAATACATGTTTATATCTATGTATTAGATTTTTTCAAGGGAATCTTTCACAAATAACTAAATTGCACGAAATAGCTGTAGCAGGTTTAAACAGTAATGCGCGAGTAACGGCGTATCAATTGTACTGGTGCTTCAATCTCTCCAAAGTTTATCGTTGCATCACAGCAAAATACTCCTCATACATAGAGCCTGTAGCCGACACTGCAGTCTGTTGACATTTATTTGCTTTCTGTTATAGAAAGCAAATTTAAAACTGAATGTATGAATATATTCATAATTATAAATTATATGAATATATTCATTTGAATTTATTCATATAATTTATATTATATTCGGAGAGACATTTTGTACGTTTTTATTAACCGGGCCAATAATTTGCTTCCTAGTATTATGCAATTAACGTTCGCGATTGATTCTCTAGAGATGTAATCTCTGGAATGTTCGTGCAACGTCGACTTAAGGTATAAAAGAGCAGGATCGCTCCAGAGTTCAGTCAACTGTTACGAACAGAGGTATATTCTCAGAGAACGGGAGAGAGTATTATGAATATATTCATAATCATATCAGATCCTAGTAGTTCTGAAAGCACATTCAAAATTATTTTTGCAGAAAACTGCTCAGTTCCCAGTTCGTGGCTTAAAAGTTGAGTGTAAATGGAAAGTTCAAGTAAACAGTCCTACTTGACAGGGTGAAACATAAATGTTATTAAACAGTCGATGAATAATCTGCGTTACACAAACCACAGGAATAGATAAGAAATAGCACGCTTCATGACAGCCAGCTTAATAGAGAAGCTTCATCAGATGCTGTATTTCATACACAATAAAAATTCTTCCATAGGCTAAAATTCAGTGGAAATTCTCGAGAAAAATTATCAGCAGTTCCTCAGGATTCAACAATGAAGAGAGCACAAAGAGCTTTCAAAATAAGCTTCTCAAACTAGCGATAGATCACTTTAAAGGGGATGGTGGACATTAAAAAGTTTTTTTTTATTTTATTTAATAAGATATGATTATGAAATTTTATATTTTAATATATTAAACTAAAAGCATTATAAAAAAACTGAAAAAAATTTAAAATAAATTTTAAAAATATTAGTAATTAAAAAAATTAATTAATTTTTTAGTTTCGAAAAAATGCTCCATGCGTTTTAATTTTAACCTTTTTTTAGTAATTTTGTTTTATAATAGCATAAAAATATATTTTAAAAAGTCTGTGAATCGGTTTTTGATTCGACCGAGTAGTTAATATTTTAGAAATATTTTCATGGATATATACGAAACTTTCCCGAAATTTTTCAATTTTCATAAATAAAAGTGAAATTTCATAATCGAAATTTTGACCATATTTAAAAAAGATACACAGATTTATTGTAATATACGAGAAGAATGTTTGTAGTCAATTTTGTACAATTCCGACCAAAATTAAGTCGCATGGAGCATTTTGAAGGCAAGAAAATCACAAAAAACTTGATTTGGAGAAAATACAGTTTAAAGTGTAATTTTCCATTTACCTTTAATACCGTCTCTTCTGAATAATTTTATTTATGATTTTACCTTAACAAAACATATTTTTAAAATAATTTCATTCGAATATTAGCTTATTTTGTAAAACGTTCAATAAAAATTGTGACGTGTTTATTTACGCGTTTGTTTGCATTTTTGTGGACATTTAACTGTCCCTTTTAATTTTTTTCAAACCCTAATATCTTTTTAAAAAATTGTCGTAGGCATACGCGGTTTTTCTCCATGGTTCAGCTTTAACTGTAGAATATTAGTATGTAAAAAAGAAAAAACACATTTTTTGGGGCCATTTTTGATGATTTGGGTGTCCACCATCCCCTTAAAAGTACACAATACAGAGATTTATGCTCCGTTCTCTGAGAATATACCTCTGTTCGTAACAGTTGACTGAACTCTGGAGCGATCCTGCTCTTTTATACCTTAAGCCGACGTTGCACGAACATTCCAGAGATTACATCTCTAGAGAATCAATCGCGAACGTTAATTGTGTACTAGGAAGCAATTTATACTAGGAATACTAGGAAGCAAATTATTGGCCCGATTAATGAAAACGTACAAAATGTCTCCCCGATTGGTAATTTTTTGGCAAAATATCGCCTAATTTGGTGCCAAAGATACGTTTTTAAAACTGAAGTCAAGTAAGCTATCAAGGCCGGCCCAAGAGGCGTGCGGGACCCCGGGGCGAAGCGCAAGCGCGGGGCCTCTTTTCTATCATGTCTTATATAAGTTACTACTAGCACTGCTAGCACATATTAGCTTTATTTCTAGGCTTTTCCGGGATATATCACAACCATCTACCAAGCTCGGCCTAATGTGATAGCAAAAAAAAATGGCCCAGGAGCGGAGCCTCTTTAAGCGCGGGCCACAATCGATTGCCTACATTCGCAGCCCCCTTGGGCCGGCTCTGAAGCTATAGCGCCAATATTTCTCGCGGATTCGAGAAAACTCTATTAGTCTAAGAGCCCACGATCGCCAGACCTTCGTCATAGTATAAAAGCTGAAACTTTCTGCTCATACCCCCCAACAGAGGTAGGAACAATCGGCCACTATAAAGTTTGGATGATCGTGGCTTTGGCAGGTAACAGGTGGCAAAGGTGTATAAAATTGTAGACTATTTTCGTCATTTCATAAAACTTAATTTTTTTATATGTTCTTCTTCACAGTACTATAAATCACTTGATCTCTTGCCAGACACTTTTCCATCGTGGCAAACCCCCGTCAGACAACCTCAAAGTCATGGAAAACGTAATTCTATTTCCGTCATTTTATAAAACTTAATTTTTTTATATGCTCTTCGGCACAGTATTAAAAATTACTTGATCCTTGCCAGACACTTTTCCATCCAGGGGCGTAGCCAGAAATTTTTCATGGGGGGGGTTACGACTACTACAACTCATATATATGTATACGTGTGTGCGATAATGTAGTGAATAATATACATTTTGTATGGCAAAAACTTCCTCATAGGGGGGGGGTTACGACCCCCCTAACCTCCCCCTTGGCTACGGCCCTGTTTCCATCGTGGCAACCCCCCGCCAGACAATCTCAAAGTCATGGAAAACGTAATTCTTTTTTCGTTATTTTATAACGGCTGAATTTCAAGCATGTTACTTAGGTAACTACTATTAAAGGATGTTCCTTGGTAGCCAGATAGTTTCGATAGTACCAAGACCTTGCCAAACAAAGTTGAACGTTAGGCGTAAGTTCGAGCGCTGAAGCAATAGACATCCTAGTGCAGCGGTGCGCAAACCGGGGGTCACGAGAAAATTTTTGGGGGTCGCCAAATTCAAAGAAATTCAAATTTATGAAAAATCTACAATTATTCATTTCAAAGAACGGAAGTAATACAAGAGAAGAAACTGGCAATTATTATTTTACGAGAGCGATATTCGCGATCACCATCACGGGGCTTCAAAACCCCATTATCATGCATAGTGATCTGCGGTATCGGCTGCTTACTTCCACCTATAACTAATATAAGGTACGAAAAATTTACAGGAAATGAATTAGGTTGGATCCGCGATCTATTTTCGTTGGATATTATTAATTCCAAACACCCTTTAAATGTAAAAGAACAGTTAATTGATCTTTCAAGCGACGAAACACTGCGCATTCAATTTAACTCAGATGACTTGCCAAACTTGACAGGGCCACCAAATCCTTTGGAAATGGTACAGACTGAGATGAATTTCAATTTTGGGGTTACTTTGTACAAAAAAGATAGCTCTGCGCATGTGTTAAAATGTTGTGCCCTTGATACAATTCACATGAAGTACCCGATTCCTGAGTGGCTACATGCCTACACCGATGACTCCTTTTTTGATGATCATATGACTGCAGGGTCAGGAGGTTTTTCGAGCCTGTTCTCCTTTTATGCCTCTGCGGGGAAATATAGAACAGCTTTTGACGGAAAGGTGGAGGCCACCAGGATTGCTCTAAAGCAGCTATTGGCCCTCGAAGATAAATTTACAAGAGTGGTTTTGTTCTCCGATCCCCAAGCAGCAATCTAGGCTATTGGCTCAACTAGTCCTCTTTCATCGCACGAAATCATTCAGTGGATTCCTGGTCATTGTGGAGTAAACGGGCACGAACATGCTGATTTCCTTGTAAGAAGTGGTTCGGGTTTGCTTTAGTCAAAATGCTCAACAATTTCTTATCATTCCATTAAGCTGTATATTAAACAAATTATGTCTAAATTTTTTAAATGCAGCTTCTTGACCGTCTGCAGTCAAAAGCAGTGGAAAATTGATGATCTCCTGGCCATTCCCAACGGCCCGCGTCGTGAAGCTGTCACACAGTTCCGTCTTTTGAGTGGTCACGACTGCCTTGGAGAGCATCTCCATCGTTTAGGGATTTTGGACCATCAGAACTGACCTCTTTGTGGTACTGACGAGCCAATGAATTGAGACCACATTCATCGTTGCTTGTACTTCATGGCGACTCCGAGACAGCGTTGTATTCGAAAGTTAGAGAACTTTTGAGGCAATGACTTCGGAAACTTGCCAAAAGTTTTGGTTATCGATTGGAAACGAATATGCCGATTTGAAAAGAAATGCAATCAATATTTTGATTCAGTTTGCATCGACCTACTCATGTGAATCTGGCTTTTCAATATTAGTTTCCATTAAAACAAAATATCGATCTCGATTGGGTCCAGAGAATGACTTACGGCTTGCGATTTTCGACACAGATTCGAACATAGAAGCAATCATGAGTTCTTTGCAAGCACATACTTCACATTGACTTTTTATGATGTAAAGTTTTTTTAATGTATTTTTCATTAAAAAATATTTATATCCATATGCATAAATAAAGCATCGTTTCATAAAATTATGCGTTGATTCATTAACTGATTTTTATGATGTTAAAACTTTTATAACATTTTTATGATGGTTTATAAGTTTGATGTGCTATTTTAAAAAGGCGTTATTTCAATCGATGACATCACGACACTCTTTTAAAAACACCCTGTAAGAGCAAATCCCAGAAAGAATTTCAATGTAACTTCGTTGTCAGTTAAAAAAAATCTGGAGTGACTCCACTCGACTTTCCGAACACTTACGATTAAGATCATTACCAAGCATTTAAATAAATTTTAATCGATGAATAATTCAAACATATATACCAAATTGAAGCTCGATCGAATGTACCGTTTAAACGCTAGCGCACTTTCAAGAATTTCTCCCCATAGGCCATAATGTAAAAGAAATCTTTGTCGTAGCCCTGTAGAAAAAATTTAAGTCCTATAAACATCAAAATCAATACCGGTCTTACAATGGTGGTTTATAACATGTATACCCAATTTGAGCTCAATCGAATGTACCGTTTAAACGCTAGCGCACTTTCCAAAATTTTCCTCCATAGGCCATAATGTAAAAGAAATCTTTGTCGTAGCCCTGTAGAAAAACTGTAAGTCCTAAACACATCAAAATCAATACCGGTCTTGCGAAGGTGGTTTATAACATGTATACCCAATTTGAGCTCAATCGAATGTACCGTTTAAACGCTAGCGCACTTTCAAGAATTTCTCCCCATAGGCCATAATGTAAAAGAAATCTTTATTTTATCCCTGTAGAAAAACTGTAAGTCCTATAAACATCAAAATCAATACAGATCTTGCGACGGTGGTTTATAACATGTATACCCAATTTGAGCTCAATCGAATGTACCGTTTAAACGCTAGCGCACTTTCCAAAATTTTCCTCCATAGGCCATAATGTAAAAGAAATCTTTGTCGTAGCCCTGTAGAAAAACTGTAAGTCCTATACACATCAAAATCAATACCGGTCTTGCGAAGGTGGTTTATAACATGTATACCCAATTTGAGCTCAATCGCATGCCCTGTTCAGGAGCTATCGTGTTCACTCACATACACACAAACACACATACACACACACACATACACACATATCACACGGGATCATAATAATTTAGACAATTTTTGAAAGGAAAAAAGGAATGAAATAAATATTTAAAAAATCAGTCAAAAACTTTCTTTATGACAAACTTTAGTCAAGGAAATTTTTCAAATAAATAAACCCCATTGAGTGCTATAATTTAAAACCTCATCAAATATAAAAATGCAACGTGAAATCATACGTAACTACTAGAATACTACATGAACACGCATCTGTATTCGCAAATCGCATCCTTCAACAGCTCTAACATTTATCTACATTCAAAGCTTAACTATAAGTGTTGCTGGAAATGATATGTAATCGCCATCATTTGGCATGGCTAACACTTCTGCATTCCACACAAGGGCGGATCCAGAAACTTTTTTCGGAGGGGGCGCAAATCGTGAATACTCATTTCATCTAGTGTAAAGCACACTTAATATTGGTGAAAGCTCCATTTATCTAGTGTAAATACATTTTTCTTGGAGGGGGCGCGCGCCCCCTGCGCCCTCCACCTGGATCCGCCTTTGATTCCATACAGGGCTTAATTTCTAGCGGAAAAGTGCCGGAGCCCTAATATTCTTCAGAGATCATATTCATAGTGTCGTATTGTAAAGCCACGCGACCCGCGACCCCTGGAGTACCGAGTCGGTAGTAGATTCTATTAAATGAATGATAATTAGTTTGACAGTTATTCACAGTAGAAGCCAATATTATTATTGTTTGTAGGGGGTGTTGTGGGAAACTCACGCTTCTACTCCACAAAGGTACTAGATTTTTAGTGTTGTAATACTTTTACGCTATACCAATACGTTATTCATAGGGGTAATTTGGGAGATAGAGGAGCATGGCCTCTTCCTGCCCATAGATATGGGCGCCCAGGGTAGAGGACCTGTTAATCTGTTGGTCTGGCAAGGATCAAGTGATTTCTAGTACTATGCCGAAGAACATACAAAAAAAAATTAAGCTTTATAAAATAACGAAAGTAGAATTACGTTTTCCATGACTTTGAGATTGTCTGGCGGGGGTTCGCCACGATGGAAAAGTGTCTGGCAAGGGATCAAGTGATTTCTAGCACTGTGAAGAAGAACATATAAAAAAATTAAGCTTTATCAAATGACGAAAATAGTCTGCAATTTTATACACCTTTGCCACCTGTTACCTGCCAAAGCCACGATCACCCAAACTTTATAGAGGCCGATTGTTCCTACCTCTGTTGGGGGCATGCGCTGAGAAAGTTTCAGCTTTTATACTATGACGAAGGTCTGGCGGTCGCGGGCTCTTGCTCTATTAGGAAAGGAAATCAAGACTGTAAGATTTGTAATAATTTAAATTGAATGAATGATAATATTTAGGAAATAGTGAAAATTGAATAAATATATCATTTTTGCATAGAACGTGTTGCAAAATACACAATATATACTCTCACTCTTTAAAAATACTCTCTCACTTAAAATAGCGTTTGAGCAGAGCTGATCCTGATTAGATTGTCGATCGCCTACGTCTAAATTATATTTGGCCACCCTTTTATCCCAGACAGCGCAGCAAAATTGCATCAAACTTGCAGCAAGCTTGATTTATCAAGTCAATAAGCTTGAATTAAGCTTGAAAATTTCAAGCGTGTAAGCTTAATGCAAGCTTGAATCAAGTGTTCTAGTTTACACTTGCTCAGCTTGCATAAAGCTTGACATTTCAAGCTTAAAAAATTTTCCTATGCTATATCGATATAGAGCATTTCGAAGAATTAAAAATAAGTTTAAATTAATTTTTACAAATGTAAATTTGAATTATTTTCATTGTTCATACTTTATAATTAAAAAAATTATTCAACTTCTGAATTTTTTTTTTTTTTATCCTTTGTAATTTTATTTCCAAACTACAAAAGTGTAAGATGTAAGATTTTTGGGCCCTAAAATCTGTAGGCCCTGGGCAGTTACCCCGTTTGCCTTGCTGGTAATATGGCACTGGTAATAAAATAAAACACATCTTTTACGAACTTTCAGCAAAATGGAGGATGCTAGACAATTAATGTCCATTCTCTTTCACAGATGGCGCCATCACTGCGCACTTTGAAAGCTAAAATCAAGCTAGTATCACTTGTCAAGCATAAATCAAGCTGTATTAAGCTTGACAATTCAACTTGACTCCTGCAAGCTTGCTGCCAGCTTAAAATGAGTTGAACTGTCAAGCTTGCATTAATACGTCAAATTCAAGGAAATGTCAAGCTTGATTTAAGCTTATGTGCTGTCTGGGATATTAACGCTTTAAATTTTTTTTTTCGCCGGCCGTAAATTTGTCCGCCCACTTACTGAGGCCCCTGGAAGAATCGACCCCGACGAACGGACGGGAGGAATTGACATACACTGCGTTCCAGTGTATGTCAATTTTCTCCGTCGTTTCAATAATAATCTCTCTTATTTTTTCAGTTTAGGAAATTTGTCTGAAACTTTTTAATGACAGTTTTACACGTTATGCGCGAAACGAGGAATTTAATGAAAAATTCTCGGATAAAAAAAATTCTCTTAATTTCGTTAAAAATGTTTATAGATGCAAATAATGATTTCACATACTGTTTGTGACGGGGAAGTATGCAGAATTAAGTAAGTGACTAATTTTCAATGGTCACAACACATTAAGTAGTGCAGCAGCACACAAGGAAAGCTTGAATATTAGAAACGACATGAACCATTTCTAAACTGACTGCCCGATTGTTCGAATTTTTCTTTCTATTTCTGCTAATGAGTAGTAATCATCTATCCACCATCCAATCGTGGCCTTGCACAATCTTAAGTAATGTCCCGAGCAAAGTTCATCTTTTTTCATCATGTTTTGACCTAGCAGTTTTCGATCGTTGTTTTTATTTTCATTGACGCCGCCCTGCTTGGCATATGAATGAGTTGAGAGAACTAACCGCTGCTGCGCTGGATAAACTTTCACTTTTCTGACATCTCCACCTTGGCTCGAGGGGGTTCTCATTGCGGAAATGAGCCTAGTTTATGAAAAACGAGAATTATGGGTTAGGGTTTGGAAACCATATCAGAGGTAAACGAGACGGTACTGACTTGGTTAAGAGTAAATAACATATAAAAATTGATGAATATATTTACATTTACACCACTTAGAAGAAACCTCGTTAATTAGAAGCTGTTCTTGATATTTGTCAATGCATAGGTAAAAACGGCCAAAAAATATATTAATAAGATCATTGGTGAGTTAAATATATTCAAGTCCAACTTGACTGGATAAACTATTAGAGGAGATATTGGCTGCATTTTTATCAATGGCCTATACTACAACCTCTTTAAATAGTCATGAATTTTAAATATAAGTGTATAAATACATATACAAAATCTTTGAACAGACAAAAATTAAGAAATTAGTATATATAATTATTGGAAAAAACACTCAAAATACTGGTGTTAAACAATAAAGTAAATAAAAAACTTTGTAAAAAATACACATAAGATGTTATAGGTAAGAGGATACGAACGTTTCAGCCAAAAATTGATTTGGCCTTCTTCAGTCCAAGCCCTTCGTCGCAAGCAAGGTTGCTTACGACGAAGGGCTTGGACTGAAGAAGGCCAAATCAATTTTTGGCTGAAACGTGCGTATCCTCTTACCTATAACATCTTATGTGTTTTTTTACAAAGTTTTTTATTTACTTTATTTATAATTATTATTTATTATTTGAGTTAATTGCCTAAAATAAATACTGCAAATTTGAAGTAAAGTGTTACAGAATTTTAATCGTTATCACTTGCATTACTAACCCTCAAATTCATATTTAACGATAGTTGTTTTGCTATTTTTTTCGCAGGTGTTTCTGACAAAAGTAATTGCGGAAAGCATTTATTTTTTGACGAGAAAAACTCGAATTTAGAAAACTTGAATATTCTACCATCGGCGGGTAGTTCACTTAATGTTATGATTATTATTATAATTCTGCTAGCAGTCGTGCATGGAGACTGATTGGCAAAAAATGCGAATGTAATTTGAAAACTCATGAATAGAAAAACAATAGTTTGAAAGTATGGTATCCAATAAAATTCTTAGACTCTGGTTATTTGAACCCTATGAAGTGCGACCATTTCCCCAGTGGCGAAAAAATGCAGCTGTTGCCAACGCTCGATTTAACTACATGGCGGTCGATCCAATCGCCGCCACGTTGACACAGCCCGATATGTCAAAAATGATCTTTATCTCTGACACGCGATGGGCGATTGGATCAACCGCCATGTTGCTGGTAGTTAAATCGAGGGATGGCAACAGCTGCACTTTTTCGCCATTGGGCAATCTATCTAGTTTTTCTTCTATATCGATGTTAATTTCATCACATTCTACAGCTCTCAGCGGATGCCCATATTGATAAATATAATTCGGTCATCCATTTTACAAATAATCGATCAATTTTACGGGAAATGATGTGCTGAATAAAAGGATTTTTGTAAAACTATGTCCTTCTCAAGTGTTTTATTGAAATCAAATTTATTATTCGTGAATCAAAACAATCAGAAACGTCAGAGTTTTGTGTCCTCACGGCGAGGACACCGACAGAGGGTCTGGCCACCCTCCTTTGTCTACGCGCAAACTCATACTAGAGCCTCATATTATCAAATATTCACCTTTTGAACCCATCGCTCAAAATAGTATACGGTAAAAAAGATTTAAATTTCATATAAATTTTGAAAACTATATAGTAAAATTTAAAATTATTAAAATAATTTTGTAAATTTTATAATTCGGTGCATAACAAACACAATTTGCTATAAAGAATTTAAAAATTTGTAGTGCTATTGAAAAATTTTGCCGGATACTTGTAGTAAAATTTACTGTCCATAAAATTTCATTGTAAGGATGAACCCTGCCCTTAGCTGGGCCCCTTCCATGATAAAGTTATGCCTACGCCCGTGTATACGTGTTCAAAAGTCTACCTTACAGAAACATTAAACCACTTATGGGTAAGTTTTCCTAGCTGTGGGGACCTTTCAATTTAAGTCAATGTTTTCCTCTAGAATACATTTTTTAAACTGACAGTCAGAAATTTTGTCGCTTTAAGAAACCTATCTGTGAATTTCAGAAATAAATTGTTTCTTGCTTGAGGAATATATATATATACTAGCTGAAGTACCCGTTCTTCGCACGGGAATGAATGGACTTTTTGATATTACGATTTGTGGTGATTACTATTCATTGTAATAAACAGATATAGCAAAGTGGATATCGCGTTATATTGTGTCCAATAATCATGCATACCGAATTGCAAGGCAATCGTTTGTACGGTGCAGAAGGCCATGCGGCGTAGCGCAATCTAGTGGCGAGTTTTAGCAAAACGGATACGGCGAAAATATTTTTCGCATTCAGATATCGATGTATACGAATTTTCATGACTATCGGCTGGACAGTCCTGAAGTTCATGTGTTGACGCGACATCTAGTGGCAAGTTATAGGAAAATGGATAGCGCCAAACTCTTCCCCGTGTTCAAATATCTATGTATACCTATTTTCATAGCGATTATTTGCACAGTCAAGAAGTGATACACTGCAGGGCCATCTAGTGATTCAATAAAGTAATGATTTGCTACAGCGCCGTCAAGTGGCGAGTTATAGCAAAATGGATAACGCCAAAATATTCTCATTGTTCAAATAGCTATGTATACTGATTTTCATAGCGACCGTTTGAATGGTCAAGAATTTGGCCTGCTGCAGCGTCATCTAGTGGCGAGTTAAAATAATAATGCATTGCAGTGTCATCTAGTGGTGAGTAACATCAAAAGGAACGCAGTTAGAATATATTGTTCGTGCTCAAATGTGTAAGTATAAAAAATTTTATGCCGATCGGTCGAACGGTATAGAAGTTGATGCTTTGCAGCGCCATTTAGCGGCAAGTTACAGCAAAATGGATACTGAAAAATATTCTCCGTGTTCTAATATTCGCGTGTACCAAATTTCGTCGAAATCGGTTGGACGATATTCGCATAGAAAACGGCTAAACAGAATAGAATTCAACGTTGTGCTGCGGCACCAAGTGGCAAGTTAAGGAAAAAGGATAGCATAAAAACCTTCTCCATCATAAAAGACTTAGGTGAACCAAATTTCATCGTGCAACGGTGCTGGAGTTTTTCAACCTCATAAACACATACCAACATTCATTTTTATCTATAACCAGTGTTATTATATATACCAGTCTCAAATAAAATCCAGTTTCAAATCTAAGCCTCGCCAAAGTGCCAACACACGCCATTTTGCAAGAGTTTTTTCAGGGAATCATTCGAAGCATTGACTTAGCAGCAATCAATATGGGAAATGGTTCGACCGCCAAAGAGTAGCACGCATTTATTTGAAAATTGGAATCCCTTAATACAGCCGATTTTTTTTTTAAATTATCAACTATAATGTGTTTTATTCATCGTTACTCCGATGTACTAAATGAGAAGATTTCAATTTTCTGAAATTTGGCGGAATTCCCCCAACTTAAATCAATGTACTCAATTGGCGAGAATTCTGAAGTTAGATCGCTTGAAATCCCTTAATAACTGCATTATTTCTTCACGGATCATTAAAATTTAACGCTGTATTCTAATAAAACCTTTGCACTTGTTTTCAAAAATCTATTTCCTTAAGCTCTCAATAAATTGCGCAAAGCCGAAAACTGTGCAAACCGCTAGAACTCACTTACTCAAAATCCATATTTCAGCCATTTTATTTTTTCGCCAAACTAAAAAAATTTACACATTAGCCTCGGAAATCTTCAATTCTTATTGTTTTGCGTGTAAAGCATTACATTCCTGCTCTGATTTCCCATGCACACGATATTATAATTTTAAAAAAAATAACCTTACGAATATAAACTAACAAAAAAAAATCATTATTATTCTTTTATTTTTACTTTGAGAATTTAAAACATTTTATTCGGCAAAATCGCCACACATGGCAACCACGATCCTTATTTCACACTTTTTTCACTACAGGGGTTACAATTACGGAAAGCTTTTTGCGTGAAGAGCATAAAAAATCTCTTAAATTCCGGGAACGGGTGGACTATCAAAGTTTTAAAGTGGACTACGATTTATTCTATATTATTTTACATATCTGTGCTAAATTTCAGGCTGATAGGTCCATTTTTGTGGATTTGTATACGAACGACATTTTATTCGGCAAAATCGCCACACATGGCAACCACGATCCTTATTTCACACTTTTTTCACTACAGGGGTTACAATTACGGAAAGCTTTTTGCGTGAAGAGCATAAAAAATCTCTTAAATTCCGGGAACGGGTGGACTTTCAAAGTTTTAAAGTGGACTGTGATTTATTCTATATTATTTTACATATCTGTGCTAAATTTCAGGCCGATAGGTCTATTTTTGTGGATTTGTATACGAATCAAATCCACAAACAAACAAACAAACAAACAAACAGAATTTCATTTTTATTTATAAGATATATATATAGTGTCGGTCCTAGATATATTTCTAAGTGGTACGAAACACAAAAAATACGCCCCCCCCCACACACAGACACACATGCAGCAAGAAAAGTTTTCAGAGGGTTTAAACACTATATGGACGCTTAAAAATACGCATACATATTACAAAGTAAGGTATCTTGGCGCCCGGTGCGGTCGCACGGCTCGCTCCAACCTAGGAACGGCTCTGTGTATATATATATATATATATATATATATATATATATATATGCATGTATATATATATATATATATATATATATATATATATATATATATATATATATATATATATATATATATATATATGCATGTATATATATATATATATGCATGTATATATATATATATATATATATATATATATATATATATATATATATATATATCGTGACACAGAGAGATTTTTCTTAGTCAAACAGCACATTCTTTAATATTAGTGACGTTCTTTAATATTAGTGACATTAATTTTAGTGACGTTTAAAAGTTCTGCAGATTTTTTGCCTCTTATATTACATTTAATTAATGGAGATTTGCACTGCTAGTTCTTCTGATACATTTTGTTATCACTTTCATTATGCACAGTTTTTACACTATAACGGGGCATTTTGCGCATTAAAAATTCATTGAAATGTGTATTGATTCCTTTTAAGAAATTTAGCTAGAAGGTTTTGAGAGCCAAAACCGTTAGAGAATTATTCAGACAGCAAACTCTATTTCCAATAAGAGTTATTATTTTTAAATGACTCAGCAAAAACTTACCATGTTCAGTATAATGTTTGAAAGCTAAGTTTTTACAGAACACAGTTACTAGTAAGCTATCACTGAAACTCACTCTCTCCTTTTTTCAAGTTCTTAGAAAATTGTTAAAATCTGATTACTAAAATACTACAATACATTTACCCAAACATGATATATTGGAACATTTTTTTAAATGTGTGATGCATTTGTTGCTATAGCAGATTATTTTAGGTAAAATTCTTTTTATTTTTAATTTCCAGTGGCCAAAGTTACAAAAGACCGCTACACCACAAAATAGGAAGAACTAAAACAAACATGAAATAGAACACGGGGGAAGAAGAAAAATGAATGAAACGCGGCGAGAAAAGTCTATGATCACAATAAAGGCCGGCGTCCAGTTAAGTGCGTTTCAGTACGCTATAATGGGAACCCAATGTATTTTTCAGAATCTTGAAGACGCACTGCGGAGAAAAGTGCCCCCACTGAGCGGTGGGCGTGCTTTTGTGGTTTCATGCGTTATCCTTTGGCGGTGGTCATTAAAAGCCAATAAATTCTTCGACCCTGCACTGTATCCCCCCTTGTACAATGCCTTGACCATTAAAAAAAAACCCCGCTGCGTCCGGAAAAAGACGCAACTGGAAATTGGCCTTTAGTCCCTTGCGCTCCAGTAACGGTCGTATAAAGAGGTGTCCCCTAGTGCTGGGCAACGACGAAGAAGGTCCGCATCCATCTCCTCCCGAAGGTTACAGCAGAAAGGAGCTGATACAACATGAATTCGATGAAGGTGTTTGAGGAGACAGTCATGATCAGTGGCCAGGGGAAACTCGGCAACTGCTCTGCGTCTTGGCCACATAGGAAGGTCCTGGAGATTATTCCACCAGATCTTTCCAGAATTTCTCTCTGTGTATTGATTTAGAATGAAATCCTTTATCTTGATTATCCGCTTGATATTGGTAAAAGCTGCAGCTTTCCTTGATGCCTGTCGAATAGAAGCTCCCTGTTTTGCAAGGTGGCCTGCTAACTCATTACCAGCTACACCAGTGTCCCGGGATCCACTGCAAGACAATTTCCCTAGAAAGCCCAGAGAGACTCTGCAGGAGTTTTTTACATTCGAGGATGTTAGAGGAGGTAGGAGTAGTATTTGAATTCACAGCAAAAATTGCCGTTTTTGGAAGGACGTAACAACATAACAGTCCTAAACCTGTAATAATTTTGGTATAACCAGAATTTAAATTTAAATATGGAAAATGTTAGTTTTGCAGCAAAATTTTATGTGTAATATTAGTTATGAACCTAAACAGAAATGAATCTAAAACGAAAAGAACCAAAAATTAAATATCTGAACATTAGTTTAAATTATATTATTTTGTGGAGGGTAATAAACAACAAAAATCAACACACAAAAAACATTTATTAAAAAGGTCTCTTGGTTATTCTTTAGAAACAACGACAGATGTAAAGAAAACGTCCCCATAATCCTTTGCAAGGTTGAATTTGAGAATCTGATTGGTTGAATTTAGAGAGTGTGAGCTTTGCTGCAGAACAGTTGTTGGATAATGTGAGTTATGCTTCAAAACGAGAGTTTCTGTTCATCATGATCCAAATCACTATTACAGCCCGATTCGCCTTAAAAAGACGAGCATGGCGACATGAATAACTCAATATTTTAATAAATGGATAATGTGACTTTTGCATTTACACCCTTCATTTACCTTTTGATGGACATTAATATAATTATTATACGTTCTTATTTTGTACTGTTGAATTGCGAATATCAGCTCAAAGATCTAAAAAAGAATTGTTTCCATTTAAGTTATCTTTCCAAAAAAATGACTATGATGTCACTCGTTCATTATCATTATCAAATAGCTCACAAGTTTGATTGCTGCAGGTTACGAAATGCATCAAGCATCACTGGATCGCCAAGAAACCTACCACGCCTGAGCCTCAAGAGATATGTGTCTGGTCAAATTTCCAGTCCACTTCCGCATTTTCGGTCTCGAAATTAATAGATCACGAGCTGGTTTTGTTTACAATTTCGTTTCACGGACAAATTTTCGGCACTTTCCAATAAAATCGAAAATTATGATTTCGGTTTGTTTGTCTGCTCGTGTGTCCGTGGTCTAACTGCGGTAAGCAGTGTCATCTCTATGAATTCCACGCACAGTGCTCGGAAAGTAAAAATTCAAAAGATGGTAGAGAGAACCGATCTCAGTCAGAATTACATAGCAATGCAGGGTTAAAAAATGTCGTCTTTATATTCCTGTTAATAATGACACCACGAAAGGTGATGAAGTGTTAGTTAACTTTTCTTATTTAGCTTCAACACAAATGATTGTATTATTTGAAAATTTCATCATTAAAAATGAAGCCCAATTTATAATTATCGATTTTAGTTCGTTATTTTTTGAGAAAAAGTAGAAAAGCGTGATTTGGAAATGTCACTAGCATGTCAACGCTTTTTTGAAAGTGATTATTAACTATTAGTTAGTTAATAATTAATCTATAAATAAACAAAACCTTTATTATTGAATTTTATAAAAGGATACTTCCCGTCAAAAATTGAGTACCTTGCGTTTATAGCTCTTGTACAGTGGTAAAGAACACAACTTTAATATGTTATTGAAATGGCAGTGATAAAAGCAAGTACTGTAATGTCATTTGCTTTAACCTGTTCGCTTTTAAACCTGAAAAAAATCTAGGTTTAAAAACAAAGAATTCAAGAGAAAAACTGAAGTGGCGTTCAAAGACCCATAATGATAAACGACAATGGGCACAAAAAGGGAATCGCTGCCATCTTATACCTGAAAAGAAAAGAGCAAACAGATTAACTATTCTATCCATCAAGCGGTAGTACATGCGTAAGTAGTATTTTTTTGGAAAGTGTTTCCTTATCGGTGCGTTCAGCAACATTTATCTTTCTTGTTAAATGTCGATGAAACGATGAGTCGAAATTCAAAATGAAGTTAACAGCTACCTTGGAATCCAAAAGCGACAGAAATATTTGAGAGTCAGTTGAATATGTATTCTGAATTTTGACCAGTCATCAAACAATGTTTCCGCTAAAGGTAGGTTTCTTTTTAATAACGAGTCTGTTTGAGACGGGTTTCTCCCTGTATAGAGCTGTGTCCACACTAAGCTTCTGTACGGCCAAGCTTCTACTAAGCTTCTGTACGGCTGTTCCAAAGCCAATGTATTTTTCAGGAAAACATTGTAAAACTTTCGAAAAATCAGCTGTGGATACTTCAATAGGAAGGACCAACACAAACAATTTCATGAACAAAACAATTATCAGTATATGTGTGGTAATTGTCTTCAGCGTGATTCAATGTTTTTCAAACGTATAAAAATTTGCGGATCTGCATGTTTTCAATTGAAAACGTTGGACATATCATCACTGGCGGTTCTTTTACAGCGATGAACAAAGTAGTAAGTCCAATACATTCTGTTCAAAGGGCTTAAATAGATTTTTTTTACTGGTTTTCTAAATTAATTCCATTCATCACGCATTTGAGTCTAGAAATTATTTGACTGCGAAATGCTCTTTTGTTTAGAAAAAGAAAAATGTACTTATGAACAAAAGTAAAATAGATTTTTTTTTATTAAGTTGATTTTTCTATTTACAAGAGTGGCTCTTGAAAATTCTCCACCCACAAGCAAAAACAAAATTTTATAAAAATATTTTTGAAATCAAAAACAGCATGAGTGTATGCAGACCAGCAACAGAAAAGTATGAAACTGATTTAACCCCAAATGCTGTATTTTTTTTTTATTAAAAATGATATGAGAAAATGTAACCATAATAACTGGTTCTACTGATCGGGTTTGCTTCACATCGCGTCACCTGTCAATAAGTAAAACGCAAGATAAAAATTAGGCTCATTCGATGACCTCCTTCAGTGATTTATTTCAAAATTAACATAACTACTGACTCCATTGTTTACAACAAAACACGAAATATGAATTTTCTCTTTAACGCATGCTGTAGCAACGGCAGATATATCAGGAAGAACAAGTGCTACTGTAAGGCCAATGACAAAAATGAAAATTTTAAAGTAGTATGAATGCAATTCCACTGAAATTAACATTTTTATATCTAGACAAAATCCGAAAGAGAAAAAAATACAAGAAATGAATTTTAAAGAAATTTAATATCAAACTATTTTGCAAAAAAGGTATGCAATTTATTCTGCTTAAGCCTTTAAGGACAGTAGTAAAAAATTAAAACTATTTTCAAAAGGCAAAGTCTGATCTATTGCAAACAAACTCTATAACCGCTTAGGGGAAAAAAGGTATTAGGTGTACATTAGGGTGGAGCACTCTTATATGGGAAAATGTTTTTTGTTAAATTTTCATTTATAATAGTGATCAAAGTGTGACCCAAGATTAGAGGATTTTAAAAAGCATTACTTTTTTAAAATTAGTATTTTCCTTCTACCCGCGCATTTATTTTGAAAATTTACATTTGCGCTACCATACTGATAAAACTTGAAGGAGCATATTGCTTATAAATTCTATTAAACTATTTATTATTATGAAAAAAAAAAAGTCATATAGAACAAATTAATGCTAATTTACTAAAAATGTGAGTCACTTAAAATATAAAATATACATAAGCATACATAAAAATAGTCAAAAAAGACCTTAAAAATCACGTTTGGTGTCGAATTTGGGCATGAGTTTTCTTGACTCAATTTTTGATTTTATGCGACCTTCTCTGGCCTTCTTATTACATACCTGCATAGAAACCTCTGTTAGTATCTTGACTGAACGTTCTACAGCCTGAGTATGGCATGACAGTCTTAGAAAAGGTATTTTTGTACTTCCTTTTGTTTCCACCATCGAAAGCAAATCTTCATTCTTGACGTCTCTGAGGATGGGAGGTTGAAAATTTTTTTGTTGCCAATCTATAAGGTCTGTGTATGATTTGGCATTAAGCTTAATTTTAGGGATCTCAAAAATACGAGGGACCTTTTCAGATTTAGTCGCTTCTTTTGCTTTTATAATTCTTCTAGCAGCAAGTTCACGAATGCGTTTCTCAGGATCTGAGAGCATCGACAACAGAAGATTCTTAGGATGCGGAAAGAAACTGTTCCACTCAATGACAGGGTCGACTATTTTTTTAGTTTAATTGGAAGGTATTGAGAATTCGAAACCAATTTCCAAAAATTTTAAGATCCATCTTTGCATGACGGACGAGTTTTAATTTGGAACCAAACAGGAGCGTAAACTCTAACAATAAACGTGGCAAGATGATTAAGGTTTTCAGATGGTTTACTTGTGGAAATATATAGCCTTAATATCCTGTTGGCTTTTGTTAACCATCGAGCATGTGACATTTTCCCTGGATCTCTGTGTGCTAGATCGAGAGGACAATCGCCACTAATTACAGCTGATGTAATGTCGTACAAGTAACGTTGGTCAGAACTTTTGATGATATCGGCCAAAATATCCCGAAAAACGCATTCTATCTTTTCATACCGCACAATAGGATTTTCTTCGCATTTTTCTAGCAATCTTCCAATAGTACCAGAATAGGAACTTGGTCCAGAAGTTGCCCCATCTAAGAATGAAAAAAAGCGTTTTAAAGGCAATTCATTCGTGTGTAAAAGGCATATGATCCATTGTAAAAGTTGATTCAAACGTTTTTCTAACAACCGTATTACACCACCATTTTTCCCTGTGTTTGTTGCTGTTCCATCACAACCAACAACTACAATTTCTCTCAATGAAACGTTTTCAGAAGAGAACAAGTCATAAATAGCACGTTGTATGCTCTTGGCCGTCCCAGTACTTGGGACAGCGTAGCCGATATAAACAGAGTCAGGTTTCTTGATAACAGAAATGTGTTCTTCTACAATAACTTGGCGGTATTTTTTGACTCCTTTTTTTTTCTACATTTAAAACTTTATCTTTTCTGCCATCAAAGTATATAGCTGTAACACTGACAACTCCATTTTTAGCTAATATTTCTTTGCTTCCTTTTGATCTTTCACGGCTCAATTTTGATCTACCTATTACTTCGACATCTCTCTTAATGTCATGAAGACCTGCTGATGCGAATTGCTGCAGCAGCTCTATCAGATACGCCATATCGGTCACATATTTTTGACAAAGATGGCAAGCTGAGTTTTGGCTTTTTCTTGGACCCTTGGTGCTTTGAAGAACACAGTTCTAAGCAATCGTCTATTTCTTCAGTATCTTCTGACTCCTCCAATACAAGAGGAGCTCGCGGGGAAATTTCAACTCTATTCTCCTGTTTATCCTCATATGTCACAGAAGCTTAATATTGTTCTAGTTTTTTATTTCTATCATTTCGCTTTTCTATTTTTTTTCGTTTGTGAAACGTCTATACCACCAATAACCATTTTTCCTGTCAGTCCTCTGATCCGTCAGAAAAAGTTGTTATTCTTTCGCAACTCTTCTTTCTTTTGGGCATTTGCAATGGACGAACGTTGCAAAATTCAAATCAAATGCGCGGGTAAATAGACTCAAAATAAATAAAATATATTTTAGGATACGCTTTTTGAAAGGTCGGGTCACATTCTTATAGCTACACTGCTGGCCATCGTAAATGCAACACCCTGAAGGAAGCATGCAAATAATATGAAATTTACAACATGCATTAGCTGAGGTGAGATATGCAAATGATTAGAATTTCAGCGCAGACGCACATCAAGCGCGCCTGTGGCGCCACCTCAAAGCGCTATTTAAGGCTTGGAGATTTCGACGGTTTCAAGTACAGCAATTGTGTTTTTCTTGCTTTTTTTTCAAAAAAACGATAAATTATGCCTCGTAGGAAACAACGATCATCTTTTGATCAAGTATCCGAGTTTGACAGAGGAAGGATAGTGGCATACCGAGATTGTGGGTTATCTTTCAGGGAAATCGGTCGTCGTATTGGACGAAACCAAACAACTGTGATGCGGATATGTGATCGTTGGGTGCAGGAGGGTACGACGGACAGACGTGATCGACCGCATCGACCTCAGTGCACCACGTCACGTGATGACAGGCAGATTGTACGCATGGCAGTGACGGACCGCTCAGTCACATCACGAACCATATCACAGCAGATTCAGTCTGTAACGCATCATCCAGTGTCTGCGCGTACCATTCGACGTCGTTTACAGCAGAATGGTCTGTCCGCAAGACGTCCGTTGCTTTGTCTACCTCTGACGCGGAACCACAGACGTCTCCGCCGCCAATGGTGCGATGAAAGAAGGATGTGGACGACAGAATGGAATGAAATTCTCTTTACTGACGAGTCACGCTTCTGTATGCAACACCACGACGGTCGGATTCGAGTCTGGAGACACCGTGGAGAGAGGATGCTGAACAGCTGCATTATGCACCGTCACACTGGTCCTGCACCGGGTATTATGGTATGGGGCGGTATCGGATATCTCTCTCGCACTCCTCTAGTACGCATTGCCGGTACTTTAACCAGCCAGCGCTACATCTCCGAGGTGTTGGAGCCAGTTGTCCTTTCTTACCTTCAGGGCTTGCCAACAGCCATATTTCAGCAGGATAATGCACGGCCACACGTGGCACGCATTGTCCAAGGGTTCTTCGTCAATCACCAGATTGAATTGCTTCCCTGGCCGGCGCGCTCTCCGGATCTTTCGCCGATAGAAAACATGTGGTCCATGGTTGCTCAACGACTGACCCAGAGTTCATCCCCAGCTGTCACACCAGATCAACTTTGGCAACGTGTGGAAGCTGCTTGGTCTGCTGTACCCCAAGAACACATTCAAAGTCTCTTTGAATCAATGCCGAGGCGTGTGGCAGCTGTGATCTCCAACAACGGCGGCTACTCTGGGTACTGATTTTGGCAGGAACCACGCTTCATAGAATGCTGTAAATTTAATCATTTGTTACTTGGTCAACATGTTATCTACACAATAAATTTTGTTGTGATATCTCTTGTTTTTCTTGGTGTTGCAATTTGGGTGGCCAGCAGTGTACTAAAAACCAATTTGGCAAAATTTAATTTTTCGCTCCACCCTAGTGTACATCTGTATGCATTTTTTGAAGCTGAACTAAGACATACCCTACTCCTGTTTGTGGGGGGGGGGGGGAGGGGGAGGAGAATAAAAAAGTCAAGAAAGAAAGAACATTGAAAGTTATTAAAAGTAATTGAGGATTCACAGTTTACTTAATATTTTATTATTTATTGCTGTAACATTTATTATTGTAATAAAGTTTTTAGAATTGCTCAACTTACCCTGAGTGGCATTAGTGTTCAGCAGACATCGATTCCTCTGCCCATATTTTGGTTTGTTTGGGTTTTAACAAAGACGAAGTCCTGCGGGAACCTCAACTGTTTTTAGACTTTTTAGACGTTTTCGAATTCACGGGGATTGTGCTATGTCACGGGGATTATCTAGCCCTGCTAGATGATTCCGACATTAGTAAACAATTGCTCAAAGCCTACTTTTGTAGATTATTACTATCATAATTATTACAATTATTTATTTATTTTTTTTCAAACGCTGAAAAAGCAAATTTTTGTATGCCTATTATTTTTAAAACTTAAAGAAAAACATTACATTTCAAATATTTGAAATTTCAATCATCAATTTAATAAAGCTGCCGCCTAGGTTGTGTAGTGGTTAGAAAGCAAATGTACCACACCACGGGCCTGGGTTCGATTCCAGGCACGGGCTTGGGGTGTCATTTTGTCCGTCTCTTCGTAGGAGGCAACGCTGGTCCACCTATTAAGTGCCTCAATAATAAAGAGACCAGTAACTCTGGCCTTGGTAGTGGCCAACGCCTATACGGCAAGTGCCCGACATTAGAAAAAAAATTCATAAAACTCTCGACATTTTCTGAACTTATAGGTTTTACACGCACTGATCGCTCTTTTACAGTGCCAAAAATAAATAAATAAATAAAATAGAAATAAAAAAGCTGCCACAGATTTAGGTTTTAAACCCAATAATTAAAATAAGCATTTTAATGTTTTATTTATTTTAACCTGTCCACTTCTATATTACTGCAAAGACACCAGCCATCGTTTCTTCTCTGAAGATATTTTTCCCAGGTGTAATGGCCTAACGAACTATTCTATCACATCTTAGGTGCGGGTTCGATTCCTGGAAGGGCTTGGATATATTTAATTCCTTGTTAGGGGTAATAATGGTTGTCATTGGGTGTCCTTTCACAAACAGCCGTCACTTTCGGCAATTCCAGGCCAAGGCTGGATGTGCCGAACCACACCTTTATGGGAAAAAAAAAGTGTCTTATTACATTCTTATGAAAAGTCAGCATCCCTCTGTGTATCGCAACATTTTTTTCCATAATTTATTGCAATCTAGAAAGATTTTAAACTTAAAAAGTTATTAACGATGTTTTTGACAGTTAAATTGATTAGTTAGCTAAGCAGATTTTTTTCGTACGGATTTACAAACATCTGATTTACTGTATTATCTTTCACATCATTTGTTCTATATATACACGCACGCGCATGCTTGCAATATATAAACACCCAAAACATGAAATTTATCTATATGTTATGTAATAAGAATGATATTGGATTTATTTTAGCAATCTTTTACTCTTTACTGAACAAAACAAACACCGGAACTCTAGGAATGCGCAGTTAATTTTGTGTGGAGCTTAGGATGCCATTCTCAGCAAATATCATTCTGACATTATTGATGTTACTTAGCGTTGCCAAAAACCCGGTAAAATAAAATGCAAAGCTTTCTCCTGAATTTAAGACAAAGGATACATCGTATGCCATGTCAAAGTGAAGGACACATTGTAGTAATTAAAAGGAAAATTAATTGGTCACCCAGCATTGAATCAGAATTCTATTAAGCTCATGATTTTAAAGGAGACAATCAATATTGTGGAAAAATGGCATGTTTTGTTATGATAAGAAAGAATTTTTGATAGAATGTACCTACACGAAAACAACAAGCCAACGTGACGTAAGAAGAACGTTCAAAATTTTGTTTTATTGGTGGAGGGAGGTGGAGACAGAGAAGAGTAATCATAAATGTGAAATTGTTACCAAAAATAGGCAGATGGTTACTTCTCGACATGATATCCACGAAGATTCAGTTGTTTGTCTTACAGGTGGACGAGCTTTCTAATCCCCTCTTCGAAGAACATTGCAGTCAGTGATATCAGATGGGCCTGACAGGGCTCGATTAACCTCTGAAGTGAGGGGAAGCTCAGTCTCATTTCGGGCCCCCCTTCCCTTTTAGTTTTTGAAAAGTAAAGTTTTAGTGATTTTCTTTGATACAAATATTTTGTTCGTTAAAATGAAATTTCATTGATTTAATTAGTTGTAATGATTTCCTTTGATACAAATATTTTATTCATTAATCTCAAAATTTCCTTTTATAAAAAATATTTTATTCATTAATCTTTATAATAGTTTAGTTCATTGTAATGAGATTTTATCGTATTTTTGTAATTACTTTAAAAAGTAAACTTAAACATTACCTTAATGGAACATTAAACTTTATTTATTTAGTTTGTATTTTTCATTTGACATTTCTTTTTTCTGGAATTCTTTGTTTTGATGGCATCATAAAAATCACAACATGACATTTCAGAATTAATTTTGACATTTGGAAGATGCTTAAGACTATGTTAGGTATGCTAAGAAGACACGAAAGTCTACCCTTTTGTGCCAGCCAAATGTTATCCATAATAGAAAAAACTCTCTCAACTGGAGCAGATATCTCCAAAGACATCGCGAACTGAAACAAATTAGATATATTGAGAAATGAAGTATGAAGAATTCTGAAAAACCTTAAAAATAGCTTTCCACTTCTCTTCATTAAAAATCTTTACAATAATTGAAAAGATCATTTAAAAACAAAATTTTGAATTTTTATCGCCGTTTTTCAGTCATTTTTAGGCTACCCTTCAAATTTTGAGGGGAAGCTCAAGCTTCCCGAGCCTTTTCGGTAATCAGGCCCTGGGACTTGAGCGTTGTTTCGAACCTCTTTACTGGTCTAGAAGCTTTGGACTTTAGATATTCTTCAGTTCAGGAAAGAAATGAAAATTACTAGGTACTCAGTCAATAACTAATAGCAATCAATGAAGAGCTTCAAAATATCTATAGAGTCTACCGATAAGAAAAATGCCTGAATTTATATGACAATTATACCGAAAATACCCGTGTTTCTATCTAATGTTTGACAAAAAAATTATAGTTTTGGTTTTTCTTTTCTTTTCTTTCTACGCTTTTCTTTTTGTAGTGGTCCATGGAAGGTTGAAAAGGTTGAGGGAGGTTGGGGGAGCGAAAAAAGGAAAAGAAACAAAACAAACAAAAAACACAATTCAAAAACAAAAACAAAAAAACTGCATTTAGGTGTCTTTTTTTAAATTTAAAACTAAAATTTTAATTTTTTAGTAATTGCATGAATGATATAAAAGGATTCTAATTTTCAAATTTTCAAAAAGGGTCTCGAAACTTAAAAGATTCTTACACTCATAAGCTGGCTCATAATATATTAGCAACTAATACGACATTTAATTGCATGATGTGTATTAAATAATTTTTCTTGCTCTTTACTTTTTGAATTTTGTTTTACCATATGAGACTAAAGAAAGATTGATATCTGAAAATTCGAACATTTCTAGAGCTACATAATTTTATTAGAAGTAATAACGATATAAATGATATAGATGTACGAATGTAAAAGATGTAGAGATATTAATGTTAAAAATATATTTTATTTAGAGAATTCTTTTTTCATTTTACGAATATTACATAAATATTTTTAAAAAATATTTAAAAATAAAGAAAAAAATAGTTTTATTGAATGATCACCTTTAACCATTAAAGTAAAATTTGAAGACTATCTCAAAAACATAATTAAAAAATGCATATGACTAACTTATAAACGATTAGTTCAGCGGGAAATAAAAATTAAAAACACTATTACGTTAGTGGTAAGTACATTTTAGTTTATGTAAGCTCAAATATCTCCATTTCGGAGCAGAAGAAACATAACTTGCATACACAAATACAGCTTTCAACTGCTGAACTTAAAATGTTACCCAATTTATGGGTTTTGAAACTTGTGCTAGATAAAATACTGCACTATTCTCTAATTGTCATGTAGTTTATATGGCTTTTGTAAAAGGAAAAGAAACGTCCTTCAAATGATTCAGAAAACACTGTAAAGAAATGTTACTGTTTAAGTGCACATATTACAGATGTGTAAGGTCATAAACATGAAAGTTAAATTATGTAAAATACATCAATTATGAAACTTTCTTACATATTCCTATTTGCAAATGTGCTAAAGCATGACGAATCGTTAATCTGTTAACAGCCTTCGTCACTCAGGCATGACAGGGGAGATTTCTTTTCTGTGTACATCGTTGCTGCCTCGCTGTTTGCCACAGCTTCCGAGTGATTACACTGGTGCCAAGGGCAAAGCTGAGTCACAGCGAATTCATTCACAGCGATTCTCAAATTTTACTTTAATGGTTAAACGACTCATGCCTGGTAGCAACGATGGACAGCAAATGGAAATCTCTGACTAACGAATCCTTTTAACGAAGGAAGCGAACAGATTAACAAAGAAAACAGGAATTTTTATAATCACTGGGTTTAGAGATGATGCATGCAAGCTATTTCGTTTCCTCTTTTGAAAACAGCTATTAATGGTACAAACATAGTTTTCAAGGGTAACCGAACCAGACAAACCCGAATAATAAGCACTTTTCAACACAATTGAAAAGTGTTAAATAATATCAAGGAAGGAACATTTAATTTCATTTTACCTGAGTGAAGTCTTCAGCACAGGGCCGGTTTGAGGCGTAGGCGGTCGCCTACGCTTGAGTTTCAATCGAGGGGCGCCAATTTTCACTTTTTTTCGTGTTTCCAAACATTTTCCTTTTTTTTTTTTGGTTATTTAGATGGGCGCCCTGACCGCTCTCATAATATTATCAAGCTTTTAAACAGTAATATTGTCACAAATACTTTTAAAAACTTCTAAAGTTGCCGCTGTGTATTGTCAGGAAGCGTTCTTTTTTCATTCATAGGAAACAGATGTCCACTCAGTGTCCAGGCCTCCACCTCCAGGGTATGCTAAATTACCCTCTTCCGCAGGGGTTGTCTTTGAACCTGCTGATTCATTACCTCCTATAATTATTTTGAGTTGTCACTGCCACCTTATCCGGATGTTTAAAGAAATGGTTTCTCAAGTTACCTTCCTTTCTGATATACTTCAAAAGAAATGCCGCAAAAAAATATAAAAGGACAAGCTATAATAAATTTTGAACAAAGCTACATAAAATCTAGTTTTTTTTTTTCTTTTTTTAATCAAGTTAGCGGAAAAGAAAATGCACTTAATTTGACGCCCCTCTTTACAAAAATATCATTTTTAGCTACTTCTGCGCCCCGGTGAATAAAGTTCTGGGATACTTCCTAAGTTTTTTCAGCTTCTAGAATCGGTTTTCCAAATAGGGCGCGAACAGAAGACGGGGCGCAAAATCAGAAGGATCACATAGGTTTATATAGATTTTTCTTATTAGTGTTTCTCTTTTCAATACACCGCATCTGTAGAGGCGAGAAAAGGATAGAATGTAGGAAAAAACGCCGCCGGAAAAAACGCCACCGGAAAAAACGCCGCCGGAAAAAACGCCACCTGGAAAAAACGCCGCCGGAAAAAACGCCACCTGGAAAAAACGCCGCCGGATAAAACGCCGCCTAAAAAGATATTTGTGTAATAATTTATTTAAATACTTGAAAATTTTTCTTTTCTTTTGCCGAAAAGGGGGGTATGAAGTTGAATTATGAGGTTTAATGTACTTTGTTTTCCAGAAATGGGGGAAGACACATTTCTAATTGAATAATTCAATTTGTGTATAATTTGGTAGGCGTTAAGGAAGGGGGGAGGGGGATAGACTTTCCTAGAAAGATTTCGGTTTCCTGTAAAAAAAAAAAAAAAAAAAAAAATAGATTTCCAATTACTTAACAGTAAATGAAGCTTTTAGGGAGCTATAACCCCAAAAATCCATTCAGGTACGCCAGTAGCGTAGCCAAGGAGGGGGGGATATGGGGTCATACCACCCCCCTCAGGATGAATTTTTTGCCATACAAAATTCAAAATGTATATTCTTCACTCCCTTATCACAGCAAATATGCATATATGTGAGTTGCAGTAGTCGTAACGCCCCCCCCCCCCCATGAAAAATTCCTAGCTACGCCACTAAGGTACGCTGATGACATAGAAGTGTTAAGATTTCAAAGAAATAAAATCCTTGTTAAATAGGGATTTTAATTAACACATAGGTGTGCGTGTGTGGGTGTGGGTGGGGGTGGGGGATAAGGGTTTATTTTTTTCATGTTTAAATGGTTTTTTTTTTGGCATATCAAATGAATTTTGACTTTTCTTACTGAAGTGCTTTTTAAGAATTACCCCCTCCCTCCTCAACCGCCACCAATGGCGGATTAAAGGGGGGCGGAGGGGGCGACCGCCCCCCCCTGAGAAGAAAGAAATTAATGTAAAAGATCCTATTGGATGTATATGTCAATCTTCTAACTAACCGCCCCCACCGACAAACTAACCCCCCCTCCCCGACAAACTTGCAATAATCCGTCAAACAAAACCACTTGTTCAAGGTTAAACGAAAATTCCGTTTTTACAGAACAGTGAGAACACTTATTCAAGGTCAAAGGAGAATTCCAAAAATAGCTTTCGACCCCTAGTGTATTGACCATTAGACAAAGAGGTAAGATATACATGTCCTGCGGGTCAAAAAAGAACAAAGCGGAGGTAGAGGATCTCGCAGAGGCTTTTTTCTTTTCTTTTTTTTTTTTCTTCTTTTTTTTTTGGAATCATGTCACAACTACTTATGGCTATGTTAAAACTCCGAAAATCCCAAAAGAAAAAGGGGCGAAAAAGCGATAAATCTTTGAAAAGCATTCTCGTGTAGATAAATTGAACGTTCATTTATAAAATGACTACGCAATTTATAAATATTTGTACAAGTTATTAATATACCAATTATTTTATTTGTAAAAAATTGTATCACTTGTATTCCTTTTTTTTTCAGCAAATAACTATCTGATTTTTATTCATAGGAAGAAACATTAAATAACTTTTAAAAAGGTAATAGTTTATTGGATGTGATTTAGAGTTTAAATTTTTAAACGAGTTCAAATTTTTTAAAAAATTTCTAGTTTAAAACTTTTTTTTCATTTTCATTATTATTATTATTATTATTATTATTATTTATTGTTATTATTTATTATTATTATTTACAGTGAGTCATTTATAAGGATAACATTACGAATATTGATTTTCTATAACTAATAAAAATAGAATAAAACACTTCTTTTCCTTCTGCAGAATCTGTAAATTGGCTAACTACAGAAATTCTAAATGACAGGCTAAATAATTCTACCAAAGTAATATAAACTCTGGAAAGAAATGCTGCAGTATGAAAAAGAATTAACTAAATTTCTGTAAGCAAAATGTTAGAATGCTCAAATCAGTACTTAAAATGTGTTAAAATTTAATATATTATTCAATTTTATTCACTTAAAAATTGTTATCAAAGAATTCGGAAGAAAATAATTCAACAGCAATCAAAGATTGATTATAATTGATATAATTAATAATTTATTTTAGTAATAATCACTTTTAACTTTCTTTTAAGTAGCCTCTCCTGAAAAATATTACATTACTTTAGGACAGGGGCGTTTTCATTTTGTGTTCTCCTTTCACTGGGGACCCAAGGTAGCTGCCCCGTCTGCCCTCGCTTTTGTCAGGCTCTGAGTTTGACACTTAAAAAAAAAAAAAAGACAGTGTACCCTAAAAATGAGTACAGGTGTCGACATCCGGTGACACTACAAAGAATTGTTCTCCATCTTTAAATGAATATGTACTTTGTCTTGAAAATAATACAATAAATAAGTAAATCAATTATTTAGATAAAAAACTTATAAATTAATAATTTGATTTGCAAATTTTGAATGTTTGTTTTGTAGTACAAGAACCGGAATCGATCATGTTTTAACAAAATAATGCAGTTTTGAATGCTCACAACACAGCAAAAGGATAGACGGCCCTACATATTTAACGGACGCGTTCACTTACAAGGTCGTCTTTGATTCTCAGTCCGGTTCTTTAGCAAAGGCTCTATTTCTGATCAAATTAATGTTTAAAAACTAAAGTTACAAAAGTTAGAAAGTATTATTGAAACTTTTCCAACTAATTTTAACAAAACTAATTAACTATTAATTTTAATCGCAGTTATATATAACGAATATATTACATTTTAAGAAATGAGTTTTAAATGATTTTAAACCAGTTTCCTTTAAAAAGTGTTGCTGTTTTTTTTTTCAGCATTTAAAAATTTGTTTAAAAACATTACAATTACACTAACATTTAATTTAAATAAGATTTTTTAAAAATTGTTTTTGACTTATTAATACCATAATTTAGTTTTTAAAAAGGCATCTTTAAAATAAGAGTACCAATGTTTAAATGTTCCTTATTCTAAAATTCCTTATTTAAAAACCAAAAGCTAACAAGATAAATTACCATGAATGAGAATAAACTCTTGCCCTTATAAAAAGAAAACCAGTAATAATAAGCCATAGCTCAACCCTAGGTCTCCCCTCAATCCGATAGGGGCGCAGTAGCGTGTAGCAATTCAGTAGACTTGGGGGTTTGGGGGAGGGGGGTTAGTATGCTTTTATGGATTCTGGACACTGAAAAAGACACCGATATATGATTATTTTCTATCATCCTACAAAGGTATGGGGGGGGGGCTCGAGCCCCAAAGCCCCCCTCCTTTCCTACATCGTCAGTAAGAAATTAATTTTATCTATACAAAATTATATCTCATACAACCCCCGAAAAAATTTCGGGGTCCCCAAACCAATTCTAGGTAACAAAGCCCCCCCCCCCTTTCCTACGTCGTCAGTAAGAAATTAAGTTTATCAATACAAAATTATATCTCATACAACCCCCTCGAAAAACTTTTCTGGCTACGCTCCTTGCCTCATCGATTAGCATATAAAGACTGTGTTACATCATGAAACTATTAAAAGTAGATTACTATTAAAAGTAGCGTTTTTTCCAGGTGGCGTTTTTTCATGTGGCGTTTTTTCCGGCGGCGTTTTTTCCGGTGGCGTTTTTTCTGCTCACCGTGCGGAAAATAGGGAGCGCAGTCGCACCCCCAAATTAAAAAAAAAACATTTTATTTATTTCATATTCTGGATTTTAGTACATCAAATCTTGCACCCCTAAATGAAAAATTGAAATGCCGCCTCTGATTCCCGGGGCTGAAAAATTATGAAGTCGTCATTAAAGCTGCGTAAAGGGGTGGGGGGAGCAAAATTTGGACGGTTCTGCTAGGTTACACCGGGCTATACTCCTGTTTCCAAATGAAACAGATATATCACTCCAAGAGGAACAGACTTTTCAGAGTGTAAATAAAAGAAATAACAGTAATAAACAATATAAAATTTCAAAAGATCATGCTTATAAAAGTTTCAAAGGAAGATGCTGTGTTTACTCGTGTAATAGCCTCCCTCGCATAATAGTCGCACCCCCGTTTTGAAGCAGAAAAAATAACTTTATACTTACAATATTATGTTGTAGATTTTCACCGCATAATAGTGGCACCTACATTTTCACATGAAAAATTGACAAAAGTGGGCGACTATTACTCGAGTAAACACGATATATTTCAGTTTTTAATCCTTTAGTACGCCGTGATCCGTCAGAATATATTCTACAGTGAGGGAGACAAAGAAATCGTCTAAGCCATTTGACAAGAACTGAAAAATAAATTAAAAAGTAAAATTTTGCAGTTCCTACATTCTTGGCCGAATGTAGGAAAAAACGCGAACGGAAAAAACGCGAACGGTAAAAACGCGAACGGAAAAAACGCCAAACGGAAAAAACGCGAACGGTAAAAACGCGAACGGTAAAAACGCGAACCGGAAAAAACGCGAACCGGAAAAAACGCGAACCAGAAAAAAAAGAATATCCCCCCCCTCAGAATAATAATTTTTATTTAAATATTGACATGAACTTATTTTGTTTTGTAGTAAATACGATAATGGTATTTAATCAAATATTGGCCTGCCCCAAAATTCTTTTGTTTTTGAAGTAAAGGAGCCACTTTTTATATTTGAGAACATATATCTTCATATTAATCAGGGAAATTTACAACATTAAATAAAAAGGAATTAATTGCTTTTAGCTAGTCAAGCTACTTGTCAAGGTCATGAAAGCCGTGTCTCTTCCAAGAAAGAAATAGGGGAGATTCCCCGGACAATGGGGACTATGTGGAGATAGCGTACGGGAAACGCCTAAGGCAACATGAACAAACAGGTTTTTTTTTTTTGAGATTGAGGTTCGTACTGCACAGATTTTACATTCAAGAATATTATATCCAGAAAAACATTTAAAAGCTGTGCGGTAATAAATATATTTTATCACAGTTTAAAAAATTAATTTTTATATCAATTATTCTGTTGAGAAAGATACAATCATTGTATTGAGATTTTTTTAAAACAAAATATTCAAAATTATTTAAAAGGGTATTTTTAGCGTTAAATAGAAACTCAATTGATTTCAAACGATTTATTTAAATTTGAATGAAATTTAAACTCGTAATCATTTGATTTTTCTCCGCTAGAGTATTTAAATCATTTTTATTTCCTAGTTTTATGTGATCTAAACAGTAATGAATTATATAAATGACATTAAAACATATACAAATTAAAATCAAAATATTTAGTAGATTAGAGCCATGTGCCTTTAATTAACTGAAATTGATCACAATTTTTTTTTAAAGAATGAGGGGGGGGGGAGTGTTTGCCTTTACACCTTCTCACCTTTAAAAGGGGAGACTTTAAAAATGCACGAGATTTAAAAATTCTCCTGAACATAATAAAATAGAGAAATAGTTTAATTAATGAATTATTAATTTACCAAGTTTAATTAATTAATTACTAATTTAACAAACTGGATGTTCAATTTGTTTGTATTCTTAGGACAAGGACCAGAACTAGTCATTCCGCAACAAATTGTAGCAGTTGCGAAAATTTTAAGTACCATCTCTCACCTACCAAGATCACCCTAAAAAAGAATATCCTATCACACCGTTTTAACATGCACGTTCTCTGTAATAAATTCTGACCTTCAGTTTATTCCTTACCAACCATGGCTTATGTTTACTGGCTTTCTTTTTATAAGTGCAAGATTTTATTTTGATTCATCATAATTCATTCTGATTCATCTTGTTAGCTTTTCGGTTTTAAATTATTAGAATAATGAATGATTTATCAGTATATATTTATGTATACATATTTTTGTTTTTTAAAATATTCATTTTAAGCATGAATACTCTTATTTTAAAAATGCTTTTTTTAATTAAGTCATGGTATTAATAAGTCAACAACTAATAAAAACAACTTAAAATAAACTCTTCAAATTAAATGTTAGTGTAATTGTAACTTTTCAAACAAATTTTCATTTCTAAATGCTAAAAACCCCTTTTTACAGGAAACTTTTTAAAAATGATTTAAAACTTATTTCTTAAAATATAAAATATTGGCTATTTATAACACTGATTAAAATTAATGGTTAATTTGTTTTCTTAGAATAGTTTTAATAATTATATTTTTGCTATTATTGATATAGCAAAGCTTATTGCCCCTCACCAACTTTGATTAAACATATCTGTAAGCCTTCTTAGAAGAAAGAGGGCTGTATAAAAAATACATGTTTCTATTTATTTACATTTAATATTCAGAAAATTTTATTTGATACCATAAAATAACTATGTAATTTATTCTATATGTCTATGATCAACATTTAAAGAAGGAAACTCTATAGGTCAGGGTTTTTAAGACAACCTCGATAACAGTGTTTGGAAGTGATTATGATTTTTATTTAATATTAAATATATTAAACTTTTTACTTTCACTGTAAATTATCATGAAAGTTATTTATGTTTTGTGGCAGATCTACACAAGGATTGTTTGCCAGGAGAGGTCAGCTCGCGTCACTGAATGTGTCGCTTAGAGCTACATATACGTCCTTCCCGTAATTTCCCGCCAGAATTTGGAACCTCATCAGAAGGTGGGGGACTTCTGAATATTGGCACCCCTCGGAAACTGCTAGCGACCGCCGAGAGGACTTTCGGAACCACGGATTTAACGTGCACGTACGCCGCATGTACACGGTGGTCTTTAGTGGTACGCCGGTATCGAACCCACAACCTTCCGGTTACGAGTCCAACGCCTTAACCGCTGGGCTACCACGGCCCCTTCTACACAAGGATTGACTGCTTAATTTAGACATGCCTTGGGTGGAGGACTTTTTGAAGGGTCCTAACCCGAATTCACATTACAGATGGAGAAAGTGGCCGCGCGGTAAGCCAGAACCCTATACCTATACATTAGTCTTTTACTAATTGTGATGAAATTAGTAAAAATTATTTATTCTACAATGTGAAAGGTACTTGATTAAATTTTTAAAAAATTTTTATTAGATAAATTTATATCTTATAAAGCTCTCTTCTTTATAAAACTTACAGCTTATTAAACTTTTAAGATAAACTGAAAAAAAACTTGCTGAAATACGCAAGACTGATAAAGTATAAATATTTAGAAGGATAACTTATCAAATGTTGAACTATTCATATATGAATAAAATACAGCAAGAAAAAAAAAGATGCAATAAATCTATTATTACAATTAATATAACTTGATGTAAAACTGTGAGAGTATTATTAAGAAAAGGGAAAATACTATTCACTTTCGCTCAACGAATAAAACATTTTTGCATAAAATACTTTGCATTGCATTAAAAATAAAAATAAATAAATAAATATTTTAAAGAAAACCTAGTATTTAGAAAGAATTTAAAACCACAACCTATTGGGAATGAGAAAAATTGTTTAAACGAATCGCTTAAAAAATAACCTTGTTTAAATTAAGCTAGTCTGAAAGTGAAAAGTAGTTTTTTTTTTTTTTTTTTTTTTTTTTTTAAGAAAAACAAATATTCTCTCAAGTCACAGGCTGGAGTTTCTGTTCGCATTTTTAAGTGGAACGGTTAAAACGACCCTTCAAACAAATGTTTAAAATAAAAAGATTTGGGGACAGAGGGGACACCCCCCCCCTGTAACCCCCTCTCCCGATTGCGATAGTTCATATGTACAATATGCTTAGAAAACTTGATAACAATAGCTTTTTTAGACAAGGATTATCCCCGCTCCCAGACCAACTGAAAATTTGGAGGGTCACATGAAGATTTGAGGGGGTCACATGTCGAATTTAAGAGCAGAAAAGGAAATTTCTTTTAAATTTTAAAACAAATGTCCGTTTAAAAATTTTTGACGAAGTGGGAGGAAAGGGGGACACAGCCCCCCTGTGCCCCCCCTCTTCGACCCTACGCCTATGGTTCGAATGTATTGTACTCTTAGGAAAACCTATTAACAATAGCTTCCTAAGGAAGGCTCATCACTGCTCCAGACCTACTGAAATTTTGGGGGTGCACAGGAAACATTTGAGGGGGTCATATCGAAATTTTAGAGCAGAAAAGAAAAGTTTCTTTAAAATTTCAAACATGTTTATTTTTTAAGAAATTGACGAAATTGTTCGGGGGGGCAAGCCCCCCCTGTGCCCCCCTCTTCGACCCTACGCCTATGGTTCATATGTATTGCACTCTTAGGAAAACCTATTAACAATAGCTTCCTAAGGAAGGCTCATCACTGCTCCAGACCTACTGAAATTTTGGGGGTGCACAGGAAACATTTGAGGGGGTCATATCGAAATTTTAGAGCAGAAAAGAAAAGTTTCTTTAAAATTTCAAACATGTTTATTTTTTAAGAAATTGACGAAATTGTTCGGGGGGCAAGCCCCCCCTGTGCCCCCCTCTTCGACCCTACGCCTATGGTTCATATGTATTGCACTCTTAGGAAAACCTATTAACAATAGCTTCCTAAGGAAGGCTCATCACTGCTCCAGACCTACTGAAATTTTGGGGGTGCACAGGAAACATTTGAGGGGGTCATATCGAAATTTTAGAGCAGAAAAGAAAAGTTTCTTTAAAATTTCAAACATGTTTATTTTTTTAAAAATTGACGAAATTGTTCGGGGGGGCACAGGGGGACACGTGACCCCCTTTGCCCCCCCCCAACCGACGCTACGCCTATAGTTCATATGTTAAATGAATCATGTTGGCGTTTTTACCGTTCGCGTTTTTTCCGTTTGGCGTTTTTTCCGTTCGCGTTTTTACCGTTCGCGTTTTTTCCGGTTGGCGTTTTTTCCGTGGGCGTTTTTACCGTTCGCGTTTTTTCCGTTCGCGTTTTTTCCGCACACCGCGTTGGCCAAAAGGGAAATGTGACTGATTTTGACGCCCCTTACTAAACAAAAATCTTTCATTTCGCCACTTTTGCGCCCTTGTGAATTATAACTGAAGAATGCTTCAGTTTCCTGAGTTCGCAGCGAGGCTGAGGCGGGGATAGCCCTTTCGAAGGGCGCAAAATCAGCTTTATGACCTGATGTTTAAATAGTTTTTCTAATCTGTTAGAGGACAAAACATGACTGTGTCCATAAAACAGCAAGAGTCGATTTACTGGGAACTAAGCTCAGGGGCGCAGGTAGAAAATTTTAACGGGGAGACATGAGAGACATTTTTCAGATGATAAATAAACCAAATTCCTTCACGATATGAAATTCCGAAAGATCATGCTAAAAGTTACAGAGGAAGATTCCACTCAATTAGTGCACCCCTGATCAATCGGAATGTAATGTAGGGCGACAAAGAATCGTTTAAGTCATTAGACAAGAAATGAGTAAAAAAATAAAATTCATGCAGTTTATATCACCTTGGTAAAAAGGGAAATGCGTTTGATTTTGACACTCTCCTTTAACAAAAATTTTTTATTTAGCCACTTCTACGCCCCCCGTGAATTACAGCTGTGGGGTGCTTCGGGCTTAAGTTTTTTGTATCGCTCAAGTTTCCTGAGTTCGCAGCTCCTGTAATGGGTATTTTAAGCAAAGTCGCAGCAGGGATAGCCCTTTCGAGGGGCGCAAGCAGAAGAGGGGGGCGTAAAATCAGCTTTATCACAGAATGTTTGAACAGAGTTTTTCTAGTGATATCCCAGTGGTTAAGGCGTTGGACTCGTAACCGGAAGGTTGTGGGTTCGATACCGGCGTACCACTAAAGACCACCGTGTACGTGCACATTAAATCCGTAGTTCCGAAAGTCCTCTCGGCGGTCTGTAGCAGTTACCAAGGGGTGCCAATATTCAGAACTCCCAAACCTTCTGATGAGGTTCCAAATTGAGCGGGTCTTAATCTTATAACGCTGCATGTTCTCTAGCTAACGTGACCATTTATTTTTTCCTTCAAAACGGGACATCATCTACTTTTTTGACAATAGTGTATATATTTTCTTCCTCAAAACGGGACATCTACTGTTTTTAAGGTAATAGTGTAGGGAGACTGAATTTCAGGTCTGGGTATCTTTTAGTTGTTAAGAAAACGCCCAAAAAAGCTTGTGTTAATGTTAATTTCAAAATGAAATATAAAAAAACCTTTGCTTAAACACGCATATACCAAGGACGTACCCAAGGGGGTGGTCCAGGGGGTCCGGACCCCCCCCCCCCGAAATTTCAGTTTTTGTTAACAAAATAAGAATGACGAAGTCTTTTTGCGAAAAATTCTGCCTTTTTCACCATTTGGACCCCCCCCCCCGAAATTTTTTTCTGGGTACGTCCTTGGCATATACTATAAAAAATAGGTCAAGACGTACGTTTACGGGTGGTACAAGGGGTAGGCCCTTCTTCGACTTCAAAAACACCATGTGACACAACGCAGGAAGGTAAGAAAGTGAGAAATGTAAACAAAAGGACACACGGAAAAAAGGAAGTTGTCATTCGGAAGGAAAAAAAAAAAAAATCTTAGAGAACCTGAGTGAAAAGGGAAAATAAAGTGGAGATCGGGGGGAGGGGGGGAGTAAGCAATAGAGGAACATGACTTTAAAAAAAGAAATAAACATTAAATAAATTGAAATAGTAGACAAAAAAGAACAACAACAACAAAAAAACACTGCATCCCCCATCGTTTTCTTTGCGTCTCGAGTGGGGAGGGAGGGAGGTTAGGTGTTTTTTTTTTTTTTTTTTCAGACACTGCCGTCAGATGATTTTAGAGGCCTTTATTGAAATCGTTACCGCAGGTTGCTCTCTTTCTAAAAACAGGACATTACGGAATCCCGAAGCTGTGCTTGGGGACAACGGGACAAGCCACCTATAAACGGGTTGTCCCGTTCAAAACGGGACGTGTGGTCACCTTATCTATAGCCAGTAATTTCGACAACTGCCTTTTTTGCTATAGATCATGTACTGTACTAGTATTTTATTAACAGAATATTTCTCTGGCATGACATTAAAGATTTAATTGAAATAGTAAATTAAGCATTTAGCTTATTCTAAAGAATAAGAACTAAGACTAGATTAAAGTAAGATAACAGTTTACATTTACCAGGACAAGGGCAGAAAGTTTTTGGCAGAAAGACCACCTGCGGAGAAAGTGGTTAGGGCAGCATATGCGTAGACTAGAGATCGGAAACAGATACTTTCCATTAGTTTACTATAAACAAATGACTAAAGTCCAGTTGTGCGGAGAGGGACATAGTTTACCCAATTAGGTATTCTCAATTTAGTCAGTTGTCATGTCAGTATAGCACTTGGTTACCTGCTCGGTCGTCTGGCTATCTTTTGCATGTGAGATTGCGGGGAATACTCATTCTTTCTGTTTCAAAGGGGATATTTTGCTAACGATTTTCATCTTTAAACAAAACATGAATAGAAAACGTCCATCCGGAGCTTATTTCAGAAAGCAAAAGAATGAGAAAAAAATGAGGGAAAGCTTGGGTAAATTTTTAAAACAAAATTATAATGAAGATAACCACTGTGAATCGGCGACTCCGGAAGCTAGCAGCCAGACATTTGGTAAGTTCAAAGTTCAAATACTGTACTGTTTTTAAATCTTTAATTGTGCAATTAAATTTTCATGAGCAATGAAGTATCGATTAAAAAGTTTTATTTTCAGTTCTTATTTATTATGATAATTGATTAAATGATTTTACTTGCATTATTACGACTTATTTGATAGATTAGTTTTTTTGTCGACAAGTCGAAATGTATTTTAAAAACTAAGACTGTTATAATGTAAACACAGTTTAAAAGGTGATTGAAATTCATAATCATACTTTATTTAAATGTTTTGAGGTTATTTATTTTTATTTCATAAAAAATACCCAAATTTGCGTTATCACATGACATACTTTTTTTTTAATGAATGAGTACCTGTAGAATATTGTATTTGAAATACTGAAAATAGAGAGAGGAAGAGGTTGCGATTAATATAAGCACATTGTACATTCCTTTAAACATACAAATACAACAGCATCTAACTTCATAAAGCCTTAAACATTTCAATAATACATAAATATTATCTATTTAATAATCTAAAACACATTTAAAACAAATATTCACTAAAGATTTTTCATAAAGGTATATTTTTTGTAATAAGAAAGGATGTCAAAACAATCTCTACTTAGTGTATTACTAGGAAAATTATTTTTGAATGAATAAAAGAAAATTTTAATAATCTAAATTCTAATGAAATGAATTATGTTCAAACGATGATTCCTGAGACTAGCAACAAGATATGTTTGTTTGTGGATTAAGGCCGACTGACTGCACTAGGGTCCTTAGCCTATAGGAGGGATGCTCACCGTGGGGACTTTCTAAGGGATTCTAGCCCGTATTCAAGCGAGGTTTCGGAGAAAAGCATGCAAGGGGTAAGTTCAAAGACTAAGCGTGTACATGTACAATTGATCAATTACATTTCCATAAACATTGCAGCGTAGCATGAATTTTTACTTTAAACTCTTATAATGAATTTTTAATTTAAATTCTTATAACTTTTACTTTCCGAACATGTACCATGTCAGGAAAGTATTGTAATAATGAAAAAATTCCACCTAGAGATTTTGGTGTATTTACACGTTTTGAGGTCTTCTGAATTCATTTATGCTGTTTTTACGAGATGTATGTATGTGTGTGTGAGTGAACACGATAGCTCCTAACGGGGCATTCAATTGAGCTCAAATTGGGTATATATGTTATAAACCACCGTCGCAAGACCGGTATTTATTTTGGTGTGTATAGGACTTATAGTTTTTCTACAGGTCTACGACAAAGATTTCTTTTACATTATGGACTATGGGGGGGGGGAATTCTTGAAAGTGCGCTAGCGTTTAAACGGTACATTCCATTGAGCTGAAATTGGGTATATATGTTATAAACCACCGTCGTTTGGTGTGTATAGGACTTATAGTTTTTCTACAGGGCTACGACAAAGATTTCTTTTACATTATGGCCTTTGGGGGGAAATTCTTGAAAGTGCGCTAGCGTTTAAACGATCCATTCGATTGAGCTGAAATTGGGTATATATGTTATAAACCACCGTCGTTTGGTGAGTATAGGACTTATAATTTTTCTACAGGTCTACGACAAAGATTTCTTTTACATTACCCTAGTAGCACAATTAGTCCAAAAAACGTTTAAAACACGTTTTTTAACGTCAAAAAACGTGTTTCCAACGTAATTTAAACGTTATTTGAACTAGTTGTGCTACTAGGGTATGACCTATGGGGGGAAAATTCTTGAAAGTGCGCTAGCGTTTAAACGGTACATTCGATTGAGCTCAAATTGGGTATATATGTTATAAACCACCGTCGCAAGACCGGTATTGATTTTGGTGTGTATAGGACTTACAGTTTTTCCACAGGGCTACGACAAAAATTTCTTTTACATTACGGCCCATTGGCCGAAATTCATGAAAGTGCGCTAGCGTTTAAACGGTGCATTCGATGGAGCTTCAATTTGGTATATATGTTTGAATTATTCATCGATTAAAATTTATTTAAATGCTTGGTAATGATCTTAATCGTAAGTCTTCGGAAGGTCGAGTGGAGTCACTTCAGATTTTTTAATTAAATAAATGGATTTTATTTGCATTATTATGAGTTATTTGAATTTATTTTTTAAATATTTACTACATGTTTAAATGCAAAAATGTAAATTGTTATAACGCTAACTTCGTTTAAAAACTGATTTCATTTATTCTTTATTTACTTACACTTTATTAAAATTATTTTTTTTTTGCAGAGAATATTTATTTTTTATTAATTGAAAACATCGACATATATATATATATATATATATATATATATATATATATATATATATATATATATATAATTTCTTTTAAGAATTATTTACCACAAAAATTTGTGTTTGGAAATATTAAATAAGGGTGGGAGGGGGAATGGGGAACATGTTGTAAATAATGTATGCATATGTCTTTGATAAATCAAGTGGAATAGTATTTAATGTCATAACGATTCAAACTCTTCAATATCATATAAATATAGTCTAATTAATAACCTAATATAAGTGGAATGGAAAATTAATATCAGTAAAACAATATTAAACGAGTAGATTTCATTTTTTCTTCGATAACGAAAGTAAAGCTACTGTATCTACTTATTACTGTAGGAAACTTTTTGAATGAAAATTGTAATAAGAAAAGTGAAATGAACCATTTTCATTTAGCGATTCCCGAGACTAGCAGCCAAACATTTGGTAAGTTCAAAGATTACATGTTTACATCTAAAATTTTGCCATTAAATTTCAATGACTATTAAAGCATAGCATGAATTTTAATATTTAATTGTGAAAATTCTTTTACTCTAGTAGTGTGGATTTTATTTTCATTATTATGAGTCATTTCAAAAATTATATTAATTGTATAATTATATCAATTAATATTTTTCAAATAGATTCGTGATTCTTAATATTAAGAGAAAATAATAAGGACGCTTTATCTTTCAATATTTTGCAAACTTTTAACAGTATATAAATTTCATAAAATTTAAAAATACATAAATCAATTTTATTAAATTACTTTTAAAGCTTTTCTGATCATGGGGCAGGGGAGTGATAAGGGAAGTAGTTGAAAGAAGGGGGGGGGCGTAAAACATCTCATATATGAAGGGGCGTAAAATCATCTCTCATATGAAGGGGCGTAAAATCAGTTCTCGCCTACGCCTGTAAAATGCCTAAAACCGGCCCTGCTTCAGCAGGCGATTAGTTGAAAATGCTTTTACTAGAAGAATGAGACTAAATCTTCCTACGCAAATGTGTAACACACATGCATGAAAGAGAAAGCCTTCAATACAAGCAGTTCCCTGCAACATTATATATTGCTCAGTTATTTTGAATTTTTTCACTTTTTCTGTCTGCTGTATGAGTAGCACTGGTTTAATTAGAGGTATACTTTTGGTGTTCTTAGGGTAGAAGGGGCGGGCAGGATAAAATTTTCTTCAATATTTCAATATTTCTATTCTTTCAAAGGAAAATCCAAATTTTCAAGAAGGGTGAGGCTAAAAACATTTTAGGAAAGGTTGAATGTTGCCTTCTCTTGTTTACAACATCGACGATTATAAGACATGTTTGCAGATTAAAGAACACTTTCATCAAAAATTAAATAATATTAAGGTTTTTGTCAATTGTTGCCGATGGGGAGAGGGGGGGGGGGTGAAAAACGTTTTGGAATATACAATCTTCCTTCCAAAAGTATATTTCCTATTTTCTCTTAGGAAATTCCACTTCAATAATGGTTAGTTTTACGTTAAAAGTCCAATCAAATTAAGCGAAGAAACAAATTTTTCAGCAACTGTTTATTAATGGAGCTGCAATAATACGCATTACGCAATATAAAAATGAATAATACTAATTTGTATCAGAGAAAGAAACACCGAGAAGAAAGATTTTTCTTGTATCAGTTTTTTACATGCTTAGAGACATGTTCTTACAACGATCCCAAGCACTTTTTTTTTTCATTTTGCTTTGTAGTAGACTTTTAAAAAAATGGATGCATACAGATAATAGTACATTGTTGCTTAAAGCACTCGCGGTGGTAGGTCATGAGAAATTATAATTAATAAGCAGCTTTCAAAATTGCGAGTTAGCATCGAGTTCAAAGCAATTAAGCTTGTCTGACGGAACAACATTATAGTCGTTGACTGAAATTGAGAGTTGAGTTGCATTCATAAAGATTGACTACACGAGAGACACTTTTAAAACTTTCCCCTTACCTTTGTTGATATCTGATGTAGGAGCCACACAAAAGAATTCACCTTGAAATCAGTTAGCCTGAAACTGGCATTTCTTTTTTTTATGTTTTTTACGAATGCATGTTATTTTGAACGCGCTGTAAAGTATCCGATGTTAAGTTATGTTCCATACAATACATTGTTTTAACATTGTGTAACGAAAAGGAAGGAAAGACAATGTTGGAAATAATGTGCTACAGGATTTCTCATATGGGGAACAACACAAAAGATGATCAAGTTGAAGTATACAAGCTGTCGAATTTAGGGTTTCTCCTTCTGTTAGAGAGAAATCTCGAGCATAGGCAATTTTATGAAGAATACTTAGCAAAATATATAAATTTGGTTCTTTTCTTAGGGAGGTCATACTTGACCGGTGGGAAGATAAGGGAGTCAAACAACACAAATAGAACTGCAATTATAGACTTAACCATGAACCTTAATTCCACATAAGCAAACCATTCTACATTCTTGTAGAAGGTGCTTACCTGGATGAAATCAACGTTGCTACTCACTACAAAATAAATATTTTAAGTTTTAATACAATGATTTAAATCGACATTTTATAACGCATCTTTTTAATTTTGTATAAATATGACAACCATTTCAGATATTTGCTTGCAGATAATAAGGCAATTATTATACTTTAGATTAAATTGAAGTGAAGAGGAGTTACAGAGGAGTTGAAAATTAATTTACTATTTAATTTTTACTGAACTTTTTTACAGCTTTCAAATGATTCATTTACAAACCAAATTCTTAAAGTATTTAAACTTTGAGACTGCCTTGGTGAGATAGAGCTATTAATCTTGCAAAGAATTCTTAGATTTACAGAACTTCAAAATTTCATTCATTGTGATTAAAAATGGCTGTTCAGTTGTCTGTAAAAGTTAACTAGATATTAATGCATTAAGGAACTAAAAAAACATATTCGGTTTTGTGGTTTACGAGGCACTGTGATGATTTTCATTCAAGACTTTGTGATATTAGAATGCAAGGTGAGAAGCTGGCATTATTTAAAAAAGTATTTTCCCTTTTTAATAAAATAAAATTTCATTTTGGTGAATACTCCAATATGATACTCCAATGGTCACACATTAATTTTTTAAATATTAACAATAAATTTATGATAAATTCAGAAGGATTTCAATTATATAATTGGAAGGAACTTCCTCCCGTACAGAAAGCATAACTAAGCATATTTAGTCTATTAAAAAAAATAAACCTTAAAGCACTTTCTCAAAAATTGAGGACAATATCTAAATATTCTATTGAAGTTAATAGTTTACCCTTTTCCTCCATTATGTCAAAAAGTTTTTGTCATTTTGGCGATACAATCCATTTGATTCAGTAACTGATACACTCTAAAACAAAGAGTCAAAAGTTAGAGTAGAATGACAGCCAAAGAAACCAATCTCAAAAAGTGTGAACATAATCAACCACAGAAAGTTTATAAAATAATTCCTTTTAATTAAATTATTTTGAGAAGAGTTATTTTATCAGAATGTTAATTTCGAATTTCTTACCCTATAGAAATTTGAATATTACTGCTTTAGAGCGCTTGAATTATTTAACTTTCATTTCACTCATCAGGAGGGTAAATTCACTATTTTAGTTTTATGCTATGGAATTTACGGTTTTAAAAGACAACATACTGACATTAAAAAGTTCTTGCTTTACGCTTCTGGAGTTAATAGTTAAATGAAAAATTTATTCTTCACTGAGGATAAATTACTTTGAATTTTTCCCAGAAAGAAATTTATTATCAATTATATGAGGTTAAATTGAAATAGGAGAAATAACCCTACTGTTAAGAGTTGCCACAATCCAAATATAAAACTGTGAAGAAAAATTTCTAGGTAATTTCAATAGCAGGAATTGCTTTTTTTTTTCAATGAAAAATATTACATTTTCAATTCTAAGAATGATAAAACATTATTGATTTATTAAATAAATATTATATAGCTATATATACTCAAAATTTTATTTATTTAAATAAAATATTAAAAACATGAAAATGACTCTAGACATTATTAGACCAAAAAGGAACTTATCAGTAAGATTTACTTTACCAAAGAAAATGCAAACAGAAAAATTAAAAACAGGTGAAGGGTTTTTTATATTAAAAATTAGATGAAAGAAGGTTGTAGAGATATTATTTGTTTTATCTTTTATAAATCTAGACCATTAGAAGTTAAGTATGTTTGATAATGCAAACGAAAGGAAATAAATGAAGGAAAAAGAGTGGTAAAATTAGAGAAAAATAATTCTTTTACTATTACATTTCTTTATTATAATCTATTGAGTTATAGATATCTGATTATGATAGGAACTTCTATGGCTGTAAGAAGAAAAAAATTACGAATGAATAATGCATTAACTCGGAGATATTTTTAGCGCAACAGAATATTTAGCAAAGAAAAGTTTTGAGTAGTTTTTGGAAATTAAATTTCTTTTAAAATGTAAAGCGTTGGATAAATATAGCTCCATGCACTAACGTAACATCTTATAGGAAAAAATAACAAATCTTAATTAATTTTTACAGTACCTTTACCATATCATCGTATTTTAGCTATATGAAATATTTTATAAGCCAAAAAATTAATTAATTAATGAAATTTAAAAAATAAATAACAGTTTTTACTTTCTCATTTATTAATTTTTTAAATACAATATGTTACAGCTACCACTTCTACATATTTATTATATTAGTTTCAGTAATCTAAGATCATGCTCGTCTGCGAAATAATATATGATTAAAAGATTTATGAACGCTTAAAATATTTCAAGTGCTAATGCAGTAGTGAAACGATATTGGTTGGCAATGTTGTTGGGATAGTGGACTGAATATTTAGAAATATTTACCTAAAATGAAGAATCATATAAAACTATTTTTATCTCATACAATAATTATTAAAATATTGGGAATACACTAAAAATATTTCGTACAAGACCATTATTGAAGCAATTCTAGAAGCCAATATTTCTTAGAAGATATAAAAGAGGGATCTCTCCGGTAAAAGTTTAAGTGCACTGGAGAAACACAATTTACTGTCTGACAAAATTTGAGGGTTTTCATAAATTCCAAATATTTTAAGAATAAGAATAAACAAGAAAATTAATATTAATATTTAGATAAATTAATATTTAGTATAATTAAAATTAATATTTAGTAAAGCAATACTCTCGATGTTAACTGAAGTGAGGGTATGAGTCACGATAATCAAACACATATCCAGCTATTATTCCACTTGAATGTAACTGTTAAGGGATATTAAAATTAAAAAAATATGTCAGAAAAGTTCTCCTTATAGAAGACGTTTCTATATGTTATAGAAGCTTATATGAGCTGGGGACTCTCTCTCTTAATGTAAATCCCCGTGCAGTGTATGCTTCCAACATTTAGTTAATGGTTTTAGAACTATTTTCCAATCCCTGAGCAGCACTGAGTAAATTTTGAGTTTTTGGAAATTTTTCTATTTCTAATTTAAGTTTTATTCTCCTCCAATAGTTACAGTTCTATATTGGCACCATACTAACATAACCAGTATAAAAGAGCTTTTGAAACAACAAAGAGTTATGATATGCAATTTTAAGATTAATAATTTGTGCAATTGTAAGATTAGTATTAATGTCTACCGTAGTGAGCTAATCGGCTAAGTTAGGCTTTCATAAGAATACCGAAAGTGAAGTGGCGCCGATTTTGGGCACTGCTTGAGAGAATCACAACCCTTCTCGATTGGACTGCTATGGGGCCGTGCATCCAGAAAAATCTGTTCATGGATCCGATATCTTCCATGTGCAAAATATACCACTTGGTTGTCGATCTAGGTTCTAGGTCTCTCATCTGTAATTGGTTTCATATTAGGAGACCATTGATAGGGGGCAACGCTGACCTGCCTACTAGGCAGCATAATGAAATGGCTAACATCTTCAGCCCTCAAAGTGATTAAGTCTATTGTTGGCAGTTAACCCGGCTATCAAAAAGAAAAAAAAAGTGTACTTGTGTATTATACCGTCGACATTTTTGCCAAAAATTTGTTTCATCTAGTTGGCGTCGCTAAGGTCGGGTTACCTTAAAATACTTCTAGTCAAATATTTACACACCATCCGAGTTGCCATAAAAACAAGAATCAACAGATACTGTCTTTTTTATTTTGATAAACAACGTTTGTGTTGTATTTATTTTAAAATGTTTGTGTGTGTATTTTTAAAAAATGTTTTGCATGTCTTGACGGAATTTAAGTATTTATTAAATAGGTTTATGTTTAGGCCTAAACACAACAGTTCCGTTTAATGCAAACTCCGCAGTTAATAACACACTTTCCATTTTATTCCCATTACAATGTTTTGTTAAACGCTTAGATTTCGTTAAGTCATAAATCAATTTTAAAAATCCACCGCACACATATAAATTTATAAATTTTAAAAGAAACACGATTCATTTTATCCATAGCAGAACATACATTATTTTGGTGCGCATTATCGCGTGCGCAATAGTAACGGAACTGCAGAGTACAAACCCTTCGCGAGTAATCTCTTCGCTAGGCATGTCGACGGTATAATGCACAAGTACCAAAAAATGTTTTAAAGTCCAATTTACATCTTATATTTTTAGACACAATTTTATTTTTAATAGAAAAATATCAGATAGTTTTAGTCGTATTTACGCATTTATTTTCTGTGGACTGAGTTTTGTGAGAGTTAATCACAAGTAATTTAAAAAAGTTCATTTTTTTCGCCTACTTTTCTAAAATGTATAGAAAATAAAAGTTAAGATAAAAATTAATTTTTATGCATTTATAGGGCATAAAAATGATTTAATTCCACATAGGAATTAAATCAATCTATTTATTTCTTATGGGTCTAAGGAAAAATAAAAATACAGATTGCTTTTCCTTTTTATGTTCACCATGCAAGCCTTAACAAGGTTAAATTAATAGTTGTGCTATTAAAAAGAAACACTCTTTCATATCCAACAGCCATTATATTGGAAAAGCATTTGACGACTCCATACATGCTTGAAAGTTTAAGTTGTATTAAATGTATATTAATAATGCGCTTGTTTCTAAATCCAAAATAACATCACAGCGCAGATCAAACGAAACTATTTTGAGTTAATATCGAATTTAATCCTTTCAATCATCATCCCATGCTAATCCATTCTCATAAAAGCGAACTCGGCCGCCAAAGAGAAGTTATTAAGCGGTAATCACTCCTTCTCTTTTGCTGTCTACTCATCTGAGGAGAGGAACCCGACACGAGGATGAAGGTTACTTCCTCCCTGCTTTTATTTTACTTACCTTTTCCTTGAATATTTTATCAGCTTTTCATGTTCATTACAGAATAGCGTTCGCACGAGATTATCAAACATTTTTTCCTTCGAATTTCCGATTACTGCGGATGATTTTCTGAAGTAATTATTGGTACGATGTTGCCAGTTCAGTGAACCTTCTTGTTGAATTAGCTAACTTTTGTTAAAACATTGATGAAGGTCTTTTTTTATAGTAAAGCTTATTTATTTATTTATTTGCCAGGAGAGGACAGCTCGCGTCACTGAATGTGTCGCTTAGAGCTACATATACGTCCTTCCCGGAATTTCCCATCACAATTTGGAACCTCATCAGAAGGTGGGGAACTTCTGATGAGGTTCAGATGAGGTTCACCCCTCGGAAACTGCTGGCGACCGCCGAGAGGACTTTCGGAACCACAGATTTAACGTGCACGTACACCGCATGTACACGGTGGTCTTTAGTGGTGCGCCGGTATCGAACCCATAACCTTCCGGTTACGAGTCCAACGCCTTAACCACTAGGCTACCACGGCCCCATAGTAAAACTTATTGAAAGGAAGCATAGAGAGTTTACCTCAAAGCTACCATATCTTAGATCGAATGCACATTGCTTTATATAATTAGCTGAAGGGCCCGTTCTACGCACGGGAATGAGAATTGTTAAAACAACTAATACAAATGAAAAATAAAAACACATAAATTGTATATTTATCTGCTTATCTGAGAAAACTTTTGTCTCGTAAGTAATTTATATCTTCGCAAGTGGATGATCCGTTTTTCATGTTTGCGAAACCATCTTGATATAATTTGCTTGAAACGATTGTGTAATTTTTTCGCCAAAGCTTGTTAACATTTAACTTACGAATGTACCTTTAAACGCATAACGTAAAAACCAAGTCAAAGAGTAATTAATTTCATTTCCAATTTTAACATCACCATTTAATTACCATAGCGACAGTGTTATTGATATAACTGAAGTTGTCAAATGATACAATCAAACGAAAACTAAAGTCATTTTTAAAGTTCTTAAGATTCGAAAATAAAAATGTATGAACAAAAACAAATAAAACATTAACTTAAAAAAAAATTCTGATTTAAGGCTATTTTACATATTTTGCATTTTATTTCCTTTGTTTATGGGGCAAAATATCGTCCGAATTACCCAGAGCTGCACATGCGCACTGTGCGTTTCCCCATATCATATGCAACGACACCAGGAACTGTTGACAGAACGCGTTAAGTTTCTATGGACGTGTTGTCTTTGTCATTCAGACTACCTATGAACTGAAAAAGTAGGAGCACGTGCACTGCATCAAACAGCCTCAATTTCGCTGCTTTAAAGACCTGCGAAGTAAACATATAACGGTTTGGGTGTCAAGTCAAAGAATTATGTAAACAAAAGAATAATAAATTATCTCATTAATTAGATTGGCGAAAAGTAAAATCAGTATCATTAGACGTTGTAAAGAAATTGATAAAAAATAAAAAATAGGTGCTCTACCACTGGATGGGTACCTTTCGTACACAGGTTGTATTCGAAAATCCCTAAAGTCGATTATTTGACTGATTGAAGTTCTCTGGATTTTCTTTGGTCAGTTATAACATGTATACGGGTGAGTTTCACTTGAAATAACCTCCAGCGAAACATCTTAGCCATAGGACTATATTTCTGATCAACCTTAACTTACATCAAACATCTCAATATAGGCGCAGTAAGAGCGCCAGTTCTTAAAATATAATAGGAGAAAGAACATTTTTACAGTACAATTGATACATGCATTCCATAAGAAAGAAATTTATGACTGATTTTCTTACAGATAAGCTGATTTGGCAGCAGACTGCGTGTTCATTTGTACATTGTACTTTACAGAGTATTTCATTGATTGCTTATAACAGGTATGGACAACCTTTGAAAAGATGCGGGCCAAACTTTAGGATGTTAGTGAAGCCGCGGACCTTATAATTGGGATTTATAATGGATTTTGAATGCTTTATATGGGTTTTATACATAGTTATAATCATATGTTCCGCGGGCCGGATCAAAAGCCGTGGAGGGCCACTCCGGCGCGCGGGCCGTCGGTTGCCTGTATGTGGCTTATAAGATGTATTATTCCTTTTATTGAAATTACTTGTGCAACTGAATTATATATAAATCTATTTTATTTTAAATTTATTTGGCAATTCATCGTGCGGGAGCAAATGAAGACATAAAATGTTTTATTCCAGCTGAATCATACAAGCATTTAAAAAACAATTGTTAGTTCTCGAGCACAATATTAATTTTATCTTTTTTTCCTTTCCCTTCACCTCCGGGTAATGACACCAATTAATTTTGTCCGTCACATTTTATAAACATAGTTATTTTTTAGGATGAAAAGCATATCATGGTATGGTACATCCTGGATATCAGAAACCGACCACAGCATTAGTTGCCACTCCTCTTATTTTAATTCATCAATAATGAATGACGTCTTAGCATTCACCTGCTTTATATTCCACTCAGGAGTTCTATGGACGTGTTGTCTTTGTTATTCAGACTACCTATGAACTGCAAAATTAGGAACACGTGTACTGCATCAAACAGCCTCAATTTGGTTGCTTTAAAGACCTGCGAAGTAAACATATAACGGTTTGGGTGTCAAGTCAAGGAATAATGTAAACAAACGAATAATAAATTATCTAATTAATAAGATTGGCAAAAAGTAAAATCAGTGTCATTAGACGTTGTAAAGAAATTAATTAAAAATAAAGCCTGAAATATAAGAGATGATTTTCTTAATTTATTTTTATCAAATATTTTATAATTTTTCCGAGTAATACTAAAAATAGTGAATTTTATTCAAAGTATACCAATAAAAAAATTAAATTGTACATTGAACTAGCATATTTTATGTAGGTAAACTATTTTTTTACGAAGAATATTCTTTTGGAAATCGAATTGCAACTTTATATTTTAAAGGAGTGGGCCTCAAAGATGTGCAATGCTTTCTTTTAAAAATGATCCATTCAATCTTATAAGTATGTAAATCAGTTTTATAAGAATATCTTTAGAATTATCATAATTAATTTATGAGATAGCAAATTTGATAAATGAGAGTCCTTAAATGAATTCAATAATTTCAAAAGAATTTTTCTTATCGAATCAATAATCCATATTTGTTCTCCGCATATCTTTAAAAAATGGTCAAAAGATTTTTAGATTTAGACATTCAGATAATGCATACAGTGTCATGATAAATTATTAAAATATTCTTTTTCTGTATTTGTTAATCTCCCCTCCCCCTACCGGGCATATGTGTGTGAGTGACCACACCATTTTTTTATTTACACTTTAAATATTAACAATCAAATATATGAAACACAGATGATAATTTACCATTCATATTGAAATCGTACAGTTAAACATTTTTCCTTAGATATTAAAAAGAACTATGATTTTTAAAATGATCTGCCTAAAAATGCAAAATGCTATTTTTAGCGTTTATTGTTCTCTCTCGCGAACGGACACAAACACGCAAAAGAATAAAAAATTTATCAGTTTATATTTCCCTTATTAATGTCCACCTATAGATGCTGAAATCAAATGGAATTTCAGATCGACAGAGTAACATTTTTCTTCATAGTTCTCTAATAATTGTTTTATATAATAAAATCCGAGCGTAAACAAAGTTTGTAACGGACTATGTAAGTTTGTACGTATGTATATATGTAGGTATGTGACCTCCGATCTTCTGACGCGAGTCTTTCCATCACACAGCGCCGCAACGGGTTGTCACAGACCTTCCAAATTTTGTATATGCAGTGGCGTACTCAAGAGGGGATGGCGGGCGTCACACCCCCGCCCCATGAGGAATTTTTTGCCGTTCAAAATATATATTCTTCACTCCCTTATCACGCACACGTGTACATATATGTGAGTTACAGTAGTCGTACCCCCCCTCCCCCTCCCCCCCAGTGAAAATTTTCTGGCTACGCCATTGTATGTACGGCTTCACTAGAAAATGTCCTAACAAACCTCGGAGCTGTTTTTTCGAAATTCGAATCAGAAAATGTTTTATTTTATGTTTTTTTACGATTTGCATTTTTTTTTTCGCATAATACGTAATAAAATACCGGCTATTACCTCACAATAAAACGATATTTGGATCATCAGATAGAGAGGAATTTTTCTTTCGAAAACGGTTTGCTTGTACTATATAACATAATTTGCCGATATTTATGAATTTTTAAAAGAAATATATTTTTTGACGAAAGTTTTCGTAAAATTATTTAAAAACTGTTGCATCTTTAATTCTATCCGTCATAAGTTTTTCATATTTTGTCAAATGACGGAACATTCATTTCGACCTCTTTTAAAAGAAAAAAATGGAGGAGGGGAATATAAATTAAGAGATTTTTACGAATTTTTAAGTAAGGAAGGATTTTGAATTCAATTGCAGCTGATTAAAAATTTCGCTATGATATCTTGCAGTTTGGTTGTCTTGGAAACAGTAACAATGAACCCAGACAGCACATAAGCTTAAATTAAGATTGCCATTTCTTTGAATTTGACGTATTAATACAAGCTTGACAGTTCAATTCATTTTAAGTTTACAGCAAGGTTGGAGATTACAAAAAAATGAGTCAGCAAATATTTTCCCGCCGAATTTAAGTCATTTGAACTGTCAAGCTCGAATACAACTTGATGGCTGCTTGATTTGGAAAGCTTCATCCACATAACAAATAATTTATTGTCAGTGATAAATGTACTTGACTATAGAATTAAAAAAAAATTCTATAGTCAAGTCCAAATATTGAAATTCTTCAAAATAAAATACAAATATACTACAAAATTGATTTCAAAATCAGTCGTTTGTCTCGATTTTGGCCAATATTGCCCAACATGAGTGATGCGATATTGAAAGTTTTAAAACGTGTGCTACTTTAAGTTTATATTATGCTTATTTCCCTATTAGTAGAGTCTATAAATCACACATAACATTATTTTAGTTTTGATTCATCACATGGAAAAATAAAAGCAGATCGGCATCGGCCAATACCAATCTCGCCAAAAAACGGCGTGACAACCATCACAGTCACTTCAAACTTTAGTCTTAGTAAACGCGATGGAGGTTAGCATGTAGTTAGGACGCTGGCTTCCCAACCCTTAGGTCCCGAGATCGGTCGCGGACGCTAGACGGAAACAGATTAAAATAACTTGAGGTTTCAGCGTAGAGGGAAATGCGTGGAAAAGTAATATATATGGACGAATTCGACGTCCCATTCATTAAGGTTTTTTTTTTTTTTGGAAAATATTTTAAGTTTTAATTAAGCTTGCTATGCCAAGCTTAATGCAAATTGGGAAAGTGTAAACTTGAACACTTGATTCCAGTTTGCATTAAGCTTACACGCTTGAAATTGTCAAGCTTAATTCAAGTTTATTGACTTGATAAATCAAGCTTACTGCACGTTTGATGCAAATTTGCTGTGCTGTCTGGGAATAAAATTACCCGTTGAAATAAATAATTAAAACCACTTTTAAAAAGACTCCGAGTTTTCGTAAGTGAGATAGATCTACGTCACTTTGATGTAACGAGTTTCAAACCCTTTTCGAAACTCAATCAGAATAACAGATTATCCCAAACAAAAAATACGCCACACACGAAATAATTCCGCATATTCTCTTATTTCCGATCAATTGAGGAGTATCGCCGTTTATTAAAATTCAAGATTACGTATCATTTTCGGATTTCCCCCCTCGCATCCTGAAATTTATTAATCAGAATCTTTTTTTAAAAATTTTGTAAAGTAATAAATTGCATATTAAGGCCTTCAATCGAAGATGAACAACAACAACAACAAAATTAATTAGGAGACTTTCTACAAATTTTAAACAACATTTTGAATTTAATGCATCCCGGTTTCTTAGCAACGGCAGGATTGAATAATTTTTCTATAAAAGAAAGCATGAATTAAAATTAAAGGACAAGAATCATGTAGGAGTCAAAAGTTCGTTGCATTTGCTATGGGTATGAACATAGTGCAGATGTGCTGTATCGGGTAAATTGAAAAGTCTGTACGAAGGAAAAAATGCAAAATAGCTGCAGTAGCATTAAGAATTTAAGAATTTTAGACACTCCTGTAAAATAATGATTATTTTTTTTCATAATATGTATTTTTATTTTCCTAAACTAAAACTTTAAAAATTAGTTTACCTTTCATTTCATTGTTGAATTTGGCAGCTTACGTGGCAGTAATGGACAGAATCGTACTCATTGTCAGAAAAAAAAATTTGAGAAGGGGCGGGGGAGGGGTTCAAACATTGGAAAAAGCAAAAATTTTCACAAAAATACTTTATTTTGTTAATAAAAATTGAAATTTTGGGAGGGGAAGGAAGACCGGACACCCACCCCCTTCTCTAAATATGTCCTTGGTAATGGATTATGTTACTATGGTAAAGAAGTATGATAAATATGAAATTAGTTTTTTATGTTAAATTCTAATCGTAAGTGAATTTAATATCATTTTAACGTCATGAATTAAAAATTGCATCGAATCTTAATGAGGATAACACGCTTTACGGAAAAATTACTTCACCAAGGTTTACTTATACGAGAGACAAAATATTCACGAAAGAGTGAATGCATGATGTTGTTTCTATGTCTGTGATATCAACAATACTTTATTTTGTCTGACATTTTATATGGTAGACTTTTACTAAGGTGCTCTGCAGAATGGCTCAGATTACATATCGCTCATGCTTTAGAAATTAGAAGACAAAATAATAGTGGTCCACACACCATGTGACGTTATTTTAGAACTGAACCAAACAGACGAAATCCTGCAGAAGCACTTTGAAACCGAACGGATTTGTCTGCAAAACACTGTTTACTTTCTGTTTGATCTCAAATAACGCTGACATAAATTTTGCGTTATCATTTTGCAGTTACGCTAGCATCTCAAGTAAGTATCTATTAGGCAAAGCTTATGTCACGAGTAAAATAATTCTTCATATTTTGAAATTTTGTAAAGATGGAACTAATTTCACTAACGTGAGTACGAAAAACATATTATTCAATACGTACGAAGAACGGGTACGCAAGTAAAACTTATATTACTGTAGAAGAAAAAAAAAAACCCCTCAATCAAATAGTTTTTGAAAACTCTATGAACAAGTTATACAGTCTAACTGTATTTGTAGAAGATAAGCAATTGAGTAATACTACACAATGAGTTTAAACTATCAATCCATCAAATTTTACTTATTCCCCATAAAATATATTCTTAACGAAGAGAGATAAGAACTCAGAAAAGTAACAGGGAAGCTGGCTACACTGATAAACATTTCCTATTGTTCACTTTGATGGTATATACTCTCTTCATTTCCGTTTAACCCAGTAAAATTGAATTAGTGTTTCAAAACACACGATTATTTTGTTGAGAGGAAGCATTTCATATAGCGCACGCATGTTTAATGAAAAATCGATCTAGAAAAAAATGCTTGCAAACACATATACGATATAGCATTTTGTAGAATGCTTAACAAAAGTGAGGTGAATAATTAAATACAAACGGAATTGCGAAAATAGAAAGACGAATCATGCCAAAAGCATTGATTTAAACATGTTTTCTAACTCAATCTGACTTGTACATAAATCTTAGTAAACTTGGCTCATTTCTGCACCAAAACACGGTGTCTGATATTTCCTTTTTAATATTTTCTAACGTGAAAAGTGTTTGGTTTGTCAGTTGGCCTGACCAGCTATTCTGTAACTGCCGTAAATACGCATCGATTATTGTAAAAATAATACATGTTATGTCCTGTACCCTATTGAAAATGGTGTATGTAGCATTTATAACTCTGGACGGCTCCTCCTTTATTGCAGAAGCGCTCAAAAGAATTCCAGTACATTATGTTCAACGGGAAATCATTGTTTAAAGCAAATTTTAGCGAAATTAGTCTATTTCAAACAAAACAGAATTAGTCCATGCTATTAAGAATTACAAAGAAAAAGCTCTCCCTTGAAAATAGTGTATATAGCATTTTACAGAATCACTCAAACGAATTCCAATTCATTACTATCTATGGCAGTTTAGAAATAATATTCCATTTCAAGCGGTGTACCATAAGTTATAAATGCTTTTAACAGCTTCATTTTTTAAAATATGGAAATAACATTCAAAGCTTCCCCCCCACTAACTTTTTTTAACCAGGACCTCGCGAATATACATTAATAGTATTACACAGAGGTTATCTTCAAAGTCTCGCGAAGTTTGGCGACAATACATGGCCAAATTTGGAGCAAGAGACTGCTGTGTTGGAAAGTGTTTTATAATTGATGAGTTTGGATGATTTATTTTTCTTGCTGTTTCCGACAAGGGTTATTGAATGCCTTACTGTGGCCCAGCAGTAAGGTGAAATAAGAAAAAGTATTAATTTCTAATCGCTGGCCTTTAAAACTTGATTTATGAAAGTAATTTATAAACAAATCAATAAATTTCACTATTTTTGACGTAGAGTATTTTTCATAGATCTCAATTATATACAGGGTGCGTCTGAAAAATTTTTACACTTAGAACGCAAGTTATTTTTCAGCCTATTAGGTTAAATTTCTAGGAAAGTTAAGTTATAACAAGAACACTCAACAAAAATTGGTGTTGAAATCTAAAATTGATTAAAAAATTGTAAACAACACACATAAATAATACGTATCAACAAAGTGATAATTTCGATCGGTACAAAAGGTTCTTCTTGTGAACAAGTATATCTGACTTGTGTGCTTGGCTGGAAGTCCGCTAATAAATCCTCGTCAGAAGAGCAACACAAGGGGGAGTGCTCTCCGTGGGGGTCTTCCTAAGGGGTCCTAACCCGTATTTACGCTAAGTTTCGGAGAAAACCACAGAAAACTCCGAACGGTTAGTCGACGGACGCGCGATGGGACCCGAACCCGGGACCTTCACACTTCGCCCGTCTACCATTTCCAATGACATAACCACTGTGCCACGGTGAGGCAACAAAATACCCACCTTCTACAGTTGTGAAAAAGTTCAAGCACGCACAAGAGCCATGCAGTTGTCATTTGGGAAGGAAAAAATTAGAGACCAAAGACAATTAAAAACAAGGAATAAGAGGTAGGGGGAGGGCAGATGAAAAGGAAATTAAAAAATAGGAGAGTACTTAATAAATAAATAAAAACGAAAAACTAATAATAAGATAGAATCAATAATTAAATAAAATGAAATAAAACTGAAATTAATAAAAAATGTAGAAACATTAATAATGATAAAAAAATATAATAATAGTAAAAAAGTAAATCAAAACAACAAAAGAACAAAGGTACAGAAGATAGATTATTTTTTGGTGTTGTCGGAACTCTAATCATTGTTTTCAGATTTTAAAGCTAGATCTGGAACTGTTCTATATCCGCCCCATCCTGACCTTTTAGAAGGTTTTTCCATAACACAGTATTTGAAGCGTCTTTTGAGCGATGGCTCTTCCATTCCTTTCATTCATTCTACTTGGAAACAATTGTTGAAAACACTTTGTTTGTTTTTTTAAATCTCTCTTCTAAATTTTTTCTCATCTTTTTTCTTTTATTTAATTATTATTTTTTACTGTACAGTTATTAAAATTAAATTATATTGTTCTGTGTAGTTGTGAATTTGAATATATATATATATACATGCTCTGCGTATTTCTTCTTTTATTATTCTGTTCTTTTTTTCTTCCTTCTTCTTTTCCTTTTGCAATAATAATTATTTTTTATCATTATTATTTTCATTTTATATTTTCGTTTGCTTTACAGTTTCATTTCATTTATTTATTTCTTAATTCTATCTTATTATTAGAGATTTTTTATTTTTATATTATGTTTTAATGTACAACTATATTTTTTCTATTTCCTTTGTATCTCCCACCTTCGTTCTTTTTTTAATTGTCTTTCTAATGGTTCCTAATATTTTCGTTCTTCCGAATGGCAACTGCCTCAATTTGTTTATTTCAGTTCTAGGCCTATTCTTTTCCGTTTTCGATTATCCTTCTTAATATTATTTATCATCATTATTTTGTTTCTAAATATTTTTTAGCTCTATAACTTCATTTTATTTAGTTATTACTTAATTCTATCTTACTATTAGTGTTTCTTTTTAATATATTAATTTTTAACGTACTAATGTTTTTTTTTCTATTTCCTTTCTATTTACCACCTTCGTTCTTTTTTTAATTGTCTTTCTAATGGTTTCTAATATTTTCCTTCTTCCGAATGGCAACTGCCTCAATTTGTTTATTTCAGTTCTAGGCCTATTCTTTTCCTTTTTTAATTATTCTTCTTAATATTATTTATCATCATTATTTTGTTTCTCACCATGGCACGGTGGTTATGCCACTGAAAATGGTAGATCGTCGAAGTGTGAAGGCCCCGGGTTCGGGTCCCATCGCGGGGCTGTCGATCTAACGGTCTGGAGTATAAATCTTTAAAATTTGAAGAAATCGATGCTTATTTCAGGTATTAAGAGTACGTGCAAACTAAAATATTAAAATACACTATAACCTTGTTGGAAAGCGTTAAAAACGCTTTCCAACAAGGACACACTAATTAATAATTAAGTTGGGACACACTAATAATTGTATATTGAATAGAGAACCTTACATTATTGTCCTTTTCCGAGGTACTCAAACAGTATAATTTTTCTTGTTCGGTCGATGGAACAATTAATTTTATTCTTTTTCATCCAGAAAAATCGGCTTTAGAAAAAAAAATTAAATTAATGGCTCCACACACAAACACGTACGTTCTTTTAAAAGTGGGCAGTAACCTCAAAAAAGAGTGCTACTCCAAACCAATATAAAATGTTTTTTATTTGCTTGAAAAATAGTCTAGATGTTCCTCAACTCCTACTCGATGTACGCTTTTCAGGCGAGGATGTAACATCGCTTCCGGAAGTTCGAAATGATGTGGGATGTCCTCAACTTGATAGGTAGGTTCCGAATTTTACATTGCAGTGAAATGAGTGTCAGAAACAATTGATATGGAATAATAGGACATTAGATCGAATAAAAAATAAAAATAATGTAATGTGCGATGATTACAGTGTGTTTGGGGGCACCGTTTGTTCTAATTCGCCACTGCAAATAAACTCCTCTTGAGTGGCTAAGACGTAAAATTTTATTTCCTGACCTGCACTTTTTACAGCAATGCAAATTAAACTTTGGGTAAATAAAAACTGTCAAATCAGCAATTTTTCAATTTTAAAACTCAAAAAAAGTGTTTAAACTGATTTTAGCTTAATTTCAATTACTTGTTCAATTTTTAAAAAATTCTATTAATTTAAATTTTTATTTTTTAAACATATTTTGAATCTGTTAACTTCTATTTTTAAAAAGACCCAAAGTTAAACCAAAAGAATTAAAGGTTGAACCAATAACTTTAAACAAATTGCTTTGGGAATATACCATATTTGGCAACATCAAAATGTGAAAGCAGTTCTTTTTATTTCTCGAAGACTTTCGAAGAATTTATGAGGACTGAATTCTTATAATTTTAGAGTTTCGATGATCTGGCATCTATTTTACGACTTAGGAGTGAGAATATTCGCTCGATTTATTTTAGAGTGAGGAGGCTTGCGTGGAAGTTACATTGGTCACAAGATGAGAACCTTCAATATTGCGTCTTTTCAAAAATAGGAGTAAAATCAGCTTAACCAAATCCTTTTTTGCTTTGAAACTTTTGAGTACTGCATGCTAAACAATATTATTTTCACTTACATTTCTAGAACATTCTGGATTTCTTTTCATTAAAACCGATCAATCAATTCACTTTCAGTTACACTCGCGTAATTTTTTTTTCTGTTGCTCAAGTGCTGACATTTGAGTTCATAGGTCATAAATGTATCACTATAACAATGTCAAGTGTATAACAATATATTCGAGCCACGAAGCCAACGCCTCTTTAATAAAATCTCCACCCTCATGTTCTAAGTAGGCTAAACATGGGCAGTTCTCTCCTGGTCAGTCTAAATACTTATATGACTGACTGACCTGTTGTGCAACTCTAGGAACAAGTTAATGCCTACCATCACGACTGAACTATTATTGATTATGAATAATCTTGAAAAACCTCATTTTAGGAAAATATACAGGTTTAGTCGTTTAGTTTAGTTAAGGCAAAGCTTCACGAGGGCTGTCTGCCTAAGGTTCGACCAAAGCATGGTCGAAGAACTTTTTAACCCTTTAACGCGCAGTGTTCCCGCTCTGGGAACACCAAACTCTGACGTTTTGACTGTTGTCACTCACGAAGAATAGATTTGATTTCTATAAATATAGTTGCGGGTGACATAGCTCCACGAGAATCCCTTACTTTTTAACACGTCATTTCCCGTAAAAAAATTGTCACGATTATTTTTAACAGCTCTGACATCTGCTGAAAAATGGAAGAATGCGAGAACAGCTGAATATATTGCCCAATGCTGAAAAAAGGGCAGCCGTTGCCATCGCTCGACTTAACTACCAGCAAAATGGTGGAAGATCGAAACGTTCATAGCGTGCCACAGATCTAGGACCCTTTTTGACGCAGCTGGCTGTGCGGCACAGCCGCATGTGTACCTAAAATGTGTACCTAAAATGTGTTACCTAAATGCGTTACCTAACGTATGGAGAAAAAATCCCTAAACTACAGATTGTTGAATCGATAGCTGCATGGTAGGCCTGAACTCTAGACAAAAAAGAAAAAAACAAAAAATCTTGAAAATTCTATACGGTCCACAGTAACAATATAGAAGTATTATTAGAATTAAGAAATATTGAAACAAAAACTCTTTCTGAAATTCGTTAAGGTGTTTTTCCATCTACAGCATAAAACTTTTAACATTTTTTAGCATTAAAGTTGAAAATAATTAAGACCTTCAGCATCATAAAAATAAAAACTGTGAGATTATTTAATTGAATTGAATTGAATTTAAAAATATTTTTGAAAGAGATACAAAAGGCCATTTGATAATATAAATTAATACTTATAAAGTTGAAAGAAACTTTATAATTGAAAAAAAAAGAAGAAACTATATTAATCATCTTAGAAGTTTAAAGGAAAAGTTGTCTATTAAATCATTTGAATATGCAAATTAAAACTTTCAGTCAAAGTTTTGATAAAGTTTCACGCGTTTTTACCACATTCATAGTATGTATGCTAATCTATTATTTGACATTTGATATTGCAGAAATTTTAATATGCAATAAATTACTAATTAAAGTTTGCATGCTTTCGAATAAGTGTTGTAAAAAGTTGAAAAGTGGGTCTGTATTTGAGGGCAGATTTCCTGAATAGTTTTTTACTACGCCTGTTTAATAAAGCTCAATGACATAGCCTTTCTTTAAATAATTATTTTATGAGTTAATAATAATAATAACAATAATATTCATTTACTTATTTTTCCTTATCCCTTGAAATTCAAAGTCAGATATCAATCAGATTACTATTTCGAATTTCCTATTAAAATCTTTTAAAATAACGGAAAATTTAATACAATTTTAATAATTTCAATTACAATCTCAATTATGATTAATTGTAAGCCTTTATTATTATCTATTTAAGATCTAAACCAAACTTCACAAAGCTTAAATTGGTAAAATAACTAGAAAATACTGTATTGAAGTACTAAAAATATTGTTGTAGTTTATAAACATATAATCCCTGAAAATAATGACTGTAATGCTAATAATTCTTTTAGTAGGATAATCAAAACAACGTCTATAAATTAGGTTTAAGGAAAATAATTCAAAAGAAATACTTTTGTGTCTTAATTGCTTTAACCTGTTTGCTCCCAGCACACGCACGCAAGTGCACTGCCGTGTCTTAGAAACGATGGATAAAACTATTTAGCTATTCCTTTACATAGTAATACATGCACAAATGAAGCTATATTGAAAAGTGTTTTATAATCACAGATTCTGGCATGATTTATCTCTCTTGTTTAGTTTTAAAAATTACAGCCCATGAATACTGGTGTTGTTATTGTGTGTGGTGTTATGGCGAAGCTACGCATGGGCTGTCTGCCAAGGATGGGGACTGTCTTGGTCGGAGGACTGTTTTTAAGGAGTTCTAATGCGTATTCACCTTACATATGGAGAAAACCGACCAAAACCTCTCGACCGTGAAATCGGTAACCGCGTGATAGGCTAGAACGCTGGACCTTCACACTTCAGCCGTTTACCCTTTTCGGCGTTTTATCCTCCCGATCATGGTAGAGCCTCCATGAATATTGGATTACACATTTGTGAGTGAGCACCCTATATTGGTATGTGGGTCACTCTTAAAGAATGTTACAAATTATGTCTCTTGCATTCAAAGGCGTTCAACTTGTTGTTGTTGTTGTTACAACTTTAGCATACAGTTTTTGAGAAAAAAAAAAGTCTTGACTTATCGCTCATTTGCTACAACTACGTCATAACTCATAATAGTTTTTCCGGAAATGCGTTTGAAGTTCTGTGAAAGTGAAAAAAGAGTCTTTTTGACAAAAAGATACTACTGCCATTTCGTGGGAGAATTTTAAAAGCTCAGAAACGACACTCTTATCTGTTAAAATTTCACATCATTGCAACTGTCCCTATGGTATATAAAGACGCGGCGGAAGAGATCCCCTTTCTGTACCCATCGTTACTTTCTTCAATGGGTCTTCAGATTCTACTCTGTGATATGATCGAGCGTTACGATTACGATATGGTTGAGCGCTAACCTGAATTTTCGACGTTGCATCTTTCCGAGAGGGAGCGAGCAGGTTAAATATTAGTTAAGTATATACCCAAACAGATTTTGTTTAAAAGAGCATTATAATCAATTGGCAGAATTTGTCAGCTGTGACTGTAACTAATAGCTTCCCTGTGTGATTCAGAAGCTAACATTAATTTCCTGGGAAGCTAATAGTAATAAACTCGAGTTCCGCATGATTTCTCTCTATTTATTTATTCTTTTTCGTGAATGTAAATTTGAATGAAGAGTTTTTTGCTTTTAAACATTTTTCGGACGTTACTTTTCTTTAGAGCAGCCCCCCCCCTCTGTTATCTTTGCGTCCTTGTGCGATGCACAATTTTGAGGGGCTTTTCCACTCTTCCTAAGGAAATGATCTGCGCATTGCTTTTCTATTAAGAAAACTGCCCTAACAAATTCAAGGTTTAGAACGAACTATTGAATGTTTTTCAGCTATTATTCTGAAAATATTCACATAATTTTAGATTTCAAAATTGATCTAACTACGATACAAAGTTTCTCTGAAGCAGTTGGAAGAACAATTATTCCAATACGATTACTGTTGACAGACAGAAATTTCGAATAAGAAAATTATAAGGTGAATGAATGTTTTCATAATAAGTGAAAAAAATTATTTGTTGAAAATTATTCTCTAGTTCGTTCTAGAATATTGAATTTGTGAAGAAAGTTTTCTTCATTTCGTTGAAGCATTGCGTTGATCGTTTCCCTGACAGACTATAAAAGAGCCATAAAATCTGCATTGTCATAATCTTCTAATAGCTCCTCTACACGAATGATTGGAAATCCATTGGTAATCGAAAAGAAAAACTGAATGGCATCTGTATGCGCAACTATAAAACCTCTCAGAAAGAACTTGCTAATAGCTAATCTATATCTCTACCTGAATGATTATAAAGTTTTATAAAGTCCTCCGCCTAAGACACTGCACCCTAGGAAGATACCGCTTGTGCAGGTTTACCTTAAACACAACAGACGCAACCCAATACACATTTCTTTTGTTCTTTCTAATGACTTAGTCAGGGGCCTATTGAAGGCTTGACCACAACAAGGGCCGCAGATGTTGGTCATTCCGTATGGGGGTGCCCATTAGGCAGACCAACGTTGCCCATGAGTGATCTCCTAATTTGAAGTAATACTAGATGAGAGACCTAGCACGTGAAATCAGCATCTTTAGAGATATCGTCTGGACATGGAGGACATTGGAGCCACTAACAGATTTTACTCGCACCAGTTCCCATTAGCGCGCACCGTCCCACAGCAGTCCAGCCGAGAGAGGAGCTCACCCTTACAAGCACTGGCCAAGCCGGTGCTGCTTCACTTTCCGTGTTCTTACGGGAATGCAGCTTGGCGACTAGGCCACCAAAGATGTAACTAGCCCACACACAAAATATAGATTGGAAAGCTAATATTGATGATAAAAAAGAAAAACTTGGGCAAGTATATTCACAACTATAAAACAGCAAAATAAAGAACATGCAATAGCTTCTTTACATGAATGATTGAAAAGCCAATACTGACAATCGAAAGAAAAAGAAATTCGCGGCAACTTCATGCAGAAGTATATAGCCGCACAGATTGAACCTGCTAATAGCTTCTCTACATGCATGATTGGAAAACCAACATTGATAAATCGAAAAGCAAGACTTCGGACCAGTATAAATCGATATCCATCGGAATCACTTTCGCTCTCCGATGCACCCTGCAGCACCGGTTAAATAACTCACACAGAGGAAAAGGGGGAAAAACAAAAAAAATAATTAAAAACAAAACCGCCAAAAAGTTCGAAGCTGCAGCAACAAACCAGAATCAAAATAAAGATCGGGCTTGAAATCAGTGTAGCGTAGCCGCGCCCACTTCACTGTTAGCGAGATGGCTATAAAAGCGCGGTTACTCGCAGTCCATGCGATCACTTTTTGAAGAAATATCCTATAAGTTGGTTTAAGGTTTACTAATTCTCATGGTAAGTCAGGAAATTTTGTTATATTGTTTGAGTTTAGACAGCTATTAAAATGGAATAATTAGAGCAAAATTTACTTATTATTTTCTCTTTATTTATTTTGTCCAAATGACATTATATTTTTTGTGATCTGGTTCCTCGTTTGAATGACGTTCAGGCTTGTTTAATAAACTATTGATTAAGCTTCATGTTATTAACAATAAACAGGTGTTTTTTTTTTTTCCTAATACAATTCGATTTTTTTCTATAGTAATTGACAGATTTTTAAAAATTTATGGTATTCATTTTCCCCCCTATAATCCGAGAGCTTAAAAATACTTAATAATAAAATGATTACAAATTATATGATGTAGTATGATACAATAATATAGATATATTGTAGCGATAAACATTTTCTAAAATTAAAGAAAATTATTCTAAATATATAAAAACAAAGGAGTTGGATAGCTTTATTGTCTATTCACTAATCAAATACTCTGCTGCAGTTCAAACTAAAGCTGACCATTCTCTTTAAAACTGTTTTTAATATCTGTTATCGTTTTTGTTACAGATTTTAAAATACTCATATATTTTATAAATTTTTTTGAAGCAAAAATGTTAATAACATCTTCTTTCAGTTGCAAAATATGAAGTGTCATTTGTAGGTATATAATGAAAATACGTTACTAAAGTTACAGTTAAAAGCGCTTTTTGTAAAAATATCTGAAAATTGTGACATAAAGAAAAAACATTATTGAGATACTTAAAATGAATCGAAAAGCCAAACAATATAAATTTATAATGTTTGGTGTCAAAACAGCTTTATTATTTTACAGGCATTAAAATAAATCTTCCCAGTCAATTACTGTTTAAAAGTATTTTCAGTTTAATCCAAAAGAATAGTTTAGTGCATAGATGAAGAACAATTCATTAGTAACATGATACGAAAAGTTAAAAATTATTTTTAAAAATGTCATTTGAAAGTTTAGTATTACTTTTAGATTTACTTGATCATGAGGGAAATGGTTTAGTACTGCGTAAAATGTCTTAAAGTTTTCTTTAGTAGTTTATTATTTGCATGCTATGCTTTTTAATTTCTGTATTAGGCAAAGGTATTATTTACATGTAATGTAACATAACAAACATTCATTTACGATAACATAAGCTTGGTTTTCACATAACTCAAGACAAATAAAAAAATATCTATTTCTGAGATAGTATCAGTTTATTTACGAGTACATCAGTAAAGGACAGGGTCGACTAATTAAGAATGCGACGACCTTAAATTTGGAATAAATTAACTTTTAATACCTGTAATTTTACTCATGCATTGTTTGGAGATTCGACAGTAACTTCTATCAGTAATGCAATCTTTTTTCTAGAGTATGACGATAATCTCTAACATTTTTTTTTCAGGAGAAATAAAAATCAGGTTGTTTTCCTTTACTTATTGATACCTGTAAGCGGGAGAAATCATTTAATTTTTTCTGAGTTGATAAGATATTTCATTTTCAAATACGGAATAATGTCGAATACATACTAAACACTTTAGCTATTTCAAATACGGAATTTGTTATTCGAATACATACTAAACACTTTAGCTATTTTTTTTTTCTTTTTTCAAAAGTTTCCATTGATGAAAGTAACATTTTCCCTTTATTTGAGTTCGATCGACCCACTCTTTAAAAAGTTAAGCTAGTGAACTTTTTATTGCGACTGAAAGTTGAATGCTTTTAGATGAGATGACAATACATATTGTGACATATGAATCTAAATATTACAAGATTGGTAAATTTTTGACCACAAGTAGAATAAAAGCCCTCCTAACAACAGTTTTGACGAAAATAGATTATGCTACGTCTATTTCAAATGCATAATCGAGTTTTTTACAATATGAAATTGAGAACGTTAAAAGAGCACAAATTTCGCGAAATAAATAATTCGATTAAAACAGCTACTACAAAGTAAATGTTGGGGATTCACTTAAAGTACATACATTATATATTTTCACAAATTCCTAATTAACTATTAATGAATATTCAAAATCTGAAAGAATCGCATCTAGTTTTATAAACCAACGTAAATACTAGAATTATAAACTTAAATTTTGTTGCACTATAGACTAAAATCTAAGCAATCAATTGTAAATTATTAACTAAATGTAGCTATTATAGGTTTATAGCTAAATACATGCATTTAAATGTTTGCACACACAACGCATTTGTGTCATAACGCATTTTACACAGACAGAATTAAAATCGAGAGTCTTGAGAAAATAGAATATTTAATTAAAAGTTAACAAACTTTTTTTAAAACGTGTATTGAAGAAACTACACTAGAAAATTTATACTTCAAAATCGTTTCACTTGTATATTTATGAACATTAGAAAATGCTAAAAATGTGTCTATATAAGAAGTAACGAGGTTCCTACATTCTCTGGATAAAAGGTTACATGGCTTTAAATATGAGATCTTTATTTAACTCTTTAATAGAAAAATTTAAATACTATAATAATACTCTCATAGAACACTATCTGATCATCCGGAAATAATTCAAAAGACTACAACAAATCAAAGTTTTAATTTTAATAAAAATTAAGCTGCTTTGCATCACCATTATTACACAATTCATTCCACAGCTGAAATCATTTCACACCGTGTTTCTTCCTTCCACCGCCTTACGAATGGGGAATTTTAAAGAATTAATTCTCTCTTGTTCGTGTTTATAACAGCTTTTATAATGAATTGGGAAGTGTTTTTTTCTCTTTTTATTTTCGTCAAAAAGACTCCGATTGTCATGAGCATTACAATTCTATTTTAAATCTTCCTCAAATGCAAAACAAGAAAACGCGTGTTTCGGAAACTGGTGTCTCGGATGAATGAGCCATGCGAAAAACTCGGGAGTAAGGATTTGCTTTTAGGAAGCGCGCATCGAATTAATTTTAAACCACGGTTAAATCTGACATGCCGCAGTTAATCTTAGCTTTAAATAAGAAGTGCGACAAGAGCTGTAAATGTTGAGGTGTTTCGAGTAATTGAGGAGGACTGAATGTTTTAAATAACTCTAAATTATTACGTTACAGGATAATTGCTCAAAATATGAACAAATAGAATACTTTAATTATTGCTAGCATATTTGCTTCAGTTTCATTTATAGTATTTTCAAATGTGACAAAAACACACGTTCATTTTAGCATTATTAACAAAATCGTTTCAAGTTGGAAAAGTTACATTTCTGAATTGATTTAAAACTGCATATTATACAGGGTGTCCATAATGATTGGAACAAACTATAAGAGGAAGTAGGGGCTGATAATAAAATTTCAGAATCACATAGCAATATGTGTTCAAAAACGTCATTTTCATTTATCCGTTAATAATCACTTTGGGAAAAGTACTGAAGAGTTCGTCACATTTTTTTTTTTTTTTTTTACATTGATCTTGTGTCCGAAAATTTCATCAATGAAACGAGACAGAATTTTTAAACTGTCAATTCTAGTCTAGTGCTTTCTATGGAAGAACCATTAGATTTTGACGAACCATGGTTGGAAAGTTCACTATTATTTCAACACTTGTTCTAAAGTAATTATTAACAGCTATGTGAAGACGACGTTTCCGACATCACATTACTGTGTGATTCTGAATCCTTATTATGTGTCCTAACTCCCCTTAAAGTTTGTCCCAATCATTATGGGATACTCTATAAGGAATTTATGCAATCCGAATGCTTTTGTATTTAAACTCGTGACGTAAGAATCTGTGCAAGCTATATAATGTATTTAAGGATTAAATGAACTCAAGGGCGACTCTTTGACAGTAATTTTGTAATATCAGAACTATGAAAGTAGCTAGTGAAATTATTGGCTAAAAGTTTTGCTGGCTTTTTTTGAGTTTTTAGATTAAGTGCAGTTGAGGGGGCAAGGGGATTTATCATGCCCCGAGGCGCCGCTCACAGAGGGGCGCCAAATCGTCCTTAAGACAAGCAATAGCAGGGGCAGAGGACGAAAAAATTATCGTGCACCAGGCGTGAGTTTTGCTCGAATACTCTTAAGTGTTCTAAAAGTGGAATCTGCTGACAGTGAGTGAAAATCAGATAATACTACAATTATTGGCATCTATATGAATATATGTAGAAATTTCTATTAATGAATTTTTTCTTTGTTTTGAAATCGCGTATTTAATTAAAATTCACGTGGAGTGCCCGCAGCTGACGTGATCAGATTTTATTTCAAGCTCCATAAATAATAACCAGAATGTCCTGTTGAGTGAATTTCAGCTGCTTTCATAGTCTAGATTTGATATTCTTTTTAATCTCAGCAATATAGAAGAAGCAGAAGTTCAAATCTATGGAATAAAACCAGATTTCTTTATCTGAAAGCATTCAATGAGAAAAAGAAATAATGCGCGATATTTTTCTTTTGTGCTTTGTTTAGAGCTTTACAATGTGTATGTGCTTATTATAGATAGCTCTGGAACGGTAGTAGGTTGGTATAATTTGGATTAAGTTTTGAGTAGGGAATTGACCAAAAAAAGGTACACATGGGCGGTATCAATTCTTCTTGAAAGTAATCATTTGGAGATGTCACATCGGCATTCTAAATTTAAAGCTTGTTTGAAAAAGAATTCGTTTTCAATATCTGATTGCCATTCGTGTTGTACCAATTCAGTTCATTCCTTCAACACAACAAAAAATTTAAATAAGATTTAAAATTATCAGTTTCACAGCCTTTTAAAAAAATTTTTGGTTACAATTAAAGCACTGTTAAATGTTTCAAACAGCAAAATATTTCCTGCAGAACACAATAATTTGTTTTGTAAAATATAGAATATATATACACGATGAAGATGCGATGAAGCACTCTGGTGACAACATCAAAGAACTTTTGTGAAGTTAAAATGATTTAATTGTAAATCTATCTCAAATTGTTAATTGAATAACTTGTATCTCTCTATTCTAAAAAAAAGTAAGGGCCGCTGTCGCCGTCAAAGCTTATGGACGTATCTCCTCCTAAACCGTGGGGATTTGAGTTTCGACTAAGGTGCCCACAGATTCAAAAAATTCCGAGGAACCTGCTAAGCTGACTTAAATTTCGAAAATCGAATTACTATGGAAGATATTAATAAAAAACTGAAAAAATAAACAGAATGGTTGCCAGATTTGGCATAAAATCATTCATTCCTTTGCAACAAAGCGTTTCCAAGTATCTAGAATCGCGTGAAATTTACAAAGTTAACACAAAAATCCTAATAACTTCTTCACCGTTTGCACGATCCGCTTGAAAATTTTCATGATCATGTATAAAAATATAGAAAACAATCTGCTCTTCTTTAAAATTCTGAAAATCCACCCGTTCCCTCCTTTTTAAGCGATTTTTCGCTATTTTCAGCACCATTTTATTTCCGAGAATCAAAAAAGTATATCATTCGCGTGACAAAATTACCCTTTTCAAGTGAATATGACGTCATACAATTGGGATTCAAATTCATTTAAAAAAGCTTTTCCAGATTACAGTTTATTATCATTTTTTTTCACAAATAAATCGTTTGCATGGACATGAGAATAACTGTGTACACAAAACGAAATCTTTTGATTGCGAAAAGATTCCGCAAGTTTCCAGAACAGTATGAAATTTAATTTGGGTATCTCTCTATTTTAAAAAAAGTAAAGGCCACTGGCGCTGTCAAAGCTTGTTGGCCTATCTCCTCCTAAACCGTGGGGATTTAAGTTTCAACTAAGATGCTCACAGATTCGAAAATCGAATTATTTTAGAAGATATTAATAAAAAACTGTAAAAATAAACAGAATGGTTGCCAGATTTGGCATAAAATCATTCATTCCTTTGCAACAAAACGTTTCCAAGTATGTAGTATCACGTGAAATTGTCAAACATGAAGTAGAAATACACCCATTTTACGCCAAAATAAAAACTACATGAAATAAGTAACTCAAAATATGTTACACAAAGTTGACAATTTTCAAATAGTAAGTTCGCTTAGAGAACAGGAGTTTAGAATTAGCGATTATCCGTTTTTCCAAAACAGAATAAATAATATCTTGAAAATGAAAAATAATTAAAATGCAGATTATTTTAAAACCGGTTCGGTCCAGCTGGATTATTTGCTACCAGTAGAAATATTTGGCGGCGTTAACTATGCCATTATAGCAGTTACAGTACACTTTGGATATTTGCTAGCGCGACGAGATGGTATAATTCGTGGTGCTAAGTACGCCAATCTGCAAACGATTATGTAAATGAAAATATGGATAACGGTTTTCCGGTAACCTTAAATGAACAGTAATTATAGGTTGTAAGCAAGTGTAAATCGCCAAATAATGAAAAGTCGCCATTGGTGGCAAGCTATCCTATCTGTTCCGTAGCTTTTATTAACTTTACATGTACGCAAGTCGCCAAATAATGAAAAATCGCCATGGGTGGCAAATTCGCAAGGTGTCCAATGGGTTTTACATTATTAAAAATACAGCTGAAACAGATTTTCTGATTTTATTACGCTTTAGCTCCTAATTAATATAACTTTTGAATGGCAACATTAAATATCATTGTGTTTCTGAGGAGTGTAAATAATGTGTAACTCAGTAACATTCTATCTGATCCAATCTTCGGGTTTTGTCTATTGAAATTATGTCTTTTTTAGGAATAAGCCTTATTAGGGGCCGAATGCCTCATACGAAAAGCGAGCGTAGCGAGTCTGGGGGCCTTGGCCCCTAGTCTATATAAATAAAATAAGACTCCATACATGGTGCTTGACATTTAAAAGGCATTCGCGTCTCCCGTCTCCTCCTTCAAACAAACTGAAACTTTATTTATTTATTTATTTATTTATTTTATTTTTTTAATGCTTTTTCAGTATGTTAATGCATGTCACTTTGAATTAATTGTTATATTATGGCAGTATGGCATATGGGGTAAGTTGCAGGAGGGCTATCAGCCTAAGGGGGAGATGCTTTGGTAAAAGGACTTTTTAAGCGTTAATTGACGTTATATCTGGAGAAAACTTCCCAAAACTCCAGACCGTTAGATCGCGCAGTAGGTCAGAGTCCTCGACCTTCACACATCAGTCATCTATTACTGCTCAGTGTTGTATCCACTCGGCCATTCATTACAATTCTTTTCACGCATCTCATCACGTTAAAATGACTGAAGCGAGTAAATTGAAATTTGGTATCACGATATGAAATTACTTATTATTCAAACTTTTTTTATTGGTGGTGTTTTAGATTTTGAACAAAATTTTGAATTTTTTGACAGGTTTTATCTATTATTCTTGCGTTTTCCCATTTTACTTTTTACAGATACTGCACTTAAAATGTTTCATTTTTTAGAGGGACGGAGACAGTGGCAATAAACTCCATTTATCTGTATTGATAAAATCAACGGAAGTTGAACTTGTTTTTTACTGAAGGACATAGCTCCTTAATTACGGATATAAATACAGGGGTTTTCTGTGAATATTTTCAATTCTGTTACCAGTTACTATGCTCTTCCCAAGGATTATAACACATGTTAAATGGCTGATTTTTATTCTTACCAACATTGTCAAAAGTTTGGGAATAGAGCTTTCCAAGGAAAACATATATGAAAATTAATAGAAACATTACTATGTTATGTACCAAAATATATTAGATGTCCTTAAATGTCACTTATAGGCTATAATACAGGTTGAAAGAGCTATAATAGTGAACTTTATTGAATTTATAAGTCTCAATGTGTCATAAATGTAATTTTCCAGTGTAATTAACAGGGCCAAATGCATTTGGTCAAATATCATTCAGACTGGCATTTAAATTTTTTTTTAAAGGTATTTAAAGTTTAATCAATTGACTGTTACTCATAAAAAGATAATACCTAAATAATATAATTTACGGGGGAAAGTTTATTCATTTTCTAGCATCCATGTAAAGCAGCGATCGAAATGGAATTCTGAAAAGCTCTCACAGTGAGTTTTTATAAGTTGGCTGAAAAAGAATTCTCAGTTCACGGCAAGACATAATTTTTGTAATAATAGTAAATTGCCGTTGCAAAAATTTTCGTTTAGTTTTAAAACAACTTAACGAATAATATAAGGTAAAGGTTAACAACGAATCTTCACTTTTCCGATTAAATTTCTACAATTCCATATGAAACCCTAGAATAAATCCGAGGAAAAAAAGTAAGCAGTGAAATAATATTGTTGATGATTTTTAGTTTCTTATAATATTTTTTTAATGTTGGCTTTTGAAAAGGAAATGTTTCAAATAGTCTCAGTGAAATGTACCTTGGGAATCGTTGATCGTCGCAACGATTTAAGCTGAGTTTACAGCATTTGTCATGGTTACTGCGACTTATTTTGAGCTCTGGTAATTATTTTATCTTATTATTCGCGTCTTATTATGAGACTTAAACGAGAAATGACCACTTTTACCAAAGAAATTAAAAACTAATAAAGAGTTGTCAGCAAGGAAATAGACAGTCAATCTTAACTGCTCCTGACTGCAAAAGTCGACAATTCACGTTAGTGCAGATTATTTTGTTAAATTCTTTAAAGATTATTTCAGTTTTATTGGCTAAAACTTCAAGAATTTTACTATTTGAAAAGTTCACTTAAAGGATAGGTTTTATTTTTATATTTCGACCGAGGTATTACCAGAAGAGATCTATTAAAGACAGCTAAAATAAAACAAAAAATTTATATGCACGGAATATTCAGACATAAAATTTCCTCATTTATGCTGATTCAAAAACTTCAGCTTTAAGTAATCAACTTACTTCATTTTTGGTATTTTCTCTAAGCTTTTGGCTCGCAAACTATTTGTTCATTAGCGATTTACATCCTTAAATTGATGTTTATACTAAAATACAAAGCATTAGTGTAAACCATCACAAAACGAGTTATTTACTTCAGTCTTCGTAAAAGAAGTATACTTAGTTGATAATATTTAAAAGTAGATTAAAAATATTTCCAAATTAAGTTCTTTTTCATGCGTACTGAAAATTTCCCCTCTTTCAAGTCACTTTTATAAGATGCTTGCTTATAGATTATCATTTCCTCCAGATTAGTAGCGTTTGTTAGTCACATATTCACGGTACATCAAGTGAGACGTAACTGCTGAAAGCTGCAGCAATTATTTTTAGCTGTTTGTGATAATTCGTAAAAAAATATCTTTATTGCGAATTTCATCTGCTGCATATTTAGATTTATGTTGCTAATTGTAAAAAAATAATGGGATAATATGCTACAAATATATGAATGACCAAATTATGCATAATTTACCTGCAATAAGATTAACATTAACTCATATTAGTTTTTTTTGTATTTTATAATGTTACATTGGTGGCTTTGAAAATGATTTTTAGCATGTTAACAAGTTATTTTTTCTTTCGATAAAATTTATGAAATATAATTAAAATACATTTTATGAATAAAATAACTGCTATGCCGATCATCTTACACAAGAGACAATCATTACTAATTGGTAATTAATCAAGGTTGTACTGGGAGAGGGTATTTTTGTAATTGTAATGTAGAATATGCGTTTCCACAAAATTTTATTAATTTATTTTGGGTTTAAACTTTGCGATTTACCTAGCTTCTTTTTTTCCTTCTGTATTAAGAGGCTGTACAGCGATTTCCTTTTCTCCTTTTTTCCTTTTTATGTTCTTTTTTAAGTAGTTACTTTTAATAGTTTTGTCTTGGGTTTTTCTAAAAATTTCATGGTGCTGTGAGGAAAGTTATATCTTTCGTAAATCGTAACTAACCAACCATAAAAGTGGGTACTCACACCTTACTGTATAGTATTTTTGCAGGAGATCGGAGTTGTAACTGAATTTATAATTCTTACTATTAATATTTCCGTAGTTAATAGTCATTTGATTATTGGTTTATTAGTTCTGTTAAGTTAATCATTACTTTAAAATACAAAACATTACTTTCTATTCTCTAATCACTTTCCTGAGCCTCAACTTGGCCAGATATATATGAAATTGACTATGTTCTATGTTGAAAATTGAGGGAGTTTTCAAATAACGAATCGATATTTAGCTGTTACTAGGAAATAGAAATTGAAAATGCGCAGAATGGGTACGATCTTTTAAGGTTCGCTTTTTTAAGTAATATAATTGCTGATATTTTCATAGCTACACTGATGAAGTACACCGATTTCAATGAAAATAAAAGTTCATAATTATTTTATAATGAGTATGAAGAAATTTATTATTAAAAAGGGACATTTATTAAAATAATTACATATCTGAAATAAAGTATAATGATATCTATCCAATGTTTTAACAGTTATGGCTTAACGTTAAAAAATCCCCTTTAACATTGGAGAGGTAATCTTTCAGTGCATTTTAATTATTGTACAAGGTGATTTTTTTTTAAACTGACGCTATTTAGAAGTAACTGTTGGATGGTCTAAAAACCGAAATGGCAACCAAACTTGCTATGGAGACTTAGATGACCTGGAAAGTAGACAATAAAAATTCCGAAAGTCGCATATGTAAAAATAAAAAGTCGCAGATTCAATGTATTGTACAGTGTAAAAAGTGTAACATAATAATAATGAAAACGCATAAAAAATGACAGTGAATTTTTAAGCTTTGTTCACATTTACTTTTCTTTCGATGAATACAACCATATTCGACCGCTGCTCTCAGAGCCTGCACCGTTCATGATAGTGGTCGAAAGTTCATGTTAGTGGAGGCCGAAACTTGAGTACTTTCTTAAAAGATAAAATATCACAGACAGTACAAAATATATCTTGTGACATGTTGGCACGACCGTTGGGAGTGTTTTGCAGACAATCCACGGAGTAGTGTGAGAGAACGGCGTTCACATTGTTTGAGCTTTATTCACTACCCAGGTGACGAATTCGATTGATGCAGAGAATAAGTCAATACAGTGAATAAAGCTCAGTATTTCGCTTTAATTTTATAAATTACTCTCTCTCTCTCTCTCTCTCTGTGTGTGTGTGTGTGTGTGTCTCTGTCCTCTCTCTCTCACACACACAAACACACACATAAGCCCGTAGAGAGAAAACTCGGGCCCGGGGTCGGAGATCTGACGGCAGGGTCGGCCCAAGGGGGGTGCGAAGTAGGCGATCGCCTAGGCCCCGCGCTTAAAGAGGCCCCGCTCCTGGGCCATTTGTTTCCTTCCACATTGGACCGAACTTGGTAGATGGTTGCGATATATCATGAAAAAGCAGAGAAATAAAACTAATATGTACTAGCAGTGCTAGTAGTAACTTACATAAGACATGATAGAAAAGAGGCCCCGCTCTTGCGCTTCGCCTGGGGCCCCTCACGTCCCTCGGGCCGGCGCTGCTGACGGGCCCCCTCCTATAATGATCAAATTATTCTCATTGTAAAATAGAAATAAAGTGCGTTTTCTCTCACTCTGGCACTTTTAATTTTCTGATTTTTATATAAAAAATTAATGTTGGTCTTATATACAACTAATTGCTTTTTTTTCCTTACAAAAACAAAAGTTCTTGCTGCTAAAAATGAACTTTTCTCCATGATCTGATTATCGAAAAAGATCGGAGTCCGTTTTGATCAGACTGATTCCTGACAAGTCGTTCTGTGCAAATCGTTTCCACCATTGCTACGTGAAGCTAGTTAACCAGAGCCAGATGACCTACCTCACAGGCTAGTTTAAGGGGACGAAAAATGATTAAAATAGTTAAAGTTATAGCCTTAAAAAATAGCATAAAAACATAAACAATACATGCCGGCGTGCCAAATGTTTGTTTACACTGTATTCGGGAATAGAACAAACGTCAAATATCAAAGCATTCCACCATGAAACATTCATTGAAGCGACATCCTTCGAAGCATAACTTTTGTGAATTCAATTTTTAAAATGTTGGATAAAGGGTGGGGGATTAAACCTTTCCCTTATATACGACACTGCGAACAAATATTTCTATCTTATGACTATATGTGTCAACAAGGACTGACCGTACAGGGTCCCCAAAAATGGCTAGGCTAGGGCCCGCAAATGTCTCAGTCGGGCCCACAAATACTATGCAGTTTCAGCAATCCGGACCAATTCTGCCAATAAGTCCTAGCCCTCACGAAACTATATAGTCTATATATATATATATAGTTTTATATATATATATATATATATATATATATATATATAAAACGTTTCAAGAAATTATTTATAATCACGGGCCCCAAGAAAACTCGCGCCCGGTCGGAATCCCCCTCTTCCCCTCCCCTCTCGTCAGGCCTTCACATAAATATGTAGCACTTTTTACTTAGTACAGCGCTATGTATATTCTTTTCGACAATTTTTGGATTTTTTTTTTTTTTTTTTTTGACATTTCAACTATTAAATCTGTCTCTGAATACTGTCAGATAAAAGCAGCCTCGAAAATATATGAAAATTTAATTTTGATATTTAATAGATAACCGTAACGCAAAAAATCAATATATAGAATAAATTTGATTTTATAGAGAATAACTAATAAAAAAAGTACCAGAGATACACAATACTTTCGTGTGTCCGTAGGACAATTAGAACTTAAAATCCATTTTTGGGCGGATTACTACTTTTCCATTCCCGAAATGTGCATTTTTATATTACAGCCGCGCTAGATAAAAGAAGTATAGGATAAATGAATTTTCAAAAAAAAAAAAAAAAAAAATAAGACTTAATTTATTTAAATTAAATACCTTAGACTTTTTAGTAAACATTTAATGCATGTACTTTAAATATAAATAAATATTTTCAAAATGTAAAATAATTGCCCATACTTTTAATTAAGCAGAAAAAATACATAGGACATACTGATAGGTTATAGAAGTATTTATTAGTCAAAAGGATGCTAATGATTGACAGTTATTCTACTTTAACATTTTAAGAATTTATTAATTCGTAAGAAAAGACCTTTGTAAAAATCACCGATTTCTTTTAATTGCAAAAATTGAACAAAATTTACTTTTAAAATTATGATTATTCTATTATTTTAATTTTTAAAGCAAAAACTAGGCCGTTTTTAAAATACAGATACGGGAAAAACGTCCTGCAATCAGGTTCTATGTATAAAAATATTACGAATATCTGAGTAAATAAATGTCATAACACTCATTTTTTATCTATTGAAATAGTTGAACATTACATAAAAATACCATTTTATTTATTGATTTATTTCGTGTGTATGTAGAGAGAAAAAGAGAAAGGGGGATGGTAGAGTTTAAAGCAAGAAACACTGAGACCGACATTAGAATCCGGACAAAAATACTACTTTGTAATGTTATAGAAATGAACTAGAACTTATACGGGGTCAAGAAGCAAGTTACGTTTGCTTTATTTTATACGGAAGTCTCGGAAAATAAATAGCGAAAACACAACCGTATGAGAGAAGTGCTTTGTCGGTAAGGTACTTATAGATTTATTTTAATGAACTAAACTTTGAACTTAGCTTTCATATGTATTATTATTTATTTGATAATAAAATAGAGAAACACTTATTTAAGTACGCAAAAAATGATACGCTATTAATTGTTCGATTAGACAATTAAAATAAAACTATTGAATGATTGACAATTACGTTTGAGTATTTTTATAACATTATAATAGGAGGCTCTGTTGAGTGCCTTACTGCCGTTAGATTTGCCGGTGTTCTGGCACAGTGACTAACTCTTCATTAAAGTTTATAGTACTTTATTTTATCATTTAAAAATCGATTCAAAATGCTCGGTTTTTTCCTTTACCCGAACGAGACTATTTGTTTGGACCAATCTTGTTCGACTGTGCACACATTGTTGAACTCAAGGGAAGTGTATTTTTGATTTAAGCCAAAAATAAGCTATTGCTATACTTTTGTAATTCTAAAGTTTGGTCCCTTAAGAACTACGTCTTAGCAGCAATGACAGAAAACAGTTTGACTCTAGCGTCTGGGTTATTAGTGAAAATGAATAAAACACCCATACATGTCACAAAGAAAAAAAAGAGAACTCGGGATTCAACGACTTTCATGGGACCTTGGAAAGTAGAACTTTAAATCAAATGTTCGTTAAATCGAAATTTTATAAAAGTTATTGGGAAACGATCAGGACTTCCCCAGAGGGTCGTTAAATTGGGAAGGGTCTCAAAATTGCGAGTTGATTGTAAAATTAAATGTATATGCATACATATATACAGTGAAACCTCTAAATAGCGGCCATCCGTGGGACTATACAAAAAAGAAAGTGCTTTTCGTGATTGTTAAGATTTTTTTGTGAGCCGACTGGTGGCCACTGTTCAGAATTCGGTGTTCAGAGGTTTGCTCTAATGTTAATCCTTTGGAGCGTGTTCAGTACCACTGATATGTGGCTGGTCTAGGGAGGTTTTCCTGTTGTTCAAATTTGGCCGTTAAAGAAGGTTTCACTATATATATATATATATATATATATATATATATATATATACGATAAAAATATAATAATAAAAGTGAATATTTGTATAAATCTGTATGTGTGCGCGATCGCCAGACAAATCTACATCACGCAGAGCTCTGAAAATTTGAAGATACAAGCTCATGAGTTCGATAATGTGCACCCAAGAATCAGAATTATTAATTAAAAATCGTTTTCAGGTTACTTGGCGAGTTTTGCTCGCATAAAATGATATATGCTTTTGAAATAAAACAGAAATTTATTACTACTATGCAGAATCGCATGCATTTGAAAAACTTGATATGGCAGGGAAATTACGTCAGTTTTACACCGAATTAAAAGAAAATTTAAAAAGTGTCATCAAACTATTTTTTTTTTTTTGTTACACACATTGTTCCATTTTCCTCTGGACCAAATTCTAAAGCCGACACTGGGTAGTCGCAGGTAGAAGCTAGTATATAGTTATATATATATATATATATATATATATATATATATATATATATATATATATATATATATATATATATATATATATATATATATATATATATATATATATATATATATATATATATATATATATATATACTAGCTGCTACCCGCGACTTCGTCCGCGTCGGCTTTAGAGTTAGGTCCCAAAAGAAATGAAGCATGTGTGAATAACACATATGTTTGCGACAAAAGAAACTGCATTTAAATATTATTTGCTTTTTACTTATTTTATATGAAGTATAATGCGTGGTAGTATACTTCATTTAAAATAAGAGAGTAAGCAGAGTTACTAAATTTAGATTTTTTTCAGGCATTTGGCGAATACATTTACGACAGTATTTGCTAACTGTTTTTGTTGTTCTTCTGAAAGAAATATTTATGCTATAGCATGAATTTTAGCCTACGCTAATCAGGAATAGTGCAGCTTTTTCTTAGCGAAAAAATTTTAGAATCGGTTCTATAGTTACAGAGATACCCAGAGAGCGTAATGTATTAGAATTATTTTGAGTGTTCCTGTAAAGGAACTATTTGCACTACATGTATGAATTTTAGCCTATAATACTCAAGAATAGTGTAGCTTACTAACAGTGAAAAAAGTTTTGGACTCGGTTCAGTACTTACAGAGATACACATAGAGTGTAATGTAATTCTTATGAGTATCCCTGTAAAAGAACTATTTGTGATATATGCATAAAAGGTAGCCTATAACACTCAGGGTCCCACCAGTGTCTAGGAAGTTCTACTCTCAAAACTGGAAGGCTGGAAGTGCCAGGTTCAACCCCTGGTCGAGCCTGTCGACCTAGCCGCTAGCAGATTTTCGCGGTTTTCTCCAAAACCTCGCGTAAATACGGGCTAGGATCCCTTAGAAAGTTCCCCACAGAGGAATAACCCATATAGGCCTAGGACCCTAGTACAGTCAATCTGTCTTAATCCACAAACAAACAAACAATAATACTCAGGAATAGTGTAACTAAGTTTTAAATTCGGTTTAGTAGCTATAATTCCATAGAGCGCAATACATTAGAATTATTTTGAATGTTTTTGTAAAAGAATTATTTATGCTATATGCTTGAAAGATTGCCTGTATGTTAATCCTGGGCATAAGCTATCTTCATTACGAATTTTTCCAAATCCGTTCAGCAATTTGTGTGTGATTCAGTCAAAAACATCTAAACACACAAACGTACACATTTTTTAATGACTATGTCATTTTATCTCTCAATACCCTTATTGAAAAATGTGTCCCAAAAATGCGACATAATAAAGCGACATAAAAAAGTGACGTAATTTTACATGTATTTAAATACTATTAGTTCACAACAGCTTTAATATCGAGATTAAAGCAATCTTTAGTCTCGATATTGTTACACTATTTCGTAAGCTGTAGAATATGCTCCACATGTATTTTTTACATATATTCAAATATTATTAGTTCACAACAGCTTTAATCTATTGTTACAATATTTCGTAAGCTTTAGAATATGTATTTTTCTATAAATAGTTTACGCTCATAAAAATTTTAACATAGGGTTACCAGGCGAAATACGCGAAAGATGAGCGATAAAATGCCAAGTTAATTAATATAGTTTTAATATGGCAATAATAAAACTAAAAAATTAGGGGAGTTCAGGGGGATCTCCCCCTGAAGAGGCTCGAACAGCCGAGTTTTTATATTATTGGTAGGATTTGGAAATTTATGAATTTTCTTTCTAATGCTTTTTAATTTGGCGTAAAATCAACATAATTTCCATACCATTTCATGTTTTTCAAATGCATGTTTATCTGAAAATAGAATTTCAGCTTTATTTCAAAAGCATAAATCTTTTTGTGCGGGCGATAAAACGGTTTTCAATTAATAATTAGAAAAGTATTTAAAATTTCAACTTTCTGAGCCTCAGGTGCACAGTCATGGGCTTCTATGCTCAAATTTTCAAAGCTCTGCTTTCTGTAGATTTGTCTGGATAACATTAATTTTTATTATTATTGATGGATAGATTTGGCATAAAACTGGCATAATTTCCGTGGAATTTAATGTTTTTCAGATGCACGCACGCGCTTCTTTATTGAAGCAATAGCATTCTTGTTAGCTCAAAACATGAATCATTTGATTGATACGGGCGAAACTCGCCAAGCATGGCAACGTAAAAACGGTTTTTAATTAATAATTAAAAAAGTAATTAAAAATCTAAAATTCTAATTAGCCTATAACCAACTCCAGGGTCCCTTCTATATCTAAACCAAAATGCATCCTAATCCATTCAGCGGTTTAGGCGTGAAAGCGTCATAAACAAACAAACAAACAAACAAACTCACTTTCGCATTTATAATATTAGTTAGGATATATATATATATATATATAAATAATCTCAAATACTTCCATATTTTAAATTCGTGCTAAAGAGCTATATCGTCGTTGTCCAATGAATATCTGCTATGTGCACTTTTGAGATTTCGACATTTTGACTATTATGACTAGTTTACTAACCAAACTGGCGTATATAAAGAATACTATTTGACTCTAAGCATTACACGATGAACTGTGATAGCAATAAAAATAGGCCATATGAATCAGCCAGAATATCGTCAAATAATAACCGTTAAAAAAACTGGTGGCAATGAACTTTTTGCAGATAGCAGATACTGGTTTGGCAATGACGATAGATTAGAATCGTTTCTTATTCCATGTGCCGGCCCTGTTTGTTTACCTTGTTCAATTACATTGGAAATTGTATCATAATTTATGAGTGTGCAGTGTTTGTCTTTCATGTTAACTATAACTCTTCTTTGGAATTAAAATCTGTTTATAATCGCCTACTAAAACTGTTTTACAACTTTCGTCAGGCATATTCTAACTGTGCTACTTTTTATTATAAACAGTAGGGTGATTTGGCCAATTCCCGCCAAATAAAGACGATACTGCTAAGCTCGGTTCAGTTTTGAGGACGTACAAACTAGGGGACAATACGTACGCACACACGTACGTAGGTACGTACAAACGTCATGGAAAAACTGGTCAACATAGACTCGCCGTTGGTCAAAATGGTTTGCAGACGCATTTATATGTTCGTGCATGCTACTGTATGATGAGATGCATCGAAAAAATTCTTAAAATCAAATTTAGAGTTAGTCAAAATCGGTTTTTTCGTCGGAATTTTGCCCCCGAAATTTTTCGGGATCCTACTTCCTTATACTCCGTACAAGGAAGTAAAAATAATGGATAGAGCAAATTACTTTCACGCTTTTCCCTTTCAAATAAGAAGAATATCGAGCGTTTGAAGCTCCTTTTGTTTGCTTCTAAAAATAAAATTTCAACTTTTCTTTTGAGAGTGTTAAGTTTTACAAATCAGTGCGGAACTTGTGTGTTTTTCAGTACTATTTCATTTTCGTTACAAAATGGAAAGTTTCATTTTTGCTACGAATCATCAATGAAATTTCTTTTTGATTAGCCAACCGTGGATTTTAGCAGATTCTTCCTTCGCCCAAAAGGACTTCTTCCCTTCTGCGGATATTATCCTTTCAGCAGAACATCCCTTTACTTAAGAGTTACCAATCATTTATTTGATAAATATAAGAGAGTTATGAAAATATATCAATTCTTCAATAAAACTTTTTCTAAGGTCGTAGTAAGGTTATTATTTTTCTAAGGACGTAGGGAAATATATTCTCCAGGATTTTTGTTCAATTTTAAATGTCCATGGTAAACTATTTTTTACCATGGACATTATAAATCATCCCTCTCATTAGAATTGTTCCCATAGATGACTTAAGGGCGTAATCATTTCGAAGAAAACCATAGTAAAAATTACTATTATTACAAGAATTGACTGCTCTATATGTCAGATGTCTATACATAATAATCATAAATTTCAAGTTTTTGGAACAACATTAGGCTATTTTTTAAATATACGGAAGAAAGAACATTCAGATAAACATATGCAACCATAAATGAATTTAAATAAATGAATAATATACACATGTAAATAAATGGGAAATATTACTATGTATTTATTCTGCTAAAGTGTTTACGGATAAAATATAGAAATTTCAATTTTCACAAAAATGTTTAATAAGATTTAATAATTTTTTTCGGGTGGGTGGCAGATTGAAAAACACAATGCAGTGGCCAGCATCACAATTAAAATAAAAATTGGCTGTATCATTTGCAACACATCCTATTTTAGCTAGTGCTTCTATCTAGTATTCTCTAGGAATCAATTATAGACTTTGTCCTAGAACAAGTTACTTTTGCTTGAGTTTATATAAAAGTTTGTTAATATTCGTATGTAACGCAGGAACGGAAAAAAATCTCATCTGCTTTAAAAAATCCAAAAATCAACCAGTTTCCCGAATTTTTTCAGAAAGAGAAAGTACAACCCTTAGAAAGATAGACTTTGAAATGAACTTCTTTATGATTGAAGAGGGGTTGAAGTTATTAACCCCTTAAGTCTAATGGGTTAATGACTTCAACAAGAGATAATTAATAAATACTTCACTTCCCTATGTGGTGTTCAAACCCTATGTGGTGTTCAAAAAGCTATCCCTGAATGAAGAAAACAGGACACCTTTAGGATATCATTATTTTTATGCTCATAACTATTTATTGATAAGGTTATATTTGTGGTTACTAGCACAGAAGTTGTAAATACGGAGCTCAAGATGAAGGAATTAAAAGCAGAAAGTGTTCAACGCGTTAATAGTACTCATGTAAGCATACTTTATACACAGAAAACAAATCTACTGTAACTATTACTCTTTAAGTCTATTTTATATAATAAAATCTGAGAGTAAACAAAGTTTTTTGCTTGTTTGCCACGAAAGGACAGCTCACGTCACTGAAAGTGTCGCTTAGAGCTACATAAGTCCTTCCCGGAGTTTCACCACAATTTGGATCCTCGTTAGAAAGTGGGGACTTCTGAAGAGACTTCTGAATATTTGCACCCCTCGGAAACTGCTAGCGACTGCCGAAAAGACTTTCGGAACCACGTATTCAATGTGCACGAATACCGAATGTACACAGTGGGCTTTAGTGGAACGTTTGAATCGAGCCCGCAACCTCCCGGTTACGAGTCCAACGCCTTAACCACTGGGTTACCAGGGCCCAGAAAGCAAAGTTTGTCAGTATCAATCTTTGTGGCTATGTGGATAAGTGTTTTATAACTTCAAAGCACGCTTTTTTGTGGTTTTTCAGCCGAACCAGACGCTTAAAGACAAACTAGAGGTTTTTAAAAAAATCAGAGAAAAAATTCACGGATGTCGTTCGCCAATCTAAATTTTAAAACACGAATTGGTTTAGAAGATTTTAAAGACTTTATAAAAATAAATAAATAAATTGAAACATAAATAAAAATGATAAAATATATATAATAAAAACTATTTTAGTTAAAAAAATTTATGAATTAATTATTACTACTAATTATTATATAAAACTCAATACTTCAATTTTTGAAGACAGTATATCATTAAAAGGTAGAGTAGTAGTTCATTTTTAAAGTAGATTTTTTTCCTCACCCCCACAACATACATTATGTACTGTACTGCACATACCGTACGAAAGCAATCATTTCTTTTTTTCTTACAGAAATCACTTCTGATACTATTCCTTTCTATTCTTCTGGTGTCTGCGGACAGCCAGAAGAAAGAAATGAAATCCAATGCAGCTGAAAAAACCGATGACTTAGATGCTCAACCAAGTGCACGAGCTTACTCTTCTGTCCAATCTTCAGCTAGTTCCTATGGGAAAACTTCATCTTACGGGTCTCCGGGTTTATACGGATCTAGTTTATCAAGTCCAAATTTACTATCTGGATCTTATGGGCCGTCCAGTCCACATTTGCCATCTAGACCTCAGTCACCATCAAGTCCTTATGGACCTTCAAGTCCCCAACTGCCATCAAGCCCTCATGTCCCCTCAAGTCCATACGGTCTCTCCAGCGGCCACTCTCCATACGGACCTTCAAATGCCCTTTCTCATGGGCCTTCAAGCTCTTTAGGCTCGCATAGACCTTCAAGTTCTTTAGGCTCATATGGACCGTCAAGTTCCTTGGTTTCTCATGGAATTTCGAGTTCTTTAGGCTCACATGGGCCTTCAAGCTCTCTTGGTTCATATGGACCTTCAAGTTCTCTTGGTTCACATGGACCTTCAAGTTCTCTTGGTTCACATGGACCTTCAAGTTCTCTAGGATCACATGGATCTTCTCCATCTCATGGTGGCCACCGACCAAAGAATGAGTTTGGTTTAGTCCACGACTATCCACCAAATGGTCCTGGTAAGCTTGATCCAACGGCTGATAAACAGCAGGACACAGCTGGTGGATACAGGAAAGGAGTGGAACATTCTTCGCCTTACGGTTATGGGGGATTCGATAACAGAGGACCTGCATTGCCCAACTCTCACTCAAGACCTAGTTCCTATCATGGATCCAGGTACGTAATAAAAATTTTTATATGATTAAAATATAAACAAGCTCAAAGTTTTTAAATTAAAATAATGTTTCAAAGCATAATAAAGTAAATTTAAACACTTGAAATTTTGTCTAAGAAAGAAAGAATTAAGATGAATGCACGAAAAGCAATCAATATATCAGCGTATTTTCGATCATTTTGATCTTACCTTCAACATTATTTAAAGTTCTAACTGATATTAAACTATGGCATTTATTATTTTCTAATAAAGTAATGCGCTAAGAAATTTCTAAGATAACATTTTGACTTACAGTGCACTTAAAGAAAAGTGCACTGTAAGTCAAAATGTATTCGTCCAAAATACAGTAAAAAAAAAAAAAAAAAAAAAAAAAAAAAGTTAAAACATAACTTATCTAAGAAAACAAATTAATATTTGCACAGCTATTGCCAGATTTTTTTTTTTTTGGCTTATCCTAAGGTTTAGATAATTTGAAATAACTGGAATGAAAAATAATTGTCTTATTTAGCATTTCAAAGAATTTTTAAGTGTTAAATTGGAAGGATTAGATTTCTTGTTTTAATAATTCGCTTTTTATAATATCTTCTAAATAAATTCAGATGTGCGTTCTATTTTTATATATCGTGTAGTAACATTTATTAATGAAAACGTGCCATTTGTTCACTTACAGCTACAGTTCTGGTCCATCCCCAGTTCACGACAGCTATTCTAAACCTGTAGGCGGTTATGGTGGCAGTCTCGACAAACCAGAGAGCAGTTACGGCCCACCTACAAGTGAAGAATATTCCAGACCTACTGGTGGATATGGATCTGGATATGGTGGTGGTTCGTCAAATGGTTACTCCAAACCTGTATCGTCTTCCGGATATTCCAAGCCTCTTCCACCTTCAGGGTATTCCAAGCCACTTCCACCTTCAGGATATTCCAAGCCACTTCCACCTTCAGGATATTCCAAACCTTTACCACCTTCAGGATATTCCAAACCTTTACCGCCATCAGGATATTCCAAACCACTGCCACCCTCCGGATATTCAAAACCTCTACCATCTTCAGGTTACTCTCATCCATCCAGTAGTTACGACACTCCCAGGCAGTACGGTGCATATAGCGCAGCTCCACCAAGTGGACATAGTCCAACTTCTTATTCTCCGCAACCTTATTCTGCTCCAAAGTCATACGGGGGTTATTCTCCCTCATCTTCTCACAGGTATGCTCCTCCTTCCTCTCCTCATAGAGCTTATGCCCCAGCATCAGGCAGTGGATATTCTTCCCCCATCCACAGCGGTCCTGCCCCTGTTCCTCATGTAAGCTACGCTCAGACATCGTCCAACGGATATGCACCAGCAAGTGGATACAGCGATGGGTATGCTCCTAAGTCAGCCAGTTACCCATCGTCTCACAGACCCCCAAGCTATTATGCTCCCGAAGCTCTTGGTGGCTATGCAGCTCCCCCATCTCCCGTCAGCTACGCACCTAAAGTCCAGAGTTATCCAGTGTCTTCCCACAGAAGTGATGGTAGCTATGGTCCTGATGGTTATGGTAAGACGTACGGCACCGTGACGCATAAGGAGTACAGCAAAACAGTAGAAACTCACGGCAGCACAAGAGGGCATGGCGGGCTTTCGCACCTAGATGGCAGAAGAGCTGCCCTCCACGAAGATGTCGGACTTTACGGAGCCGCTAGCTACGAAAGACGGTATGAAGAACAACCACAGGTGGACAGCCAGGATCAGGCCATCTATGGAGGCTACGGTCACTTGTACTGAGAAAACGAAAAAAAGTATACATTGTTTATTTTGAACAAATTTGTTTTATTACGTTTGATATATTGTTGTAGTTATCTGTTATGTTTGTATATTTTATATAACCAAAGAATAAAACTGGTAATAGTTTTATAATATTGTTGCGTAATCCTTCGTGTTCGTTTAAGTATCACAAAATGTTCAACACAGCAGCTTAGCCAGATTCATTATGACTGCGCAATGTCATATTTATACCAGATCAAATTAGTATCAGCAGGAAAAATCATTGAATAAATTTTAAAAGCAAAAAATTAGAACTCCCCCAAATTGTAAAAGCAATTGTTTCAACGATGCAAGTTTTATGTTTTTATATTGTTTAAATATTTAGATTATAGAAGCTACTACATTTTTAATTTACACTCTCTAATAAAAATAACTTAAAAATAAAAACATCCTCTCATAAAAGTATTCGAATATACACGGAATTTCCTTTATTCTTGATTTTTAGTTTTGTGAATATAAATCATTAGTTTTTGTAAAACGCCCGAGCCAATGGAAACATAGAAAATTATAATCATATGTAACCGGATTCACATTTCCTGAAAAATAATTTTTAATACACGAAACCAACGCTGTAAATTTGACTTTTACTCCATACTTTTTGCGAGGGTGTATATTTATCAAGAATAAAAATAATAACTAGTTTATAGAGTAACTATCAGGCTAAAAATAACTGCTATTACAAAATAAAGTTTTTTTATTTCAGAAATTCTGAAATATTTATTAAACAATAATACGAGTTTAAAAGCGAAATTAAAAGTCTACTTAGCTAAAACAAATAAACTAAATCAAATGTCGTAAAACCCTTCACATCTTTGTTCTTGCACGTTCCCATAGAAAAGTGTGTTGCCGTAGTAAATGATTGTGGTTTTCTAGTTCCCCACATTATTAAACATCTATGCTAAAAGTTAGTGCATCTAGAACTTTTCAGTTCCTTCCGAAACATATCAGCGAAGAAGCTTTATATGTTTGGTGAATACAGGCCAAGCAAAATTCTTTCTTACAAGTAACTTTAAGACGAGTTTGAACAATCTATTGCTTTACGAAGAAAACTTATCGTGGGTAAAACTTTTATTTTTAGATTAGAAGCTATTCATTTTATTAGCTTCTAATCTAATTATTTATTTTTTATTACAAATGGCAACTTTATAAAGTTGCAATAAAGTATATACATATATATATATATATATATATATATATATATATATATATATATATATCAATAATAATTAAAAAAAAATAGTAATTCGAAACAAGTATCGTTCTAACTAAAAATTATATTTGAAAAATACTTGATTTAATAAATAATACATGCTTGTATAATATTTATTAATTTTGGCTGACTCTGATCCAAGAAATATTTTTCTTAGTTTTGCCGGTCCACAAATGTAAAAAGGCTGGAAAACGCTCCTTTAGTTCTAATGGGTAAAACTGATATATGGTTCGCGAAAGTTATTTTCTAATGCATATGATATTTATGATAATAATAATAATAACTACTTTTGTTAAATTTGTGTGTTTACTTAATTTTGTTAAATCAGGTACCTGCAGAGCTTTCCAAAAATATCTATTATATGGAAATCAAACACTAACTAGAAACTTTCATGTAGTTAAATTTATCATGTTTAAAATTAACTAAAATTATAGAAAATTTCAACTTTGTTTACATAGTACTCCAAATTTTTGTTTTTGATTCCAGAATGCCAGAATTTCTGTTTTGGTAAATTAAAATAAGATAATTTTATATATTTATTACGAAAAAGAAATTATTCTTCTTATTCTCCTTATTAAACAAATCGTAATATTTGATTTGAAAAAAGGAAAAAATTAATAACGATAGATTTATAAAAGGAAGCAATAATAAAGAAAAAAAACTTATTCATAAATCTCATGTCAAAACTTGGTGAAAAACTATCAACATGAGATCCATTTCAAACCAAATTTTTTTTAATCAGTTCTCTATTGCGTAAAATATGCTGAATCATTTCAGAGGCTATCTCCTAAACAAGCTTTTTTAATAAGGATTAAATTTAAAATAAATTTTTTATCTATAGAAAAAATAAGTAGTTAACTTTTGAAAACAAATTTTTTGTAAAACTTTATATACATGAGAAGAAAAAGCACGTTTTCATACCTTTTAAAACATGATAGGTAAACCTAAATAAATAAGGGTGCTTTTGAAAAGTGTCCATTTTCACAAAATTAGGTATACTTTCTTTTTAGATACCCTGTATAAATGCAGCTTTAAAATTATCGTAAAATGAAAACAGATTACTTGAAACAAGGAAATCTAACCTGCATTTAGAAAAGAAAAATAATTTAAGATATATTATATAATTTAAGATAATAAATTAAGATATTAAAACAAATTGAAATGAGTGCTAAGTATAGTTTTCATAACTTTTAGAAATGGCTTTTGTGAACAAAAATGTTTCCTTCTTTTTTTTTTTTTTTTTTTTTTTTTTTTAAATGCATGATGTTTACCAAAACAAAATTCTTTCTTGTTGCTTAGATGACTATATACCCATAAGCAATGCAATGCATGCGGTTTTGAACAGAATACAAGTTCCTTGTCTGGGGACTAGAATGCTGGTCCCCTCTAGAAAAAAAAAAAAAAAAAAAAAATTAACGGCAAGAGTAAGTCTGAAACCAGAGATGTAGCTGGGAGGATATACGGATAGATACCTTTTCTCTCGAAATTTTAGCATTAGTTAAAATGAACTTTCTGATTTTGCATTCGTGCAGACTTTGTTTTATTTAATTTTTTTTAACTAAAATTTTCTGAAACTTTCACTGCAGAACTTTTCAGGTCTGTACTATCTTGATGTATAACTTTTCAACAAAACTAGAACAAGATAAACAAATATGTACAGTTTCAGGGACTTATTTAGATTTATTTATAGTCATTAGACTTAATAAAGTATTCAATTATTTTATTTCATTTACTCTGATATAAAAAAGTATATTTAAAAAAATGTATTCGACTGTGTTTGAAAACAAAAAAATACAGGTAGTCTCTTCTCTTGAAACTACGGTGGGATATATTAACGTAGGCTTACTTGTCGTTTAGTTAGTTGTAGAGTGCCCGTTGAAAAATGATAAATATAACACTTTTTTATTTCTCGAAATATTTATTAACACGGTACATTACGATTTTATAAATATTACAGTAAGTAATCTATTAAGACTACCTATTACTTACACTAACCCTATCTATCTTTATTTCTCTCCCTTAAATTCTCAATTTAAATCCTCCATGGTTAATCTCGAGAAAAATATCAAAATGTGTCATCTCGAGAAACTATTTAGAATCGCACAGACTGCGAACACGAAGTAAAGTGTACTGCAGAGCTTATGACTTTCACGCAATTTTTAATTTAAGATGTCACGTTTTTGACTGCCGTAAGAGAAACCTCTCATAATTCAGTGACAGTTCATCTGGTTATTTCGCACAGTTGGTTTTCAAACGGAGCAATATTGAATCTTACAACGGCGTTGAAAAAAAAAATATTGACGTAATCCTACGTTTAAAATCAATATTTATAGACTTTTTGAAATGACCAAATTAATTTATACAGGACTATATTTCATTCCGCTTTTCCAAAAATATTTCGTCCCTTGAAAGAAACCACTAAGACAGAACACTATCCCTTTAACCCTTTAACGCGCAGTGTTCCCGCTCTGGGAACACCATACTCTGACGTTTTGACTGTTGCCAGTCACGAAGAATAGATTGGATTTCTATAAAAATAGTTGCGGTGACATAGCTCCACGAGAATCCTTTACTTTTTAGCACGTCATTTCCCGTAAAAAAATTCTGACGATTATTTTTAACAGCACTGACATCTGCTGAAAAATGGAAGAAAGCGAGAACAGCTGGACAGATTGCCCAATGCTTTAAAAAGGGCAGCCGTTGCCATCGCTCGATTTAACTACCAGCAAGATGGCGGACGCACGGCACAGCCAGCTGTCGACAAAAAAGGGTCTCTAGATCTGTAGCACGCGATGAACGTTTCGATCGTCCGCCATCTTACTGGTAGTTAAATCGAGCGATGGCAACGGCTGCCCTTTTCAGCATTGGGAAAGGGTTGCCCCTCAAAGGGTTAAAATGTTAATAATTGCCATCAAGTGAAGCTATTGATTGCAAGTCATCAATGATTAACCATAAAAGGGAGATATTACGATGTCTGACCCTGGTGCATTACTTAGCTGGCAGCCATTCGAAAATTACAGTCTTCGAAAATTTCCCACAGAGGCAGACACTTTTTTCTCTTATGGGATTTCGGGGTCACTTCAATGGTAGTGTGTATACCGGCTTCAGGCATCAGTAGACTTGCCTTCCTGCAAAAGGGGGTCTCTAATTAACGGGGTCACGATCCGACACCAACGCCCTTTTTGTTTTCGGAGTTGGCTGTTCAGTCGGTGTGTGAGTGTGCCATCGAAACGCGACTGTGCTCTTGTTCTTGTGTGAGCTTCGAAAGGGAAAATTGGAGCGCGCAGAGTGTGAAGTTATAGTTTTGGTTCAAAGAGAGAGAGACAAAAAAGAGAGAAAAAAAGGTCAACGAAAGCGCGAAGCCTTGCAATAAACGGATGCTGCTCTGGGCTATGTAACCAAGGGTAGACAATTAGGTTGAGCAAGATTACCAAATTTGTCAGGTCCACAAGCTGCGGTGGATCGAGTAAAGTTCCAAAGTAGGGGTGATGACTAAGACGAAGCATATTATTACTTTCCGAGCATGTACCATGTAAGGAAAGTATTGTAATCATGAAAAAAATTCTACTTCGGGATTTCGATGCATTGACACGTTTTGGGGTATTCTGAATTCATTTATGCTATTTTTACGAGATGTATGTGTGTGTGTGTGTGTGAGTGAACCTGATAGTTCCTAAACGGGGCATTCGATTGAGCTCAATTGGGTAGATATGTTATAAACCACCGTAGCAAGACCGATATTGATTTTGGTGTGTATAAGACTTACAGTTTTTCTACAGGGCTACTGCAAAGATCCCCTTTTACATTATGGCATATGGTGAGAAATTTTTGAAAGTCGCTAGCGTTTAAACGGTACATTCGATTGAGCTTCAACTTGGTATGTATGTTATAGACTATTGTCACAAGACCTATAGCATGTTTCTTTCTGAATTATTCACCGATTACAATTTATTTAAATGCTTAGTAATGATCTTAATCGTAAGTGTTTGGAAAGTCGAGTGGAGTCACTCCAGATTTTTTATTTATTTATATCCAGTTCCAGGCATTTGGCAATCACGCCTTCTAGCCTTCCAAAACTTTTTAGCAACAGAATTAAAACTATACAATGCAGAGCATTTGTCTAAATGTTCACAGTTCACAGGTAGTCCAGCATTGCATAAAAAACAGTTCGGACAGCCCCTGAGTCCAATCTTGTATAAATGAGCCTTGAGACAGTCATTCCAGTTACAAGGTGAAACATTGCCACAGCAGAAGCTCGAGGAGAACTCGGGATGGTGGAAGCTAGGCACTCCCAGGCCCTTTCTTTAGCATAAGTAGTCAACAGAACTTGGTGTCTTTAATAAATTCAAGTTTTATAACTCCTTTTGCGGAGTGGGAGGTCATCAGCGCCCTCGTACTTTGAAGAATTGTGGGAGTGTAATGTGATAGCCCCCCTCGTGGTGCACCCTGAGTCACTCCAAATCTACCAGAGCACTGCCGCCTCTCTTCTGTTTGAGCAACGAAGCATATTATTAAAGATGGGTCACTCTTTTTTTTTACCTGTTCATCTTTAATCATGAACCATATTTAACCTGTTCGCCTTGCGCATTCGCGTATTAATTGATCATTCTTCAAACGTACCAATCAAAAGGAATTGCGTAAGTGAAATGTAATTTGGAAACTATGACTTTTGTGAAATGACATATCTATTAATACGGGGGAAAAAAATCTGAAAAACAACTAATGATTATTTCTTTCTGAAGTTAAATGACCGCATAACTGATGGTATATATTACATACCGGCCAGGGGCGTAGCCAGAAATTTTTCATGGGGGGCGGGTACGACTACTGAAACTCACATATATGCATATATGTGTGTGATAAGGGAGTGAAGAATATACATTTTGTATGGCAAAAAATTCCTCATGGGGGGGGGGTTATGACCCCCGTAACCCCCCCCCCCTTTGGCTACGCCCCTGATACCGGTATCCGACAAAGGATTAAGCAATAGAACTCGGAAGACGTTAAACAAAGCTCATTACTGTAGAATGATGCACTTTTTCAAAGTGCAACTCTTTATTTATGTAACTAAGGTGTAGGAAAATTGAGCTTTCATCTAAATAATATGATATATAATTAGTTGATCGTGCAAGTATATAAAAACAGACTTGAGTTCTTGATATTCTTATTTTCAAAACCTATAGTTACAAGAAAGCATTGGAACTGAATTATCTTAATATATATTAGATGAAACATAGGGCAGAATAAGATAAAAATTATATTATTTGATTTATTAATACAGATTTTGAATAATACTGCTCATTAAAAAAAAATTATAACGATACCGTTTCGGCTGATTCATATATAAATTAGCTTCCTGAATCCAAATATAACTTCTATTTTGCTCCATCACTCACCGCTTTCTAGGGAAGATTCCCCCGCCCCCTCGGCTTTTTCCCTGCTCGGTAATTTTATGACCATGAATTTGGGGTCTGCGAAAGGATTATTTTAACTATTAAATGTCTACTGAGGGGATGCATAGGTGAAAATTTACGACAAAAGAGGGAGATTTGAAGGGATGTTCCTCCTTAAATTAAAAAAAAAAAAAAATGGAAAAAGGCCGGATTTTTTTGTAATTTTTTACTTATTTTCTAAATATTCCAGCTTCCATCATCGCCGCCTTTTTCTTACCCGATCACACCGATATAATAAAAATATATAGCTACAATTTTGGCTAAAGTATTGCTTAAAATGTTGGTTGAGGATTACCCGAGCCCGGTCCTGAATTCCTTCCAAGAAAGTTTGAAATATTCACTGTATAACATAGCCTTAGTGAATAACTCCCATGCCTTTATATAGTAAATCTCCTTCCAGCTTTGACGTAGAATTTTAAGCTTAATTTTGCAACAATTTGAGGTCCCCCCCCCCCTCTATTTTCTTTGCCTTTTCAAAGCGCTAAACCGCTTCAAGTAAACCGCATAAATACAACTTTGATTAATCTGTTACCTGAAAAATAAATTATACTTCTAGAAAAAAAAATCTGGAGTATATCCACTCAACTTTCAAAACACTCAATCTTAAACAGCGTTAAAATAAATTTGATGCGTTTCGATCGGATACAATGTTCAGACGCTAGTGCACTTCAAATAATTTTAATATATAGGCCGTAACATATAATAATAGTTTTGTAGCCCTGTAAAAAAGTTGTAAGGTCTGCACACATCAAAATCTGTACAATATGTAAGACAGTGACCTATAATATGCGTATCTAATTTGTGCTTAATCGAATACACTATATTTGTACCAGCGCACTTGCAAGAATTTGCGCCGCAGTGTATTAGAATTTATTTGTAGCCCTGTAAAAACTATAAGCCCTACACACACATCAAAATCTATACAAGCTGTATGACGGTTATCTATAATATAATCACCTAATTTGAGCTCAATCGAATGCACCGTTTAGATGCTAGCGCACTTTCAAGAACTTCTGTCCATAAGCCATAATGTTAAAGAATTGTTTTTTGCAGCTCTGTAAAAAACTATAAGTGGTATTCACACAAAAATCAATACCGGTCGTACGACGATGGTCTATAATATACACGCCAAATTTGAGCTCAATCGAATGCACCATTTAGTAGCTATCGTATTCACACACACACATACACACATCGTAAAAATAGCATAAATGAATTCAGAAGACCTTAAAACGTGTCAATACATCAAAATCTCAAAGTCAGTTTTTTTCATGGTTACAATACTTTCCTTTGGAAAGTAAAAACACAAAGAAGATTGTGCGAAGATCAAAATAAAAATCAATTACTTTGTTAAATACATACTCATACAAAAATGGTACAGAACATCAACCCACACACTGGCAGGAAAGTGAGAAAAATGTGAGTTTGTGAAAATTGATATTCTTTAATTGTCACTTTCTTGCCAGTGTATGTGGGAATTTTTCCGGCAAAGAAGGGTAGATATTTTGTACCACGAGAAACGTATTCAGTGTGCTTTTTTTTGTATGAAGGATGTGCCGAAAATATAGCGACGAACTTTCAGGGGAGGTGGGAATCAAGGAATGCAATCCCGCACTGTTTTTCGCTTCGCGGGATTGCGGGATTGAGATTTGTGGATCCCGCAATCCCGAGGGATTAATATTTCATTCAATTAAAAATTGATTTCGATAGAGAAAAGTAGGAAAAAAGTAGGTTTAATAATAATAATTATTTCATAATTAATACAATACCTTACATGATATGCAAATTATAGTCATGATATTCATAATAATATACTCTTTTTCTTTAGTTGCTAAAAAATGAAGAATCTAAAAAAGACAACGTAAAGTGGCATTCGTCTTCTTTATCTAAATTTGATAGAGAGTACAAAAGCGTTTAACAAAAGATTTTTTTTCTTCGTGTGAAACCCTGAATGAGCCATACATTTTTTAGTGGTTAACTGAAGTTAACCTTTTAAAGACATCACAAGCATGGACAGCCATATGGTTGTTTATGGAGGGGGGAGGATAAGTCAAGGGTCCTGCCCCAGAAACATACAGCATTTAGTGTTAAAGCACTGCGTTATACCAGTACGTAAATCATAACACTATGGGAGCTCAGAGCGAACAAGGTGCCTACCTGCCAATAGGTATGGGCGACTAAGATCACTGGTTCTTATTATTCATTTAAGAAAAACTTTTTGCCCGATTGATGATCGGGAAAGAGGCGTGAAATTGAATTAAAAATAATTTATTTTTCATTTTCAATCCCGTGGGACTAGTCCCGCAAATATTTGTGCGGGATCCCGCGGGATCGGGATTGCAATCCCTAGTGGGAATATAAAAAAGGTCTAGAATTACACAGCTATATGGGTCAAAAACGTTGTTTCTATTATTTCTATTATTATTTTACATTATTTCTATTATTATTTTACATTATCAAGTTTTATAGCAAATGGTTTGTTGGTTTGGCCCACCATTTTTTACGAAAAATTAAATTCGGCTGAAAAATAATAGGAAATCTCACTAGCACTTCAACGTCTTTTGAGGAGTGATTATTAACCGACGTATGAAAACTACTTTTTTGACCTCACATTGTCATATGATTCTGAATCATTTTTATGCTCAACTGAAAAGATTTCTATATTCTCATCCAGTATCAGTCATCGGAAGGAAACTTACAGATGAATTTCAATCAAAAATTCCTGTGCATTTTCAAACATCATCATCTAGTATTTCACGCTGTTTATTCCGCCACTCTTCACTGGCTGGAACCCGTTGTGTTTGCTTTCAATTCTTACATAACTCTCTATATGTCGTTATAGCATCCTGATTCCATTTTCTAACCCCCAGTTTCTACTGAAAGGGAAAACCGACAAAATATGTTGTAACATGGATTATTGCATTGCGGACGATGAAATGAAGAACATTTGTGTCAGCGAGGGGTGTTTGGCTGTGGCAATAAAAGTAAAGGTAGCCCATGCACGCAATAAGGTCGAAAGAATATGGGTTTTTGAGATTCAAGTTATTGATGTCCATCCAATATTAGTAGATTCAAAACTCCAGAATAATTTCTGCCGGAGTGACATGCTTATGAGTGGATAAGAGGCCCCACCATGGCACGAGTGGATAAGACACACTCAAAGTAGTAGACGGATTAGATACTATACCAGGTAACCTATTGAAAATGATGTGAACAGCATTAATAATATGCAGAAGTACCTTAAAACATGAATGTCTAAGGGCAGTCATTGTTTAAACTGACTTCAGAGAAGTTCATCGATTTCGAATGAAATAAAATGACAGTATATTAGTGAAGTTTTATAAAGGAAATGCTCTCCGTCGAAAAAATCCAAGCCGGGAAGCAACGATATGCATCGAAAAAGAATCCCTTTGAATGAGCGAACGCATGTACAGATATGATTGTTTCGGAAATCACTTCATATTTGATGATTGGCATGATTTATTTTTCTTTTTAATCGTTTATATCAAGGGTCATTCAAAAAGTAACCAAGAAAGTTCAATAGAAAAATATTAAACTTTAACAGAGTTTGTGTTATTTGCACTGCCCTCCAAAGGTGAATTTCGATAGGTTTTAATCCTTCAGCTGACAGAAATCTAATGAAACTCCGCTGCTCTGCGTTGGCTCAAGCGTGCCGCTATCTTGTTTCATTGATTCCGAGGGCATATTCAGAAATAATTTTTAGGGAGCTTTAACCCTTCAACGCGCAGTGTTCCCGCTCTGAGAACACCAAACTCACGAAGAATGGATTTGAATTTCTATAAAAATAGTTGCGGGTGACATAGCTCCACGAGAATCCTTTACTTTTTGGCACATCATTTCCCGTAAAAAAAAATGGTCACGAATATTTTTAACAGCTCTGACATCTGCTGAAAAATGGAAGAACGCGAGAACAGCTGGATAGATTGCCCAATGCTGAAAAAAGGGCAGCCGTTGCCATCGCTCGACTTAACTACCAACAAGATGACGGACGATTGAAACGTTCATCGCGTGCCACAGATCTAGAGACCCTTTTTTGAAGGCAGCGCACACCCAGTTCTAGTAAAGAGTTCACTTGTCAGGATGGAACACGAACTTCATTGCTTCGTGCGACAGCTGGCTGTGCGGTGGCACAGCCAGCTGTCGTCAAAAAAGGGGTCTCTAGATCTGTGGCACGCGATGACCGTTTCGATCGTCCGTCATCTTGTTGGTAGTTAAGTCGAGCGATGGCAACGGCTGCCCTTTTTCAGCATTGGGAAAGGGTTGCGCCTCAAAGGGTTAATACCCATTCAGAACTGCACGAAATATGCCATCATCATCAGAGAGCCCATACTGTCGAAAGTAAATAAATTTTCTCTAAGGAAAGGGGGAGGGTACAACCTTCAGCCAGATCTACCCTTGATTAATTTCTAGCCTCCTGTTTGTGATGAAGCAGACGTACCAGGCCTATATGCCAACGGTTCTAGGACATTACCAAAAGATAAAAAGAAATCACGGACTTTGTTGAAATTATGTATTTTTTAAACAACTGTACTGGTTTTTTTAATGAACCTTGTATATTTAAAAGAAATTGAGTTTGCGTGTGTTGTGTTAAGGCAGAGCTATGCGAAGGCTATCTGCCTACGGAAGGGTTGCCTTGGGCGTAAGACTCTATAAGGGTTTCTAATGCATTTTCATGTTACACCTGTAGACAACCGTACAAATTTCAAGAGCGTTAGATCGATAGCTGCATGGTATGTCAGAACGTTGGACATACACACTACAGCTATATATCATGTTTAATGTCATTCAATCATCCATGTTAGAACCTTAAAAGAAATTTAATTTTGAGTAGTTCGTAATGAATTCTTTACTCTCCACAGTATCTAAACAAAATGTCTGTAATTTTGAAACTCTCATTGCGTATACAGATGAATCTACTTTGTACTATAGATATCCTATTCTGCATGCATTAGTGAAAAGTAGGTAGACGTTACGTAACTTCAACGAGAGTATAAGTTGAACGTTTACGTAACCAATTATGATTTGCTTGTCTGAGGGTTTTAGGATAATCGATAATTAAATTATCGATTACCCTTATTTCTGAAGTGAATGAGAACAGTATTATGACCTCTGTCTCAATTTTAATTGCTCGTAAAAAATAATTTAACGCGCAGTTCTCAGAAAGTAAGACACATCGATTGCAACAATTTCATGCATGCTATTATTATTTGAAGGCAAGAAGGTATTTTGGGTTTGAGTAAGTACATAGGTTTAACACTCACTCCTAAACTATACTATGCCCATCAGTTTGAAATTTAATACAGATACTGGTATACAGTAAAGAGAGAAAAAAAATATCTGAAACACTTTTATATTTTAAGTGCTTACTAAAAGGCTGTATATTAAAAAGCGTATCATAATCCATGCGTCGGTCCTATTTGTCTTCCTTGTTCCGTTGGTCCCTTCCTTGTTCCTGTGTTCGTATAATGTGCAAATTTGATATTTAGGATTGTTGTAACATCTAGTTGTACACCTCTCTTTTTGGTTCCAATCTACAAGATAATTTACTTGCAGTGCCACTCGAAAGAATTTCTATTCTTTTAAAGTCCATGAACATTTTCAATTTATTATGTCTATAGCCAGTCATTGTTTGAGCCATGCCCGAAATTTCGCCTATTGTCATCGACCTTGGCGAGTTTCGCCGAAATATTGACAAATTTTGAGACAAAAATAATTACGTTTTTCGCATAACTCAAACTTTTAACCGTAGAATGCTGAGATTTTATATAATATTTAAAGCTATTTTGTAACATCTAATTGTGCTTTTTTGAAAAATGCAATCCACTGGGTAATTTATTTTTAGAGTCACCCAAAAGACTTTCAATGCATTAAAAACCACGGATATCTTCCATTCATTAAATCCTGTAGTTAATCACTATAACTCCTTTGCAAGAAATCTTGAAAACTGTCACAAGCTTGGCGGCTTTTGGGCAAAATATCGTTAAAATAAATGCCAAAAATAAATCTTTAAAACTGAACCCACCTTGGCGATATCTCAAATATGTCCCTTGAAATCCTAACCCTTATTACTGCAGTATTGTATCTCTTTCAAATGAAATAAGTTTAGATGAAGTGTGCAGGACATATTCATCATTTAATAGAAGTAGAAGTCATGTGGTGTCCACATCAGATTTTTTAATGAAAAATATTTAATATTTAGACATTCGACCTGTTCGACTGATACTTTTCAGTACAGTATTTTAAGAAAAAATAATCAAAATTAGCGTCGTCTTTGGTAGAACAATAATTATTGCTCAATAAAATACATGTGGGACAAACCTTACGCACTGAACTATGACAATGCCCCACCATGTCCGAGTGGATCAGATACCCAAAATGATAGACGGCTGAAGTGTGAAAGTCGAAAGCTCTGGCCAGGCCTATCGCGAAGCTGTCGATCTAACGGTCTGGAGTTTGTCCAGATGTAACGTGAATAAGCGTTAAAAATCCTTAAAAAGTCCTCCGACCAAGGCACTCCCTCATCCTTGGAAGGTAGCTCTTTCGTAGTTTTCCCATAACAATGTAGCATTTAAACCAAACATTAATTAGACGAGTAGCGAGGAGTGAGAAGAATCTTACAATCTAGTAGTAAGGTGATATAATCTGAATACATTATAAAATATGTATCTCTCTTCTTTCCTTTTACTGCTGCAGAAAGAAGACTTGAGTCACATATTTTCTTACAGTTCGATATATTCGAACTGAAAACATATTATAATACTTTGTGATATTTTAGTTCATTATATGCCTTCATTTTAAGATAAAATATTTAAGAATAAAATATTTAATGTTATCCAATGTATTTTTCAGAAATAATTTAAATTGTATTAAAATATTACAATAGATGGCAGCACTACAAGTTTAACGCAATTAAATTTATTATTTCGTCATAGCTTTAAATTTACTTCTTTTATTTTAATTTTTAATCTTATAGCTTCAAAAGCAGAAATATTGGGTCTGAAATAATATGATGGCGAAAGTACGCATTTATTTCATATGTTTAGAATGCTTGTTTAGGCAAAATACACAAAGAAAAGCTAAAACAGTAGTTAAAAGATGGCAGCACTACCGACATTATTTTAGTTGATGTGGATCGGAAGTCATGTCTTTGAAATAAAACCCGTATTTTTGGAGCAGAAATTAGAAGTAAACGGCATTATCAAAGATTTTCAAACAATTGCTACATGCAGTTGCCACTTAGGGTTAGAGATATTAAAAATAACGATGAAACTAAAAAGTAAAATATGATACTCGCATTGATGATATTCATTAAAGTTTAAAAGTGATATTTTTAATATTAATGATTTATTTTACATAGATACTAGCTGCGTACCCGTTCTTGGCGCGGAAAGAATAAAATATGTTTCTTATTCATACATTGGCTGAATTAATTCTATTTTTGCGGAATTTCAAAAAATGGGAAAATCGTTTTCTCGTAGTATAAACTTTGCCTTACAGATACTGATTTGCGATGAGATAAAGCGCAGCTGCAAAATAATGACACAAAAAACTATGGCAGCGTTACTTCCAAAGAAAACATTAATGTAAAAAGCGTTTTGCGAACAAATCTGTTCACGCTCAGAATGCTTTATTACTACGGATAAAATTTTGGTTTTTAGGTTTAAGTTCTAGCATTACAGCTTCAAAACAATATTTCACATGATTTGGACAACTGTCTCATTTTGGCATGTAATTCTTTTACGAAATCATTTTACGGAAAACGTAAAGAACACAAATCAGCCTAGTAGTTTATTAGTCTATAGAAGAAAAACACATTTGAACATGGCCTTTTATAAAGATAGATATATCTTTCATTTGATTGCATTTCGTAAAATTTCTAAATCAGTTCATTTTCTGCCGTCAACGGTTGCAAGGAAAAACATAATTGACGCTCTTTACAGCGACAGAAGATTTCAAAGAGTGAATGTAAAAAGACCGTATTGGCCCGAACTATCTTTCTATTGGTCAGATTTAGGATTTCAATAATTTTAAACCTTACCAGGACTACATAAATCATTTTGCGAAAAAACATGCTTAACTAGTAGTTTTTTAGTCTAGGAAGAGAAACACACATTTTAACATTGTACAGATCGATTTAGCAGAAGCTGCATGTATTATTACATGAATCGTCTTTAGAAGATTCTATATGAATTTCATATTATCGTTTTGAATGTTAACTATGCAAGTTAGAAAAGCAGCTTTTCTGACTTATTTTCTCAAAATAGTATCTGTAAGTATCTTAATGCTATTATCCTGTAAGTATGCGTTTTATCTTGCTATTATTGTAACTGGAATAAAATAGTTAGGATTGATTAATTAAACATTTATATATTTTTTCATTCATCCAAATGGAATGAAACATTAAAGTGTCCACTAAAATTTCCTGCGAACTGAATTCTTTTGATTCCCTGAAGTATATCTTCAAACGTAGCAAGGAGAATGCCACATTAAAACATCTCGTAGGGGAATAACTTTCAGGTCACCTTTAGTTCACACATAGTCAGTTCCCTATCTGTAAATTTCGGCGATGGAACCGCGCGTGTTACAATAGGGATTACCAGAATGATCTTGAGTGAAGCTTTTTAACCTCTGCCTGTTCATGAGTACATGGCTCACAGTGTTAGCTCGAATCAGGACAGAGGTGAAAGCAAGCCGATATCGTCACCTTGGATTTTAACTATTCGACATTTTTGGATAGTAAGCACAATGTTCTCATCCACAATGATAGGTTTAAGGCATAACTTTTTTCAAACGTGATAAAAAATCGAATTATACCTGCTTTTGAGTAAAGAACACAATTGTTTGTTGCCATAAAAGTAATAATACTGGAATATTTCGTTAATCCGAGTTAAATTTATACAGGCAGATGGTTTCTCACGTGTCTCACTAAATTATAAATATTTTAAAATGGAAAATAAAAAATGAGGGAAAGCAGACGATAAGAAAAATAACGGTAACGAATCACTTCGAGTAAGTCGTCTGGCAGTGGTCAAAGTGTAAATTAAAGTATCTTAAAATATTGTTGCAGACTACTCTGCTTTTTTCCTGGGTTCGTCGTTCTAAAGTCCACTAGGTGTAGGAAGTTCTAGTAAAGAGTTCACTTGTCAGGATGGAACACGAACTTTATTGCTTCGTGCCACAGCTGGCTGTGCGGTGGCACAGCCAGCTGTCGTAAAAAAAGGGGTCTCTAGATCTGTGGCACGCGATGACCGTTTCGATCGTCCGCCATCTTGCTGGTAGTTAAGTCGAGCGATGGAAACGACTGTCCTTTTTTTCAGCATTAAAAAAGGGTTGCGCCTCAAAGGGTTAAAACAAGAACCTCATTTGGAAAGGGTTCCAGAAAAACAAACGACACACTGAAACCGGAAACTCGTCACAGACTGCGAGCAGACGATAAAACATCATCTTTACATTGTATTCTTCTTTTCAGGATATTCTAACACCATGAATGTAATCAGGTCACCGTGAAGCTATAGCCCCAAAAAGACAATCCACCATTTTCTGTTTTCGTGGCTTCAAACAGCAGAGGCAAGAGAGAAAATGGAATCTCAAGTTGCATATGAAAGTAAAACTCATAATTAATCTTTACAAATCTACCCATCGAGATGAATGGATACTACCTTTTCTAAGGATATTAACGAAAATTCGTGAATGTGGGTGTATGTGCGGCATACAGGATGTCCGAAAAAGGTCGCAACATGTTTTAATTAATTCTCTGTCTATTAGAGATAAGTGGCCATGTAAATTGACAAAAAGTTCGAAATAACGTTTTTCACTCTAGCAATAAACGTTGCCATTCAAAATCATGTATGGACCCCTGATCATCTACGCTTAAAGATATGTCTGAGACGTTTTATGATGAAAGGCTAAAATTTTGTGCATTACTTCATTATAGTGTGGGGACACATTTTACTAATGAGGAATTTTTTTGTACGGGGTCGTATACAAGATTAAAAAGTGTAAGTTTTTGAAAATTAATGAGAAGAATTTTTTTTAAAGTAGTCAGTTTTTCATATCTTATTTTGGACATTTTTTTTCAATTTACATTGCCCACTTATCAATAGATAAAGAATTTAAGCGTGCTACCACCTTTTTGGGACACACCCTATATACATCCTTTTTTATTTTTTTATTTTTCCCTTTCCTTTCTCTTGTTTTCATGATATATTAACTATATGGTTTTGGCAGGTATTCATACTTTATTTTTTAATTTTAATAGTTTATTTTATTTTTTAATTTTCCTTCTATTCTTCCAGTCCTTTTTTTTTACTCCATGGCAATACTTGTCTAATAATGACATTTAGTTTTCTCTGTTGGCATCACTCACTAGTACTGGCTCAATAACTGAGCTTCGATCTTCATGTCTGGTTCTCTACCTCGTTGTTTATTCCTAATAGCTATGGTCGTGCCCCCAGGTTACAAAAACGACCTCTTTTTTGGTCAGGTAACCTGCAGAAACCTATAGCTCTTTTTGTTTTTCATTTAAATTGAAATGTCTGTGCGGTGGCGCCTGATGATGGAGCACGCCATTTCAATTTTTCCATCCAAATCCGTTTCATGTGGATACATGTGGTTAGGTTTAAGCCCACTCGCTCTCATTTGGCGGTTATTTCCCACTTTTCCATCCCTTCTTTGGCTTTGAAGGCTCTGATTACACAATATTTATGGCCACCGTTTTCAAATTTTGTTCTCAGTTTCAATTTATTAATTGGTATCATGTGCTGCCTGGTTTTCCTTACTATGTAAGTTTATTTTTCACTTGCTCGATGGAATATCTTGGGATTTCGTATTACGTAAGTTAGCTATTCTATATTATATATATATATATAAATATATGCGTGTGTATGTGTGTGTGTGTAAGTAAAACATATACTGGTGTCCAAAATTAATGGTACGAACACAAAATCGGTAATAACTGGAGAAATATTTGCTATTGTAGCAGAACTTGGCATTGAGATGCATTATCACAGGAGAAATTTATCTATTGTTGCTGGTAATAGCAACAATCGAAGAAAGCCGCAAAAATATCTGGGCACAAATGAGTTAAACGAACGTGGCAGAATACAGCCGGAAGACTCACCGAGATTCTGTATTCCACTTCGTAGTCCTTAATTTGGACACCAGAATACAGTATGCCCGCTAAAGTACGCTGTCACCGCTGTAATTTCTGAACGGCAAGAGCTGCAGTCATGAAAATGGGGTCTAGTTATAGTAAAAATGACCTGCGTAAGCAAGGAAGCCACTTACAGCAGAACCCTTCTCTTCTCCCCTTCCCAAACAGTAGAATTTGAGTGCTGTTTGCTAATAAATGAAACACATTGCCTGGTATAGTAACTAGCTTCAGGGTGATTTCGCTGACTTGAATAGTTGAAAAGCCTTGGGTTAGTTAATTGACTGTGTAGCTCTTAACCAGGTACTTTGCATAAACCACACTACAAAGAACATCACACAAAAATCTCCATGTCATCCAAACATGAATTAAGTTTTCAAAAATATTCCGCCACGCCAGACAAGTAACAGGATATGTATGCATTGGTCTAATGCAATAACATAATAGAACCCGTTAAAAAATGACTTATTTAAAATTAGAACTCGTTCACTACAAAGTTTTTGTTTTCATAGATGTATTCATGCGATAGCATATCTGAGTTTATTTTGCAAGGGAAAGGACACAATTTGAAAACCCGTAATTTTAGAGTCATGTGGAGCCAGATGTGGCACTTTTAACAACTGGTTTTTGAAATGAAAATTAATGCAGTCACGATGGCTACAGTTAATGATGGAATAGATTTCAGGCAGCTGAAATGCTTTTTACCATGGTTTAATAGTCTGATAAATGATTTAGCTGGAGATATTTAGTTGAAAGTCGTGCTAGATGATGGAGAATAATTTTATAAGCTTTTATACCTCAGATATTTAACTTTTATTTTAAGAACTCTGATGCACAATGAGGTCATGCGTTATGTTTGATTTTTTTTTCTTGCCATACCTTATTTCTTGAGTGTACAAAAGACGTTATTTCTGAATAAATCACGAATAGAACATTCTGGGAGTCCCCAAATACTGCTCACTGCCACCCTATAACATCCGCTGATTTTTTACGAGTGTTCACCGCTGTATGACCATAATAAAAATACTTCAGTTTTCAATAAAAGTCTGTATAAAAGTTTTCTCATTTTCAATAGTCAATCTCACCAAGACAAGAATGGCATCATACTCTCCGAATTACGAAGCAATGGTCAATCAAATGCAATAACAAAAGTCACACTGACTTTCAAATTTAGATCTTTTATAAAGAATTTCTGTACTTTCTAGATTTTGTATGAATTATTTAGCAATTATTTATTTTACACAAATATATGTACCGAATTTTTGTTTGATAAATTATGTTTCGGAATTAAAGTTTTATTTGTTTTGTATGCTACGTGTGTGTAAAATACGTCCAACTAGTATAATTCAGCTTGAAAAAATATATGGTATCCGCCGTCCGATCGGTATTCTAAAGTATGATCTTAAGTACAAAAAGTTTGAGGACCCAGCTATAGAGAAATTCGGATAGCATCTGTGTGATGTAACTTCAGAAAACTTCAAATTTTTAAAATTAATTATTAATTTAATTTAGTCACTAAGCTTTTTCCGTCAAATTAAAAATTTTGCAATAAAGCTTTTAAACTAATTACATTTTTAAGTACATATTTCTTTGATACCTCTGTTAGAATTCCAGTAATAATTTTACACTTTTGCCATGGACTGTTCTTTATTCGATATTTAATTTTATGTTAATAAGTAAAGTTCGCCGTATGTACTTGAGGTGTGCGATATATATGCATGCTCAGATAAGTAAACCCAGACCCGTACTATATTGCCAACACCATTTTCCGTTCCGAAATATTAGATATAATAATACTTTTTCATTTATAATTTTTAATTTCGAAAACGTTGCTATAACTATATAAACATATATATTTTTTGTATTATCTATCCATAAATACACGTGTGTTTTGTAAGAACATCTGTAGGCTACAGTTGGGAAACAGAATTCTGGAGGGCAAAGACCCTTATTAATTCAATTGCAAATGTATTCGATGTTAAGAATAATCAACATTTTTATCAGTTCAATAGCTATTTGATGCTATAATACTTATGGATTTTCAGTGTTTTTTACTGAAAAGAAAATGGTCGTCTTTTCATCAAGGAAAGTGTTATGATTTCTCTATTTAAAATTATAAACCAGTTTTGTTACGACATTTTTCTATGGGACATAGAACAATGTTTTAAACAAAGTTTAAACGACGCTGGCTTTCATCGTACGCACTGTCATTATATCTGTAAAGTAACGTAACATAAATTTCAACGCCCATCTTGCGCTGTCGATGAAACTAGCAATTGCAAAAGTTATTATAACTATTGTTCTTCGCATCTCATGAACGCTGCATGATGTCATTGCGAAAGCAAATAATTGAAGGGGGGAAAACAATATAGATTTTTCATAGTCATTAGCAGTTATCTTGCAGCAGCAAAATGTAAATTAGAAAATGTAGAAATATTAACATGCATAATTAATGTTTCAAATACGCTAATTATAGTTTTCAAACAAGTCGATAATTAAAGCTTAGGAAAAAATAATTACATCCAAAAGGAATAAAATTAGAGGATAATAAAACATAATTCAGTTATAGATGTGACACTTTATCAGCATTAGTTAATAGTGAGAGGCCGTACATGACCGGTAAAACAAAAAATTTTTTATGTTAAAACGTCTCTAAGTATGCCAAATTGGTAATTAGTTCTTTTTATTGGCAGGCGTGTTAAAAAAATATAAATTTTAATAAACAAATCTTAACTACTGTCATAGTTATAGTACAGAGTCAAGGCCGTACCCAGGGGGGACAAGGAGATCCGGTCCCCCTCCCCCGAAATTTAAAATTTTGTTAACAAAATAACAATGATGAAGTCTTTTTGTGAAAAATTCGGTCTTTTTCACCGTTTGGTCTCCCCACCGAAATTTTTGGACCCCGCCCCGAATTTTTTTTTGACGCAGCTGCCCGCGCACAGCCAGCTGCGTCAAAAAAAGGGTCTCTAGATCTGCGGCACCCGATGGACGTTTCGATCGTCCGCCATCTTGCTGGTAGTTAAGTCGAGCGATGGCCACGGCTGCCCTTTTTTCAGCATTGGGAAAATGTTGCGCCTCAGAGGGTTAATTGAGAAGTCATGAAAATTTACTTTTTTCAAGTTTCTTTTCTTACGAGAGATACGACGCTGCTCTTCATCCGTGGCCTGCAATAAGGCCCGATTTAACTAGCTGCGATTACTTTCCTTAGGATTATGTAAATAATAATAATAATTCACCCCCCCCCTCCAATAGCTGGCATTACTGAACTGAGGATAATTGCAGCCGTCGTAACTAAAACACCATGCATGCTGAAAAACGTGTGGGAGATAATTGGGTATCATTTGTGCTTCTGTTGATGGCAATATCTTTAATTTTATGCTGTTAGTAACTTTACAATGTTAAGTCGTTCCAGTGGCCCGATCGCTAAGTTACGTTCCGATAAGAACACGGAAAATGATGAAACACCGTCTTGGCCAGTGCTTGGGAGGGTGAAAACCTCTCTCTGCTGGGCTGCTGTGGAACCGTGTACGCTAATGGGAGCTGGTGCACATAAAATCTATTCGTGGCTCCAATATCCACCATGCTCAAGCGATACTTCTGGTGGTTCCGATTTCAGGTGCTAGGTCTCTCTGGAAGGTCTCTCTAGGTCTCTCTAGGTCCATCTGGAACTGGTTCAAAATTAGGATATCCCGAGCAAAGTCGGACTTCTTCCCACAGGGGCACGTTTCCTTTCGAAGCCATCTCCTTTCGTCCATCGCCGTCTTATATGCTGGATCTGATATCTCTTCGCGGTTGCCAGAGGGCATAAGAAACAACAACACAATGCTATTTTTATTTATTTTTCGTAATATGCGTGCACCTTCTGTAGTTTTGTAAATATAGCCCCTCAAATTTGGGATATTCATTTGTTATCACTCAAATATCATGTTTCGCCAGAAAAGCGCAATGGCGCTAATAACCTAAAGTTACGCAATCGAAACTATACGAAATACTGGAATCTCACGTTTCAAACATGAAACGTTTGATAAATTGATAAGCAATCGGCTTAATACAATGGAATCCTGTAAACGATGTCTAATACTGTCAGACTTAAGAGTAGCTTAATAAAGTGGATCTTTCTTTTTTTAAAGTATACAAACGAGATTAAAATTACATGCCCATATAACCTTTTGCAAGGTGTCCAACGGCGACTAAAAAGGCGACTTTTGCTACTAATTTAAAGATTAGCGACTTGGACAACTTTTTTGATCAAAAAATGTCATTTTCATACTATCTCCAAGATTTTGGTTACTTGTACTTTTCTCCTGGCTACTAATTTGAAAATCAGACTTTGGTTATTGCCAACTCCCTTTTCTTTTTAAGGTTGCTCTATTGGTTGTTCATCAAAGATTCTAATTTATTTTTTTAATCGTGCTATAAAAATAAATGTACTATATGCTCTGTTATATAACGCATGAAGTTTCTTAATTTATCATTAAATTCATTCCTTCTTAAATGAAGCTAAATGACGTATGTTTGCTATTAACTACAAAATTATGCAAAAATGCTACTATTTTGGCAACTAAAATTAAGAAAATGGCTAGTAAACTGGCGAGTTTTTTTATTTTATTTTATAGGCTACTAAAGATACTATTTTTACCTCCTGATATTGCTGGACACCCTGCCTTATGCTTTCATAATTTTTCTGCAAATAAACCAGTGGCGTATTGGCTAGAACATTAAGCTGCCATGCCACTTTCGATCGCTGACTGGGCTGAGCTGAATCAGCCTTTCACACCAAGTTCGCTTGGAGAACTAAACACTGGGGGACCTGCGTCAGGTTGCCCACCTGATCGGCGCATATGTTTTCCACCCCAGGGCCGATGTTCGCCAAGGTGTGGCTGTGCATCGCATCGCAGGCCTTGGTCCTAATTAAGCTGATACTACAGGGACTGATGAGTTTATTTTAGTACATCATGGATATTTGTGAAATATTCGTTTTTTATTAAGCATGGGTAGCCAATGTATTAGCATATTCATGCAACTTATGAGTATGAAATTGAAATAAATTGAAATAGTTATTCAGAGGCAAAATACGCATTAATTTTTATAGACTTATTTTTTAGTTTACTTTTCAAATTTCTCATAATGTAATAATACAAGCTGAAAACAATTTGAATGTTCGCAACAGATTTTTCCTCAACTTATCGGATTAGTGTGAAATTTTCATGGATCTACTAACAGCGGAAATAATCATGTGGGAATCCTTCCTTTGAAAGTATTGAAGATATGACCTATTTATCAAGTGAAGGGAAGCATGTTTAAAAAATTAATTATAAAAAAACTGTAATAATAAATTTTACTGTTTCAAAATTTCGTTGATTGCAAACCACAGGACTTAGCTAACGGTGCGTGAAATTATATTCAATATTTTATACTGTATACGTACATATAGTATAAAGTGTTTCTTGGTAGACGTTTCGTTTAGCGTTTTTATGGAAAAGCTACGCATGAGCTATCTGCCTCGGATGAGGGGTTCCTTGGTCGGAGCACTTTCTGAGGTGTTCTAATGCGTATTCACGTTACATCTGGAGAAAACTGACTAAAACCCCAGACTATTAGATCCACAGCCACGCGACACACAGTCCCGAGCCCAGCTTCCACACTACAGCCGTCTACCATTTTGATTGTCTTATAAACTCGGCGATGGTGGGGCCGGAAGACATTTCGAACAGTGTTAAAAATAAGTTATAGTTGAGAGGTAATAAATTATTCTTGTAAATACACACCACTTTTTTAAATAACTTTAAAGGATATGTAATACATATCATTAAAGAACATTTAAATTTTCACTTTCAATTCGGTCATAGCTCAAACAAAAGTTAGATTGCGAAGTTTTTCATTTGTTTTTGTAATAGTGATTGCAAAAATATAAAAAAAAGATAAAATCTGAAATATTTAACATTTTAAATGTACTCTAAAGTGCTATATATTATGTATTAAAAGCATATCATAATCCACGTATCGAACCTATATTTCTTCCTTATTTCATTAAGTTGGAAAGTGTATCATTATTCATGAGTGTGCTGTACTTTTCTTTCTTGTTCCATAAAACACTTTAGAATCGAAATCTATCTCAAAATAAACTACTAAATTGCCTGCTAAAACTGTTTTACAATCTTAACTAAGCATATTCTAACTATATTTCGTCTTTATATATATCATTTGGAAAGTGTATCATAATCTATGATTGTACCATATTTGCCTTCTATGTTCTATGAAACCCTTCTTCGGAATTGAAATCTATATTAAAACCGCCTGCTAAAGCAATATTCGCCAGGCATATTCTAATTATACTTTTCCTTTGTAATAAATTGACACGTTTGTCAGTTTCTAGCCAAATTTGGAAGATATCGCCAAGCTTGGTTCAGTTTTGAAGACTTATTTTTTGCCACCAAACTTGGCGACTTTCAGCATTTTACTCCCCCCCCCCTTCCTCCTCCACATTACCTGGCACTTTCAAGTATTTCTCTCTACAGGCCGTAATGCATGAGAAATGTTTTTGTGGCCCTGTAGAAAACTATGAATCATATACACTCCAAAATCAATGACAGTTGTACGACGGAAATTTTTAATATGTGTACCAAATTTGAGCTCAATCGAATGTAAGTAGAAACAGAAAGATATTATTTTTCTACTTAAGATTAATAATCTGTATTTTAAAGTTTAGGAGGCGGCTGTCACTCTTAAAAAAATCATTTATAACAAAACTTCTGTTCATTGAATTCTAAATCTTGTGTTCATTTTACAAAGCCACATTTTAAAACTTTACTTTTTATCATATTAGACATTTGAAAGAAGTTTATATTAAAACATTCTTTGTTTCGTGACCAATGCTTTTAAATTTACTTACACCTTTGAAGAGGCAAAAATGATTATTTGATGTTTTCCTCATTACTGGTTTTCTACAATTCCAACATTGTAAACCATTTTGTGAATTCTACTAATTAAAAGTTTATGTAGGCATCCACTAAGTATTATAAACTTTGATTTATTTCAGTTTTGATGCGTGTAAATAAGTCTCATTTTTTTTAAGATCAAGAAATTCAGTATTGATGATCAAAATACTAGTTAACCCTTTCCGTTAATTTCAATACTCCGATTTATTTTTATCATATTACCAGGAACAAGACTCTCGTCCTCAAAAGTATTTGGACAATATGCGAATTTATATACATAATTATCTTCAGGAAATTTCAAGAAAACAATGGCTGAATTTAGTTATGATAAAGAGAAATTTGTTGAGTATAACGTTAATTAGCAATTTACGGAGAGCTTTCAAACGCTAGACGTGTTTGTTTTTATCTCTAAAATATTAAACAGAAGATAAGGATCGAAACAGAATCCAAAAATTTATTTCAAGCTAACCGAATTTCACTTATTTGCTTCAACTTAAAACTTTATTTGACTTTGTAACATAACGAAATATTTGATACATAAATACGAGTTATAACAAAAGATGGAATGGAACTAAAGTTAAAGAGTTAATAAATAAATACACGCCATTGAAGAATTTCTTTCAAATTAAAAAAAAACTGTATTAAATTATTTTCTGTAAAAAATTATTTGATAAATCATTCTGTGGTAGTAGTAAAATTAAATTGAGTTGTATCTCAAGCAGTTGTTTGCTTTTTCATATTTCCTTTTTGCATTTGTTTATTTTTATTAATTCGTTTTACTGCAGTAAACCTGCCCTTACCAATGTGTAGCACAGTGGTTAAAGCCGCTGACATTGGGAGATGGCTGAAGTGGGGGAATAGGGTTCTGCCCTCTCGCGGGGCCGTCGGTCTGCAGTTTTGGGCGGTTTTCTCCAGATGTAACGTGAATACGCGCTAGACACCCAGAAAAGTCTTCCCCTTCTTGTGTTTGTCCTTTCTTTGACGTGGATTTATAAGCGGTTACTCGTGACAAGCACACAAATCCGAATACAAGTTCTAACACAACAGCCTGCCCTTAATGTATCTTTTACTAAGAAATATTTGCCGTTAGCGGAACTATTTTTGGTCCCTGGTTCAAAACTGCGGTTTAGCTGAAAAACATTTTGGTCTATTTCAATAAAGTTCAGGCAGATTTCCTTGCATTTTAGTTCTATTTTACTGTGCGATGCCGATGATATTATTTCATAGATGTTAAAAGTATCACATTATGCATTGAATTTAATATCGACGAAATTCTCGTTGGATTGCTAAAGGCTTATGGTAAATATCGCTAAGAAAAATCCTTTGAAGATTTGTTTTCTAATGAGCCTTTCGTGACACGAGTGAGATATCCTACCTTATTTCCGTAAGTAAAGCTATTCACAAAATTCCCACCAAATCGTCACGAAAACAGTATTATTTCAAGTTTGACACGCAAAGAATACGGAAATATGCGTAAATTAACAGCTGTTCGTGACCAATCAGTTTATGACACTTCCAGTCATATTATATTCACTTTTGTGAAATTACCCAATTTCAGCAAGTTTATGCAGTAGAAAATGTCGCTTGGTAAATTATGAGATTATTTTATGAGATTATTTTATGATATGCGATTTCAAAAACTGTTTGCTTAAATGTTTAACAATCAACTTAGTTTACCAATTATATTATGCTGTCTTCTTATTCGCTTCCCTTTTTTTTCTGTTCTCAATATCTTATTTTCCCACACTGGATAATGTTTTTGGTGATCACAGAAGAGGTGATGGAGTACGGAATGCGAAATTTCACACTCCGTGTAACTTACACGTTCAACGAGAAAAGTGACTTTCTTAAAAGAACTTTTTCAGCATTTGTAAAAATCGCTTGAAAATTGGAGAAGAAATATATCTAAAACAGTGTTTATGAAAGTTTTCTTTTTAAACTTTGCTATGCACACGGTCAAAGATATTTCAGTTAACCCTTTAACGCGCAGTGTTCCCGCTCTGGGAACACCAAATTCTGATGTTTTTTGACTAGTAGCGTGTATAGACTATATTTCACGAAGAATAGATTTGATTTCTATAAAAAGAGTTGCGGGTGACATAGCTCCACGAAAATCCTTTACTTTTTAGCACGTCCTTTCCCGTAAAAATATTGTCACGGTTATTTTTAACAGCACTGACATCTGCTGAAAAATGGAAGAATGTGCGAAAACCGCTGGATAGATTGCCCAATGCTGAAAAAAGGGCAGCCGTCACAGCCAGCTGCGTCAAAAAAGGGTCTCTAGATCTGTGGAATGCAATGAACGTTTCGATCGTCCGCCATCTTGCTGGTAGTTAAGTCGAACTATGGCAACGGCTGCCCTTTTTTCAGCATTGGGAAAGGGTTGCGCCTCAAAGGGTTATTGGGTAGAATAAAAGCTTTATGCTTTTATGATACATTTATAAAGCAGTTTGTATTTGGGATGGGGAAGAAGAAGAATGCAAAACAAGATACATTATATTTTGAAGGAAATATGTCTCTTCATTATTTTATATTGAATCAAAGGAATACAAGAACTACAGAAAATCAAAATTTGCATTCTCTCATCTAGAATACTTTTAGATAGTCCAGGGACAAATTATTAAGCTTTGCTGGTAATGCTCAATTTTTATAGATTATGCACTGTTCCCTATTGTTCCCTTCTTTATAGAATTTACAATCAGATTATCAATCCATCTTTTCAAACCGCTGCTGAGTAGGCATCTTGTCTAACCCTCTGAGGTGCAACCCTTTCCCAATGCTGAAAAAAGGGGCAGCCGTTGCCATCGCTCGACTTAACTACCAGCAAGATGGCGGACGATCGAAACGTTCATTGCATTCCACAGATCTAGAGACCCTTTTTTGACGCAGCTGGCTGTGACGGCTGCCCTTTTTTCAGCATTGGGCAATCTAAAAGTATTCTAGATGAGAGAATGCAAATTTTGATTTTCTGTAGTTCTTGTATTCCTTTGATTCAATATAAAATAATGAAGAGACATATTTCCTTCAAAATATAATGTATCTTGTTTTGCATTCTTCTTCTTCCCCATCCTAAATACAAACTGCTTTATAAATGTATCATAAAAGCATAAAGCTTTTATTCTACCCAATAACCCTTTGAGGCGCAACCCTTTCCCAATGCTGAAAAAAGGGCAGCCGTTGCCATAGTTCGACTTAACTACCAGCAAGATGGCGGACGATCGAAACGTTCATTGCGTGCCACAGTTCTAGAGACCCTTTTTAGACGACAGCTGGCTGTGCGCGCACAGACAGCTGTTTATATAGCTGTTGTATTTATTTAGATTTATTCATATTGTTTCATATAGCTGTTGTATTTATTTAGATTTAATGTCTTGAAAATTTTAACCGATACCATAAAATTCTGTACCTTTGTTACACATAATTTGTAATTACTGAATGTCTACGATCAATATTTAACCCTTTGAGGCGCAACCTTTTCCCAATGCCCACAGCCAGCTGTCGTCAAAAAAGGGTCTCTAGATGTGTGGCACGCGATGAACGTTTCGATCGTCCGCCATCTTGCTGGTAGTTAAGTCGAACTATGGCAACGGCTGCCCTTTTTTCAGCATTGGGAAAGGGTTGCGCCTCAAAGGGTTATTGGGTAGAATAAAAGCTTTATTCTTTTATGATATATTTATAAAGCAGTTTGTATTTGGGATGGGGAAGAAGAAGAATGCAAAACAAGATACTTTATATTTTGAAGGAAATATGTCTCTTCATTATTTTATATTGAATCAAAGGAATACAAGAACTACAGAAAATCAAAATTTGCATTCTCTCATCTAGAATACTTTTAGATAGTCCAGGGACAAATTATTAAGCTTTGCTGGTGATGCTCAATTTTTATAGATTATGCACTGTTCCCTATTGTTCCCTTCTTTATAGAATTTACAATCAGATTATCAATCCATCTTTTCAAACCGCTGCTGAGTAGGCATCTTGTCTAACCCTCTGAGGTGCAACCCTTTCCCAATGCTGAAAAAAGGGGCAGCCGTTGCCATCGCTCGACTTAACTACCAGCAAGATGGCGGACGATCGAAACGTTCATTGCGTGCCACAGTTCTAGAGACCCTTTTTAGACGACAGCTGGCTGTGCGCGCACAGACAGCTGTTTATATAGCTGTTGTATTTATTTAGATTTATTCATATTGTTTCATATAGCTGTTGTATTTATTTAGATTTAATGTCTTGAAAATTTTAACCGATACCATAAAATTCTGTACCTTTGTTACACATAATTTGTAATTACTGAATGTCTACGATCAATATTTAACCCTTTGAGGCGCAACCTTTTCCCAATGCCCACAGCCAGCTGTCGTCAAAAAAGGGTCTCTAGATGTGTGGCACGCGATGAACGTTTCGATCGTCCGCCATCTTGCTGGTAGTTAAGTCGAACTATGGCAACGGCTGCCCTTTTTTCAGCATTGGGAAAGGGTTGCGCCTCAAAGGGTTATTGGGTAGAATAAAAGCTTTATTCTTATGATACATTTATAAAGCAGTTTGTATTTGGGATGGGGAAGAAGAAGAATGCAAAACAAGATAATTTATATTTTGAAGGAAATATGTCTCTTCATTATTTTATATTGAATCAAAGGAATACAAGAACTACAGAAAATCAAAATTTGCATTCTCTCATCTAGAATACTTTTAGATAGTCCAGGGACAAATTATTAAGCTTTGCTGGTAATGCCCTTCTTTATAGAATTTACAATCAGATTATCAATCCATCTTTTCAAACCGCTGCTGAGTAGGCATCTTGTCTAACCCTCTGAGGTGCAACCCTTTCCCAATGCTGAAAAAAGGGGCAGCCGTTGCCATCGCTCGACTTAACTACCAGCAAGATGGCGGACGATCGAAACGTTCATTGCGTGCCACAGTTCTAGAGACCCTTTTTAGACGACAGCTGGCTGTGCGCGCACAGCCAGCTGTTTATATAGCTGTTGTATTTATTTAGATTTATTCATATTGTTTCATATAGCTGTTGTATTTATTTAGATTTAATGTCTTGAAAATTTTAACCGATACCATAAAATTCTGTACCTTCGTTACACATAATTTGTAATTACTGAATGTCTACGATCAATATTTAACCCTTTGAGGGGCAACCTTTTCCCAATGCCCACAGCCAGCTGTCGTCAAAAAAGGGTCTCTAGATGTGTGGCACGCGATGAACGTTTCGATCGTCCGCCATCTTGCTGGTAGTTAAGTCGAGCGATGGCAACGGCTGCCCTTTTTCAGCAATTTGTCAATCTATTTAACTGTTCTCGCATTCTTCCATTTTTCAGCAGATGTCAGTGCTGTTAAAAATAATCGTGACAATTTTATTATGGAAAATGACGTGCTAAAAAGTAAAGGATTCTCGAGGAGCTATGTCACACGCAACAATTTTTATAGAAATCAAATCTATTCTTCCCGACTGGCAACAGTCAAAACGTCAGAGTTTAGTGTTCCCAGAGCAAGAACACTGCGCGTGAAAGGGCTAAATGCTGATCGTGAACTAAGATACAGACCTGGCAGATACCGATTTACTGTTGCAGCACCTGGGCACTTAGAATAGAAGGGGTATCCATGTACAAAATGTTCTTAATAAATCTTATTTCGATCAATAAACAGTACATAGAATTTTTCGTGAGAAATTACACATCTTATAAATAAAAATTAAATTCTGTTTGTTTGTTTGTTTGTTTGTTTGTGGATTTGATTCGTATACAAATCCACAAAAATGGACATATCGGCCTGAAATTTAGCACAGATATGTAAAATAATATAGAATAAATCACAGTCCACTTTAAAACTTTGAAAGTCCACCCGTTCCCGGAATTTAAGAGATTTTTTATGCTCTTCACGCAAAAATCTTTCCGTAATTGTAACCCCTGTAGTGAAAAAAAATGTGAAATAAAGATCGTGGTTGCCATGTGTGGCAATTTTGCCGAATAAAATGTCGTTCGTATACAAATCCACAAAAATGAACCTATCGGCCTGAAATTTAGCACAGATATGTAAAATAATATAGAATAAATCGTAGTCCACTTTAAAACTTTGAAAGTCCACCCGTTCCCGGAATTTAAGAGATTTTTTATGCTCTTCACGCAAAAAGCTTTCCGTAATTGTAACCCCTGTAGTGAAAAAAGTGTGAAATAAGGATCGTGGTTGCCATGTGTGACGATTTTGCCGAATAAAATGTTTTAAATTCTCAAAGTAAAAATAAAAGAATAATAATGATTTTTGTTTGTTAGTTTATATTCGTCAGGTTATTTTTTTTTAAATTATAATATCGTGTGCATGGGAAATCAGAGCAGGAATGTAATGCTTTACACTCAAAACAATAAGAATTGAAGATTTCCGAGGCTAATGTGTAAATTCTTTTAGTTTGGCGAAAAAATAAAATGGCTGAAATATGGATTTTGAGTAAGTGAGTTCTAGCGGTTTGCACAGTTTTCGGCTTTTATTGAGAGCTTAAGGAAATCGATTTTTGAAAACAAGTGCAAAGGTTTTATTAGAATACAGCGTTAAATTTTAATGATCCGTGAAGAAATAATGCAGTTATTAAGGGATTTCAAGCGACCTAACTTCAGAATTCTCGCCAATTGAGTACATTGATTTAAGTTGGGGGAATTCCGCCAAATTTCAGAAAATTGAAATCTTCTCATTTAGTACATAGGAGTAACGATGAATAAAACACATTATAGTTGATAATTAAAAAAAAAATCTGCTGTATTAAGGGATTCCAATTTTCAAATAACTCTCTTTGGCGGTCGAACCATTTCCCATATTGATTGCTGCTAAGTCAATGCTTCGAATGATTCCCTGAAAAAACTCTTGCAAAATGGCGTATGTTGGCACTTTGGCGAGGCTTAGATTTGAAACTGGATTTTATTTGAGACTGGTATATATAATAACACTGGTTATAGATAAAAATGAATGTTGGTATGTGTTTATGAGGTTGAAAAACTCCAGCACCGTTGAGCACCGTTGCACGATGAAATTTGGTTCACCTAAGTCTTTTATGATGGAGAAGGTTTTTATGCTATCCGTTTTCCTTAACTTGCCACTTGGTGCCGCAGCACAACGTTGAATTCTATTCCGTTTAGCCGTTTGCTATGCGAATATCGTCCAACCGATTTCGATGAAATTTGGCACACGCGAATATTAGAACACGGAGAATATTTTTCACTATCCATTTTGCTGTAACTTGCCGCTAAATGGCGCTGAAAAGCATCAACTTCTATACCGTTCGACTGATCGGCATAAAATTTTTTATACTTACACATTTGAGCACGAAGAATATATTCTAACTGCGTTCCTTTTGATGTTACTCACCACTAGATGACACTGCAATGCATTATTATTTTAACTCGCCACTAGATGACGCTGCAGCAGGCCAAATTGTTGACCATTCAAACGGTCGCTATGAAAATCAGTATACATAGCTATTTCAACAATGAGAATATTTTGGCGTTATCCATTTTGCTATAACTCGCCACTTGACGGCGCTGTAGCAAATCATTACTTTAATTAACTACTAGATGGCTCTGCAGTGTATCACTTCTTGACTGTGCAAATGATCGTTATGAAAATTGGTATACATAGATAGTTGAACACGGTCGCTATGAAAATCAGTATACATAGCTATTTGAACAATGAGAATATTTTGGCGTTATCCATTTTGCTATAACTCGCCACTTGACGGCGCTGTAGCAAATCATTACTTTATTGAACCACTAGATGGCTCTGCAGTGTATCACTTCTTGGTGCAAATAATCGCTATGAAAATATGTATACATAGATATTTGAACACGGGGAAGAGTTTAGCGCTATCCATTTTTCTATAACTTACCACTAGATGTCGCGTCAACACATGAACTTCAGGATTGTCCAGCCGATAGTCATGAAAATTCGTATACATCGATATCTGAACGCGAAAAATATTTTCGCCGTATCCGTTTTGCTAAATCTCGCCACTAGATTGCGCTACGCCGCATGGCCTTCTGCACCGTACAAACGATTGCCTTGCAATTCGGTATGCATGATTATTGGACACAATGTAACGCGATATCCACTTTGTTATGTCTGTTTATTACAATGAATAGTAATCACCACAAATCGTAATATCAAAAAGTCCATTCATTCCCGTGCGAAGAACGGGTACTTCAGCTAGTTTCCTATATATCTCAAAAACTTGCTCAATTTTCAAAAATTTCAGACTCTATATTTCACGTTGAGTAACAACTCATCATGTGGTACTACAGCAATTAATGTGCTTTACTGGTACGCACCAACTTTCACCAGTGTGCGTGCGCACGAAAGTCCTCTCGGCAATCACTCACAGTTTTAAGTCTTCTAATATTCAAAAGTTCGATCCAAGACTTCTTAGTCCTATCATTCTGATGAAAGTAAAAATTGAAGAAGAAATGTCCAAGAAGAGCTAAGTTGTTCTGAGTGACACATTTGGTGACGCGAACTACCCTCTCTTTGTCAACAAAATCCTTACATTATTCTCAAAATCCTGACGTTATCAAATTTTATTTTAGAGTTAAAACAATTAATTTGAAAGCAACCAGTTTAAATAAGTAAATTTAATACCTGGTGTTGTTTGCTCACTTTTAAGTTCCTGCTCGGTTGCGGCATGTGTCGAATATTCCGACACATGCCGTAACAATTTTAGTTAACTATTATTTTTATTTCTCATAAAAATTAATTTAAAAAAGCCATTGGAAATTTATCGGACCTTTTGGTGCGATTCCCTCTCCCTTCTCCAAATATTATTTCTCTAATAATCTAGTTGGTAATATACAATTTATATACAGTGTGCCTGATAAAGTCCGTTGTCATCCCAATAATTCCTGAACGTCAAGAGCTATAGTCATAAAAGTAGGGTCTAGGTATAGTAAAGTTGCCATGCCCTACTCAAAGAAACCGATTACAGCCGCCACCTGACGGCTAAATTCAGAGTTAGCATTCTTATCTAAAAAATGATCCGAGATAGGGGAAAAATCTCAATCACAAAGTAGTCAGCATAATTGATGGATTAAGGAAAGACACCTTAATTTGCACATGATGCTCATCCATTCGCACAATAATGTTATGGATGGAAGGCCTAAAACGTACATTTGCTTGGTAGAATTTTCCCAAACTGCACTTACCTGACATTAAGCTCATTTATCCTTTATGGAAAATGTGTTTTCCGTAAGCAACAATACATATCTGGACGCTAATCTGCAATTCCCGCGGGAAGTTACATAATATAGCTGGTGACACGCTGGCAAAAGCATCAGTAAAACGTTTTCACTCCTTGCATCACGCGCTCAATTTTTAGCATAAATGTGCTCAAGGAGTGCTAGTGCTTTATTAATAAACTGGTGATGCTAAAAAACGTTGTAATTGACTTTTTCTCATACCTCGTTCCGTTTTTGAGATAAGAACGCTAACTCCGAATTTAGCCGCCAGGTAGCGCTGTAATCAGGGGCGGATTTACACATTTTTGCGCCCTAGGCCAAAGGCCATAATTGCGTCTTCCCTTCGAAAAATTGATCAATAGTTCCAATTTAATATGCATAATAATTCGTTTTTTCTCATTAGCACTATATGTCACGTAAAAAAGTGTTTACTTAAGTACAGTTTTTTTTTTTTTTTTAAGATTGTCAGATAATTTACATTATCTATTATCATTTCGATAGGAAGACCCTGAATTTTACCATTTAAAGCCACTAAACAGTTCAGTTTTGTGAAACTTGTGAAAAGTCATCGCAAAACAGAGGATTGCATTGTAAACTTCGTGCGATTTTTGGACACGTTAACTTTCTGCAAAACTTCGGTATCAGTTTCTGTTCTCAGCATTTTTATGGGTAACATATCCGAATCAGAATGCACTTTTTCTGGCGATCTTTTAGATGGAACTAAGAAACCAGAAATGTTCGTTCCATTAACTGCGCGATGTTTCACCGATATATTTTCTATGAAGGAGTTGATAATGCGTTTTCAAATTTTTTAAAATTATGGATGCATTACACTCAAAGCAACAGACTTTTTCTCGAGCAGACATATTTACCGTTCTGTGCGTGTGTGTGGTGTGGTTCTTTTTTCGGGAACGTTGGGATATCGGAAGAGCACAGACAGTCAGACACCTTTTGCAGGTACCTAAGGATAACTTACTTAGTATAATTGTTCTCTCCGGTACCCCTCCTTTTCTCAATGTGATTGTTCTGCAGCGGATCTCTTAGTTCTGCGACACATGTCGTCGACTTGGACATGGTCTGTGCTGGTGTGCTCTTTGAGCAATTCTGTGCCTGCGAGGGGAAGAGGAGGGGTTTAATGGATCTCCACACACGGGTTTTATATAGATAAGAAATTGTACTAGGGAAAAAAGGAATTTTTCGGAATCCATAAACGTGTTTTTCTTGGGCAATAATCTTTTAAAGTAAGTCGTTTTCGTTTCTCCTTTCCAGTCCTTTTCCTCATCCGTGATTGTTCTGCAGGGGAGTTCTTTATTCTGCGCCCTTTAGACTGCTGCGCCCTAGGCTGGCCTTATGGGAAATCCGGCCCTGGCTGTAATTGGTTTCTTTGCGTAGAGCATGACAAATTTACTATACCAAGACCTTACTTTCATGAGTATAGCTCTTGCCGCTCAGAAGTTATTGTGGGTGACTACGAACTTTAGCGGACACTGTATATGTGAATAAACAGTTGAGACCCCATCCCATTTAATAACTTTGATAATTTTACGCATGTAACTCTGGACTAAACTATTCAAAACAATTACGCAATAGTTTGAACCTTGTAGATATGCTTTATTCAAACGTTTTTATCTTTGCCGTAGATGTATTGATGCTCATAATTACGATGCCAAGTAAGCATTCAGATAATGAATACATTGCTAATAGTTTTATTATCTAGTGAAAGCCATGTTAAACAAAAACTAAGATAGCTTACCTACTTCATGCACCCTACACTGCCTAATCTCTTTGATACATCTCCGTTTCTTTGTTCCAGCGTTGAATGTGTTCACGCTGTAGGCGAGAAAAACCGTTTCTTTGCCTTCAATTTCAGTGATAAATATAACGAAGTCCTCAAGATTTGTTCATTTCGAAACCGTTTCCGAGCGTTTTTGTCCCCCCTCTGTATGCTTAGATTCCCCGCTTAAGAGAACAGCATGCATCCGATTGTCTTACTCAGACAATCGGGTGGAACAAAAGGTGAAAGACTGTTTCACGTACTACAAAAGATAGTTATATTACTCGAACGATTAAAATCTCCCGTGTCATTATCGTAGATGTTGTCGCATGCTGTATGAAAGTAACATGCATTTCGCAAATTATTGAAATTATTCAGTTCCTCCACATCCTCCTCTTTCTTTGCATAATAATAGCCCGAGTGGATTGGCTTCTCAGGCAAACAATCCTGTGCTTATTTTCTTCATGCCTTCAAGAATTGTATATAGTTATGTCGTAAAGCACATAGTTAAGAACAAAAAGATAATTTCGTAATAAAAAATAATATTGAATAATTTAACCACAATCAGGGCCAGTCCTCTCATAAAATTTTTAACAACCACCATGGTGAAAATGGAAGGTTTCAGTACAGCCTTTAGAGCGATGCTCTTCAAAGAGTGGTAGTGGCACAAGGATAATTTTGTATCCAGCGCATTTGAAAATACTGTGCGACCTCCTTAGTATTTTCTTTATAGCACTGAACTAAAGTAAATCCAAATTTATTCATTAATTAAAATAAAATTTAATTAAACTATACAATAGTCTGGATACACAACCAGAAATTTTAGACGATATATATTCATCAATTTGGATATGAGAGCCTTGAAACCACTTCACTACCTTCGTTGTTAATCGGAAAGTTGTATCACAGCTATGCAATATTTGCAGAAGTTTCTTTGTCAAAATTTGCATTACAAATTCACATTCATAAGTACCCGCTAATTTACGTTTTCACTTTAAATGTTCAAATAAGAATTCGATTGAGAAAAAAGAAGTTACAATTCTCCAACAACTAGGCAAAGATGGCACTGTAAACAGTTGAATGAGTCAACAAAAAATGTTACAAAAATCACATTTTCCACAACACCTTGCATTTTGTAACCACTGAAACATGATTCAATGTGTTGATTCCATTGATCAAAATTTAGCTTTTATGAAACACATATTTGACCATAGAGCGCAGCCGCTAAAAATTGACATACCGGGCTTGCAGCTTTATTTTCCCTATAAATTGGAATTTTGCGACAAGAAAGCATGGGGGCTGAATTTTGTTACACTTACATGAACGGATTTTTTACAATTATAGATATCCCATATTTGTATGGCCACCAAATAGTTGAACTTCTTTAATTTTTTCGGGTGGGGGGATGCCTAGGATATAACCTACTAACAATTTAATCGATAGTAATCGAAGAAAATTTTCTTTCAGAAAAAGGTGTAAAAGATTATAATTATAATCGAACAGTTTTCTTTGAATGTGGTAAAAGCCCATTTTTGACTTACACCAATTTCATTAAACATTTTATTGACGCTATAAGGATTTGTATTTCAATGGTTTGAACATTATTAGACATAATTTTATTGTTATCACTATTAAATAAGTAAAAAATGGGATTACACCACTTTTAAAAAATGGATTAACTGTAAACTGTACACAATAAAACGTAAAAATCTTTTTTGACAAAAAAAAAAAAAAAACTATGAGTGTGTAACTTTACTGCTTTGATTTTATGATATAGATGGTTCTTTCCTAAGCACTACAGATCGAACTTCAAGCTAAAATATTGTTCTGATTGCGTAACTAGTTCTATTGTTAATATTCCCATCTGTTCAAGACATATACAACGTCTTTTGTTCTTATTCTGTATCATTGTCTATTAATGTAGACGCCTTTGTCACAGCGTAAGTGCGTATCACTGATGACAAGCTGTTCTCTCAAAATTACCTAATATGAAAGTGTCGAGTCGTAAAACTTGTCAGAAGCTTTTGTTCGTTCGTAAAGTAATCACGAACTGTGGTAATATGATCACGAATTGGAATCGCTGATTGTTGATATTGCTTCAGTGTGCTTGCGATGCGGCAGACAAGTGAACAAAGATGCTTTAAAAAAATAGTTTTGTCGAAGTTGTGCTTAAGAAATGACTAGATTGATTCATTTGGAAAGCTGATGGAGCAATCAGGTCATCTTTTGAGCATGTTTAGGAAAAAATTTACTCTCTGCAAACTGGTAGTTTAAATAAATCATGCTAAGCTAAATGCACCAATTCTAGAATGTGTTACCATACACACAACTATTTTATAATTACGCAAATAAAATTAAAAAACGAATGATTAAAGTAATTAAGACAACATCACAGTTCAATCTTTTAATCTTTATTCCCACTATCAGGAATTCTCAAGCAAAAAATTATTTTTTTCGTTGAAATGGTGTTAAGTCAAATAACGTAAGTATAGTAAAAATATGTCAAAAAGCTAATTTTTATATTTTTTTAATGGCAGAACTATGATTTTAAGATTTACTAAACATTTAAATGAAACTAAACAAAAATTCTATCTAGTGAAAAAGCTTATATTTTCTTACATATAAATTACTTTTTTTTTCATATTAAAAATCAGTAAAATAGTAAAAAAAAAGATTTTAGAATATGTTGAAAGTAGAACAAAAGAGTATAAACATGTTGTTGCTTCTGAAATATTTTAATATTTTTCATAAATTAATGCTGGCATCTGTGGACCCAAACTACTACTATTATTAATTAAATGTACAGTTAACGATTTTATGGCTACAAAATTACACTTCAAAACATTTTTCTTGTAAAAAATAGTATTTAAAGGATGGCAGGCTATTTTCTACCTTGGGTAGACGAAGGTTAAAGCGCAATACAGGAATGAAAATTCGCGAATTCCTGTAAAAGAGTTACGATTCTCATCCAAATGACGATTACAAATCCCACGTTTACGATTTTCAGTGAAAAGCAAGTTGCCATGGACCTCATATACGAAATTTGGTTTTGCTCGCAATTAATCAACGTCTCTTTAACATATTTTAAGCGGTCACAGCTCAAAGGCCATAATGTATTATTATTTATTTAATTAGTGTATTGAAAGTCACATTTTCTAGGTTTCTGCTTATACCGTTGAGACACTGACTACCCAGAGTTAGTCAAAAATACCCAGTTACTATTACTCCTATTGTTACGTAGAAAGTTTCTCATTGCCTTCGATAAGATTACAGTTATAAGAACTCGAATTTAAGTAATATATGTACATATATTTTTAATCTTAATAAAGGTGACGATGAAGGAAGTACGAAAGGGTTATGGCGCCACTAATAAGCCTGTATGTTAAACGATTAAAAGAAATAAGTCAGCTCTCTTCCTAAACCACAAGATAATTGAAAGCTAAGTAACTTGTAAGCAAATTTTCTTTCGCAAGTGAACCACCCCCAAGTAATGCCGTATAATATCTTTCAAATTTTTTGGCTTTTCATGATTGGTTAGCAATCGATTCTCCCCTAAAACACACACCTTCAAAGGTTACTGAGATACGTCCTAAAGAAACGGACTTGATTTGCTTTCAAATAACGTATCCTTGGAACAAATATCGCCTTATGGAAATATTATAATGAGAATTTTAATTAGAAAATATGAAGTCATTATACAGTACGACACCCCCGCCTCCATAACAATAAGTACGTTCCGTGTTATACGAATCCGTGCTATAAAGGGGTTTACTGTGTACAAAATTAGACTTTTACCTGTACATCTATTTTAGAAAATTCGCGTTTCAACAGTTTGAGGACATGTTGATTGATTACTGCATTTCATTTGTGTATATTTAGTAATACATTGTGCATTAACTGAAAGAGAATGGCGTGTCTCATTTCTTTTTTTAAAATTATTATTAGTTAGTCCCATTCTAACATTCGATTGAATTCCATATATTGCTCGATGGAGCAGTTTATTTGCGTTTGTCAGAAGAACAGTTTTCACTGATTTTCATTACTTTCACAAAACATTATTTGAAAAAATTATGAATAAATTAGGTTTTTGTAGCATCCATATTTTGTGATAGAAAAAAAACCCCTTTATTTATGCGCATCACGGTATTGATGTAATATGCTATGACAATTTTAAATCGTTCCAAGGGAGTTCGCTTTAATAATAACATAAAGTTCAGCTTAACATAAAGTTCAGCTTTTTTTTAAAATTCAGAATAAAATCACATCCATTTTATTCTGAATTTGTGAAGCCTATTTCTGAATTGCGCGATTCCTTTTTTTATTAATGATACTATATTTTAAATGATACATTCATGCACATTTTACATTTTCTAATTAATGTTATTCCAATTTAAATTTGCGTATATCTTTTATGTTGCCTTTCATACCTTGGATACAGATTGGTTTTAGTTTGGATACAGATTGTTTTTTTATTATTATTATTTTGCTAACGAAATCCAGGTCAGCTGAGAAAAGTCTCTCGTCAAAAAAAGAAAAAAATCGACAGTAAAAAGAGATAGAGGGAAGGGGACACGTAACGCTTTCTCGTCTTTTATGCAAAATCAGACCAAAAATATGTTCCCATACATCTAATTTCAACTAGTGATGTGAGATTCGCTTTTTAAGCAAACGGCTGAATTTTATGTAAGGAGAGACAATTATAGAAAAGTTTTCTTAAAATGCATTTAATTTCAAGAGTTTCTCAGTCTCAAGAAGGATTTCCTAAAAGATCCCATGAAGGCATAGAAAGGATCTTTGTGCCTTTTAATGTCTATCTGTGGTGCCATTGTATTGGGCATACGCAGAAATTTAAATATTCATTTTCATGGTTATTCATCAGTGTGATGATATAGTTTCCTTAGCTTTATCTGCATGTGATGTACTTGAAGTGCACTTGATAGTAAAAAAGTTACTCAGTATAAATGGTTATGCCAGAAAAAGTTCCTACATTGCTAAAATTTGCAGAATGTTTGAGATATGCCTGAATATTTTAACAATAATTAAACACCGTGAATTTTCTTTGCTTGTCAAACATCTGGCTAAAATGCATTCTTCAGTTGCCTTGAATAGGAGGTTAGACATTAGGGTGGAGCGAAAAAAGTCAAGTTGACATTTTCGACTCACTATAGTGCGGAAAAGTTGCGATTGGTGAATAGAATAAAAGCAAAAAAAAAAAAAAAAAAAAAAAATTATTCAAATTGGACTTTATCTTCCGATCGCGCAAACCGTCTTAAAAAATTGAAAAATTCCGGAATTTTTCTGAATTAAAAAAATTAGTCATACAGATTTTTAATCGCTATACCGAAAACTATTGGCTGATGGTACTGTTTAATAATAATAATGAAAAAAATTGCGTTTAGAGAATATCTTCCGATCGCGCAAGCTCAGTAAAAATCGGGAAAAATTCAGTTTTGAGTGATTTCGACGAATCAAGAAACTAATCCTCTCAGGTCAGTTTGCGTTGCAATGTTAATATTGTATATAAATAGCGCATCTCACTGCTTATTTAGATATTTGATAACATTTAATCAACCCAGAACTCACCACGGGGAGGTGGCTGCACCTTGAGTTCCACCCACACCCTTCCCTCCATTCAACCAATGAGGGTGTTTGCCATTTACATTACTTAAATATATAATATATTATTTATCTGCTTAAGTCTGGCTTTTAGTCGCAACTTTGTACTGCGATATTGTGTTAAATACTGTATCATTTTTCTTGATTTTAGTGTGGCCCTGATGAATCCATCTCTTGATTGGGGGCCCACATAGCTTAAACGATGATCCCGTTACCAGTTTGATTCGACGCTCGACAGCTTGCGTTTGCAGGGAAATTTTTTAACATTCCAATCTGGAATATCACGTCAATGAACGAAGGAATGTATATCTTCATTGGTTATTTTCAGAAGAAGAGGTGGAGATGATAATTTTGCTACATTCCAATCTATTACTTCTGCATAGTCTACCGCATCGAAGTTTAAAGTATAGAAGTGATTCAGACTATAGTCTGAATCACCTATGGACAACCTCCGGCCCGTGTGCCGGATGTGGTCCGCTACGCCTTTAGATCCGGGCCGCGGAATTTATCAAAACCCCGTATAAAATCCAAATAAACCACGCATGGGCAAGCCTCGGTCAGCGGGCCGGGTGTGGCCCGCCACGGCCCATGGAACATATCTAAACCCCGTATAAAATCCAAATAAACCACGTATGGGCAAGCCTCGGTCAGCGAGCCGGGTGTGGCCCGCCACGGCCCATGGAACATATCTAATCCCCGTATAAAACCTATATAAACCATTAAAAATCCCGTATACATCCGAATTATATGGCCCGCGAGATATCTAACATCCTAAAGTTTGGCCCACAACTTTTCAAAGGTTGCCCATACCTGGTCTAAATGATTATAATACTATACGTCAGATAAATGCTGAAAGTGACATACATTTAAAAAGCATTTTAAAGGAGTGCACAAATGACTTTCTCTCCTAATTATTTACAGTGATTTCGATTTCTTTTTAAAAAAAGACCTTCAAATTTGAAGAAAATATTTTCCACAGCACAGGCAAAAGTTCGATGTCAAGAGAAAAAACGTCCGGAAATCTATAAAAAGTGTAAAACAAATTTTATGTCTTTGAATGTCTACTCGTGGAATCATGGTATTGTCCGAAACTATGAAATTCAATTATAAATTGTCTCGAAGGTTTTTTTGCTATAAATGGTATTTAATTTGCAGTGGCCGTATTTTATTTATATGAAAACTTTGATTTGTGTAGAGATATTGCCAAGATAAACGGACTAACTCCCGAAAGTTTCTACAAATTTAATGTTACTAAGATGGCTGAAGTATTTATGAAGACTTTAATAATACTTAAACGTAGAGATATTGCTAGAAAAAATTTTTCTAATGCATACAGTTTTCTCGAAATCTTTTATGTGTCTGTCTTGCGTAAATCTTTTATGTGTCTGTTTGCGTCTTCTGTAACAGAGGAAATAACCGATCTTAGGCATCGCATTGTCATCATTAGCAGTGTTAACAGGTATTACTGAAACGTTTGTCTCATTCTTTCACAGAGTTGTATGAACAAGTTATAGGAAAAAGATCGCAATTTCTTCGCCGTGTTATACGAATCCGTCTTAGATGAGCCAGTGTTAAAGAGGGATCTACTGTATTTACTGTCAAGACACCAGAAACACGAATACATTTCGGTAGTATTTTTCTGTAGTTTATCATATGTTCAAACACGAATACATTTCGGTAGTATTTTTCTGTAGTTTATCATATGTTCTTCCCGTAGAAATAACTTAAATTTTGAATATAAAACTCATATATTTTTAACGTTAATTCAGAGGGTAAATCAATAGGTCATAATATCGATTTTTCTGATATTGCCTTAAAGAAAAACTAATTAATCAAATTTAAAAATTTTGTAACGAAAGTTAATTGACATTTTTCGTTTGGTGGGGGTACACACCTTTGAAGTTTCTAAAACAAAAGTGTTCATTTAGTGTTTCTGTTGTGGCAAGCTGCTTACACCATTGGCATCTGCTTAGGGTGGTGGTGCCTTGGACGAGGACTTTTTAAATGGTTCCAAAAGAAAGTGTTAATTTAAAGTTTGTATTTAAGCAGAGTACGAAGCATGCAAAACGATGTCTCATAAGTAGTCATGTTGGCAGCTGAAGTAGGTTGGGAGTATGGATGATTTATTATATCAAATATTCATGAAAAATTAAAAACTCTTTGTATAATCTACGTAATGCTTCTTTATACTTCGTTTTTAAAAAATGCCGAATAGTCTAAAGTTACAGTCAAAATTAGCTCATTCGAATAAAACGTTAGCGTTTAAATCTGTTTCATAATCTATGCATTCAAAAGGATTTATGTTTTACTTTTTTATACACTTTCAAGTGCCTATGAGAAACGAAATACTTTCAAATTCCATTAATTACTGTAATTTTCCCCCTTTGTTATCCATCATTCTATTGGCACTAGAAAAATTATTCGGAAAAGCATAATAGAAACAATTCTTTAGGTCATCAGACGATTTTGGATACTGGAAGAGTATTTTGTCCGGTCAAGGTGAACGACGGCTCATCGTTTCGATTACCACAGCCGATTGTGGAACAAGCTATGATTTATTTTGCATTCTTTATCCAATAACATTTCACTCTTGGAAGGATTTTGCAAGTTTCACACGAGAATCTGCTGATCTATTTAATAAGTCAATACAGTGAACTATTCTGTAGATATGAGTACTATCCCCTTACTTATTGCAGTACTCTTCGAATAGTGGTATGTAAAAAAAAGGGGGGGGGGTTAAAATTCCTGCATTATTGTTTATCCCTTCAAGACCTAGACTTATTTGTGCTATTAAAAAGTATTTGAACGTGAGATTTATTTCTTATTTTATTTTTGTGAATAACTTATTAAATTTATCGAATAACACACAGCTCAAAAGAAATAGGAGAAATTATTATTTTATACCTGATTCACTTCTTATGAAGAATAAGGTTTCATATATGAAATCGACTTAGGAAATAGGACTTACACTTTTTGAGAGGCTGTACATCACCTACAGAATTGTGTGGGTCAGGGTTAAGTTTTTGCAGCATTTTATAAAATATGTAACGTAGTCATGCCAGTAATTTTTTTGTCTTAAAAGTTAAAAGCCTTAAATTTTTAAACAGTTTTAAATCAGAAATTTTATTTTATTATTAAGAAAAGTTATTTAACTCTTTTTTTTTCTACGTTTATGCGAAAATTCAACATGGAGTTTCTTCATGGAGTGCATTTCTCTCATTATGTAGAAACTGGGGGGGGGGGGGAATCGTGAATATAGCCATTTTCATAAATTTTTACAGAGCTATCTTAATACATCCTCCTCCCCACTTCTAACTTTATTCATATCTTTACTTAAATTTAAAAATAAATCTTTTATTAATTCTTAATGTTTCAATTATTATTTAAACTAACCATCAGTATATTCAGTTTTTGAAACCAATGTAAACTATAGTCAGAAATGACCCATGCTCCCAATCGGAAACAAAGTGAAAATTGAATAAATATTTTCTTCCCCTTTTAAATGACTAGCCTCCAACTAACGCATTAGAAGTCAAAATATTCCAAAAAGTAATTTAAAGTATGCCTCGATCTCAATGAGGTCTGTAAAAGGTTAAAAATTATCAAAAAGACTTTTTACGCTAAAAAATTTTATATTTTTACCATACCAATTTTTCTTTAAAATGCACACTGAAGTTTTCATGCAAATGTATTGATTATTATTCGAGATAACATCTCAAAAGTGTAGTTAGTTTCAAGGAAAATTAGTTTTGAGAAAATTGCTGTAGTTGTTATTTTCTCTGGTAAACAACATCTGACACCAGTTTTAAAAAATCTGATGTGTCCAACACATGACTTCCTTGCACGTCTATTAAATCAAAAATGTTTTTTACGCACTTCCTCTAAACTTATTTGTTTGAAAGATATAAAATATCAATAATAGTAAGATATAGAGATTTCTAGCCAAACATTTCGATATCGCCAAGCTGAGTTCAATTTGAAAGATTTCTTTCTGACACTTTATTTGGCGATATTTCACCAAAATCCGACAAACTTGAAATAGTTTGCGAGATTTTGGGGATAGCCAAAGTAGTCATTGACCACAGACTTTCAATGAATTGAATGCATCCATACACCTTAATGTATTTAAAGTCATTTGGCTCACCCTGTAAATAAATTCCCAGTCGATTGCTGTCAAAAAAGATATTGAAAACCGTTAGATATTATAATATAGTTCTAAATACAAAAGTTCAAAATTCTACGGGTTAAAGTTTTAGAGTTATACAAAATACGAAATAATTTTTGGCGCCAAATTTGGCGATATTTCGGCGAAACTCGTCAATGTCGACGACATTTGGCGAGATATTAAGCATGGACCGACAATGACAGATTATCGCCAAATTTGGCGATATTTCGCCAAAACTCGCCAAGAACGATGACAAATGGCGATACTTTGGGCATGGACCAAATGACTGACTATCGCCAAATTTGGCGACATTTCGGCAAAACTCGCCAAGGTCGAGGACAGACGGCGAGATTTTGGGCATGTACCAAACAATGACTGTCTACAATTGTATTATATTGAAGATGTCCATAGACATTAAAGTACTGAAATTCTTTTCGGTGGTCCTGTAAATAAACTCTCCAGTAGATTTTAACCAAAAATCGAGATGCACAACTAGATGTTACAACAATCTTATATATGAAATTTCATAATAGTTTTTGAGATTTGAGAGTTAAATATGCACACACGTACACAAAAAAGTCGCCAAGCTTGGCGACTTTTGGCATAGTTCTTGAGGGAGGCACGTGACCGTGGTCGGACCATTACCTAACTTATGTGGTAGGACGGTATTGTGCTTGAAATGGATGAATCTCCTAAAATTGCCATTGACCGTAATGTATTGGAAATCTTTTGAGTGTTCCTGTAGCAGAACTGTAAATGATAAAGACACTTTTTTTAATGAAGAAATTCATTTTCTAACTCTTTACAGCATATATCACTTCTGAGTCGTTTGAAATAGCCCAATACCTCTAAAAAACGCTTTGATGAATTTCGGCCCATAGAGCGTAATGTATTTCGAATCTTTTAGGCGGTTCTGTAGATAAACTATCCAGTCGAGCGGAACCGAAAGGGGAGGTGCACAACTAGATGTTACAACAATCCTAAATATAAAGTTTCAACATTCTACGCCTCATAGTTTTTGAGATATGCGAGTTTAATGAATTTCGGCCCATAGAGCGTAATGTATTTCGAATCTTTTGTGCGGTCCTGTACATAACCTATTCATTCGATTGCGACCAAAAGGGGAGGTGCACAACTAGATCATAGAACAATCCTAAATATCAAATCTCAACATTCTACGACCCATAGTTTTTGAGATATGCGAGTTACATACATACGTACGTACGTACGTACGTACAGACGGCATGGAAAAACTGACCACAATAAACTCGCCGCTGGTCAAAATGAGTTGCAGACGCGTTAATATGATCGTGCCTGCTAGCCTACGATGAGATGCATCGAAAAAATTCTTAAAAAGTAAATTTAGAGGTAGTCAAAATCGGATTTTTTGTCGAAATTTGGCCCCCAAAATTTTTCGGGATCACATTACTTCCTTATACTACGTAGAAGGAAGTAAAAACAGCGTAAAATTTATTTCCAACTGAAGAAAAAAAATAAAATGGAATATTGAAAACTATGCTTTTCAAATTACAAGGAAACGGTGCATATTTTTAACGTATTTTAAAAACTCTCCAACAAAGTTGAAAAGTTTTTATGATTTCGGCTTGTCTGCCTGTCCATCTGTCCGTCCGCGGTTCCAACTACCGTAATTATGCATGCATTGCTACGAAGTTTATATACAGGTTATTTCTAGGTACTGTATCGTGCACGATATTGAAAATGGTGTATGTAGGATTTATAGCTCTATTAGAGTGTCACACAAAAGAAATCCAATACATTACGCTCTGTGGGCAATAATTTCTTAAAGTGTATTCTAAAGATATTCGGCTATTTCAAACGAACTTTGGGCGATAACGCCAAATATGACGGAAGTATTTCGCAAAAATGAACTCAGCTTGGCGATATTTTCATTATTCGGAGACAAAGTTTAAAAAAAATCACTTATGTGATAACATTAAAATATGGCGACTTGAATTAGAGTATCAAAAATTGATTACTCGATCTTTAATTAACCGATCCATTTGCAACAAGGTTGCAAAATTTTATTTTTTAGCACGTGGAACATTTTAGCCTGCTAAACCTTAAAAGTCCAAATTCCTTGCTCTCTGCGTCCGAGCGATACAGTTACTCTGTATAAGAGGAATATCTATATTTTTTAACACTTTCTAACACGACTAAGGTGTTTATGATTTCTGTTTGTCTGTCCGTCTGTCCATCCGTGCTCTAGTTGCCGTAAATATGCATGATCTACGAAATTTAAAAATGCTATTCCTATGTACAGTACCATGTACCCAGTTGAAAAGGGGGTATGTAGCATTTATAGTTATTTTACAAGAGCACCCAAAATAATTCCAATATATTACTTTCTATGGGTAGTCATTCTTTAAAGCGTATTTTTGATTTATTCTGCTATTTCAAACCAAATGATGTTCAAAAATGTTATTAAGGATCACAAAATAATGTTCCTCATCGGTAATAGGGTCTACAGAATTTTTAGTTCTTCTAGAGGAGCACTCAAAAGAATTTCAATACATAACGGTCTCTGGAGAGAGATCTAGCGATAGTCATCCATTTCAAGCACATTAATCTAAATACATACTCGTTAAGAAAACTGTTATTAAAACAGTTTACTATTTAGTTAAAAGATAGAAATAACGTTTAATGTTCTGTTATAAGATTTCGCAAAATTAAATTAATATTGATATACAGGTTTTTTAAAGATTATCTCTAAAATCTCGTTGAAGTCGTGGCCTACCCCGCGAGGTTCCAGAACCTTCAACGAGGAACCATTGAAGGTTTTGGCCTACCCCGCGACTGTGTATTAACACTCTAGAGTTTGGGGTGGCTTTCTCAAGATGTAACGTGAATACACGTTAGCAATCCTTAAAAACGTCAACCACTCAAGGCATACCCCCGTAGGCAGATAACCCTCATGTAGCTTTGACTTATCACTAAACTAAAATCTCGTAAGATTTAAGTACGATACATCGCCAAATTTGGTGCACAAATATTGTTGTGCCAGAAAGTGTTTTATAATAGATGTGTTTGACATGATTTTTTTCGTTTAATTTTAAAGTGACATTTTTTTAACTAACTTAATGAGCACTCCTTAATCTATAAAAACACCCAAACAAACAAAAATAAATAAAATAATTTAACTCGATTCCGCCCTTAAAATATTAATTTCATAAAATGTTATATCAGTTGCGTTTCGTGTTTTTTTTTTTTTTTTCAATCGAATCGCAAAATGTTTCTTTTTGGATGTTTTGAAGGAATCGTGAATTATTAAAATTATATAGCTCTTTTATTTCGGTAAATACTTTGTCATTCATGAACTCATTCGTAACTGTTTGTAGTTAACAGTGTATGCAAGTACATTACATGTTGGAGACAATAGTGAAATAAATGTCCGCTGTAGGCGTAACACATATTTTCACTTAATTAAACGCAAGAATGCGGTCATTTGAATCTTCTTCATAAAATCTTTTGTGAAAGAAATACATTTTTGATAAATCGTGAAGCATGTTTTTGATGCTGGAAAGGGCAAGGGTCAAGGGAATCACGAAAAGTATTTCATAATTTTAATGATCCACCCAAAAGCTACAATTTGTCGACAACCTTTGTATGCGCGCTCTTCAGTCATTTAATTTTGATATTTTTGTACAATAGAGATGGGAATAAACGGAGGGAAAGGAAAGTAACATTTATATAGCTTAAAACAGAAATAAATAATCAAATGTTCTAAAATAAGATTATGTTCGAAATTTTAGATTTTAGAGTGAAATTCAAGCTTTGAATTCAATACGTATTAACATTCCAAAATGATCTGCTGTTGTAAATAACCGTATGTACACATTTAAACATAAATGAAAATTGTGAGTTCCACAACATGCCCTTCAAAGGAAAGATTTCCACAACTGTCACTTTCTTAGAAAAAAAAAAGAGCTCAAATTTACTGCTAAAGAGTAAGGGGACCTTCTAATTTTCTACTGATTTTAAAGAAATTGTACGTCAGTAATGACAAGATACGAAAACGTATTTGTGTATGGATATTTTTAGCTGAAATAATGACATTAGCTACAAGTCCATGCTTTACTATCAAATAACCGTTTTTAAAAGATCTTACATGCCTTAACAGAGGTCAATAAATTAATCAATAATTACCAAAAATACTGATTTAATTTTAGCAAAAGTAAAAAAGACTCACATATATATTTTCTTTCTACTTCATAAGGGAAAGAGACAAAAGATGAATAAAAATTTACTTTTATTGGGAAATTTATTATTTATTTGTTTATTATGGCAGTTATAAAGAGCTGAAATAATAAACAAACGGATAATTAAAAATTGATTGATGTTGGACTTCAAATGTTTGAAAACTTGTAGAACTTGTGGAAAACTCCAATGCAGAGTTTCACAAAAGTTTTAGACTTTTTATAGTACACGAAAACTTAAAATAAGAAAAAATGGGAAATTTATTATTTATTTGTTTATTATGGCAGTTATAAAGAGCTGAAATAATAAACAAACGGATAATTAAAAATTGATTGATGTTGGACTTCAAATGTTTGAAAACTTGTAGAACTTGTGGAAAACTCCAATGCAGAGTTTCACAAAAGTTTTAGACTTTTTATAGTACACGTAAACTTAAAATAAGAAAAAATGATAAACCTATGTGACTTGAAAACTGATGTTATATTTAATGGAATTGGTTACATAATTAATTTTTCTCTCGAAAATCTTAGCTGTCTGATGGCATAAAAATGAATAAAGAAATATTTGGTTGCTTTGTTCTAGCCCTTCCTGGTTCAGATTTATCCTCTTGTAAATTTTAATTCAGTCAAGATCTTACTGCCAGTGGAAACAAAAATATTTCAAATCAATTTCTCTAGAGAAGAAAGATCGCTGTATAGTTGTATTGTGGCATTTGCCATATTACCATATTAAAAAAAAAGTAGGAAGTTGGAAGAACTTGAACCGAAAAAAAATAATAATAAATAAAAATATTAAAAAAATCTTGAATTCAACAAAATCTTGTTACTGCCATTTAAACTAAGATTTTCTTCTTTAGAGATCTCCATTTTCTCTTTCCGTGTGCGCAAAAAAAAAAAAAAAAAAAAAAAAAAAAAAAAAAAATTAAAAGTCACAGTTCATTAATTGGCCTGCCCGCTGGTGTAGTGGCTTAAGAACCATTCTATCACGCCTTAGGCCCGTGTTCAAATCCCTGCTTGTTCACAGATGTTAACTTGTCCTTCCCTTCATACCGGTAAGACTGGCAGCCTACTGCGGCCTACATAATTAAATATCCAAAATTACTTCTGGCAGTTCTAGTGGAGAATGTCAAATCGGCAAGTGCCCGCCCGTTGGAAAAAAAAAAAAAAAAGTTAGCCTGTGAAGTATTAACCCTTTGAGGCGCAACCCTTTCCCGATGCTGAAAAAAGGGCAGCCGTTGCCCTCGCTCGACTTAACTACCAGCAAGATGGCGGACGATCGAAACATTAATCGCGTGCCACAGATCTAGAGACCCCTTTTTGACGACAGCTGGCTGTGCCGCCGCAGAGCCAGCTGCGTCAAAAAAGGGTCTCTAGATCTGTGGCACGCGATGAACGTTTCGATCGTCCGTCATCTTGTTGGTAGTTAAGTCGAGCGATGGCAACGGCTGCCCTTTTTTCAGCATTGGGCAATCTATCCAGCTGTTCTCGCATTCTTCCATTTTTCAGCAGATGTCACTGCTGTTAAAAATAATCGTGACTTTTTTTTTTTTTTTTTTTTTTTTTTACGGGAAGGGACGTGCTAAAAAGTAAAGGATTCTCGTGCAGCTATGTCACCCGCTAACATTTTTATAGAAATCAAATCTATTCTTCGTGCCTCACCATGGCACAGTGGTTATATCACTGGAAATGGTAGACGGGCGAAGTGTGAAGGTACCGAGTTCGGGTCCCATCGCGCGTCCGTCGACCTAACCGTTCGGAGTTTTCCGTGGTTTTCTCCGAAACTTAGTGTAAATACGGGTTAGGACCCCTTAGAAAGACCCCCCACGGAGGGCACCCCACCCTTCGACCTAGAGCCCACTCGGAGCTAATCGGTCGTAATCCCACACACACACACACACTATTCTTCGTGACTGGCAATAGTCAAAACGTCAGAGTTGGGTGTTCCTAGAGCGGGATAACTTCACGTTAAAGGGTTAGTTGATATTTCGGGGGGATAAATCTCTGTCGTTGAAGACAGGAGCACCGACTATGTGGGTGCTCCGGGGATCCAGCACCCATAGGGAAAATGACTCGGGTGAGGAGCACCGAGAAAATTTCAAGGAACAAAAATGTTAAAAAATCTTTATTAAAAAGATCATTTTTCTACAAGAAAAGGATTATTTGTGAAATAATTGAATGTATTCTATTACTGCTCATCACAACATAAACTTGAGTAAAATCAACCAAGGGTGGACGAAGGAATCGTGAATGTTAAGAAAAAATTACTTTTTTGCTCAGAATGTAAAATTCATCCCATTTGTGGTTTTATAATTCCTGTGGATGCTTGAAACTTAAGTTACCACAGAAAAAAATAATGGGTGCTGGAAGTTTGTATAAATTCGAAAATAAAATCGTGCTACTTATCGATCATGTATGATTTAGAGCTTGAGTGTAAACGGGGAAAAAATCGAGATACTGAACTGCTTTATATTTCTAATGCCTTAAGAGCCTCATGATTCAATTGATCTAAGGGCTTGAATAAATATCAACAAGAGGAATGTTTCGTTAATAATTGTCCAATCGTTCTTCCCCCTCCCTCTCCCCGGAAAAAACAGTCTTCCTTGAATAGGTAACCTACGAAAATTTTGCGAAGTCGGCGCTTCTGGTTGAAGCAAAACCATTGCTAAGACCTTTTTTTTGGGGGGGGAGTGGGGAGATGTCGATAAAATGCCTAGTCAAATATCGGTTTTCACTTACTTACTTATTTTTTTTATCAACCATATTACTCAGGGCCGTACCCAGAAAAAAATTCCGGGGGGGGGTGTGGCAAAATGTGAAAAAGGCTAAATTTTTCACATAAAGGCTTCATTATTATTGTTTTGTTACCAAAATTTTAAATTTCGGGGGGGGGGGGACCGGACCCCCTGGTCCCCCTCCCTTTGAGGGAGACCAGGGGGTCCAGTAATAGGGTACGGCCTTGATGTTACTAACTTTTTACTTTTGCCAACTGGTTTTGCGTAATTTTGCCAAGTATAATAGGAACAGAAGGTAAATTATCGTTTTCGTTATAATTTTTACACCAATTTTGCCTACTAGGTAACCTAATTTTGCCAAGTTTCATAAAATTTTGCAAGTGTTAGGAGGGGAGTCTCTCCCCAACCCCCTTTAGCAAGGGCCCTGGGTTGAAGACATCAATTGGAGAAACTTGCTGCCCTAAAGAGAGAAAAAAAAAAGAAATTAAAAAATAAATAGCAGCACATTTAAATCCAACTGATTATGTTGTGAAGACCATAACGAACTGGTTTAGTTCCTATTACTTTCATCAAAATAGCAGTTAGTTGAAACTGGGCTTTTGTAAGTGAGTTGCGGGTCTTCAAAGAAAGGAAAAGCCGTATGAATAGTCAATCCACCAATTCCTTTCTTTTGACATGATGATGAGCCAGTGGAGCTATCTGGGACAAGGTTTTGCAATAATCAGGAGGTGAGGTACATCACGAAGACACATCTTTTATGCATGTTAAATCCCTCCTATGCAGACTGCTAATTGGGTCGAGGGGGATACTCCAACTGATTGATTGTCTTATACTGTTTGAGCCTGTAATCTGATTGTCAAAAGTGAATAGAATGGTTAAAGCCAAACAGTTATTGCTCATTATTTTTAATTTTCGGGTTTTTCTTTTATCGGTTTACTTGCATGTTTTAACATTTCCCAGGAAATTCCGTCATAAAAGAAATATTTGGTCTGTAACTAAACAAAACTAACTGGTTAGGGAAGAATAAACATTAATAACAATCCTTTGAATGCATACATACCTTTAAGATTAATTCATGAATGAATTAATCATGATTGAATTTAATTTTGAGCAGATCAGAAGCATTTACTTTACAAAGAAGAAGAATTAAAGAATGAATGTAAACAGCAATGTTGAAGGTTACCATAGCTGTTAAGAATTGATGATGAGGGATATTTAAATACTGAATAAATTAAATAATTTTAAAAAGTGGATAGGTAATTTTTTAGTAAAATATCAGCAATGTTTGAGCATTAATTATTAATCACTTTATTAATTTTATAAAACAAGCCGGCTGAAAAATGATAACGGTTCAAGGCAAATACTTTAGTCATATTTTAAAGGAAAATTTTACTTTCTTAATTATACATTTTTCTTCTTTCGTATAGGTATAACAGTGGGCAGTTGTCATTTTAAATTATTATGACAAAAAAAACTCGTTAAATGTTTACACTAAATGTTACTTTGACCAATTGAATTTATGTCATAAAAAGTTGGGGGGTTTTTCCAAATCTGAATATCTAGAATGACAAATACAGTCGTCCCTCACAATATCGCACTTCGAATTTCGCGGCTTTACTACATCGCGATTTTTGACAAATGAAATTGAATTCTGTATTTCGACTCATTTATTTATGTGTGTGCGTGTATTTATGTATTTTTTATCGATTTGGATAATTTAAACTTTATTCTATTCAGGTATATTTCGTGACAGTCCCAACTGCATTTTCCTATTTCATGAAACACACAAACCGGTTTTCGGATGAAAAAAAAAATTCATAAGATTGTCAACGAAGACGCACCCACCAAATATACTGTAGAACTGACGACTCTCCTGCTGAAGTCGCGACTTCAGAGGAGCAGTAAGCTTGCTTGTGCCTGTGCAGTACATCTCTTCATTTTCATTGCTTCATCATTGAACAATATGAGATATTTTCATAGGTTAGTAAACTTGCAGTGATATTCGTAATGACTAATATGTAGATATTTCTTGTTTTACCATTTACCTTTCGAGCCGGTTAATTGTAGATTAACTTTAAAATTGTACAAAATGAGCCCAAACTCATCATACTAAATAATATACATGTTACTTAAAACTGCTAGAAATTAAAATATTCAACATATAAAAATAAAACTAATTTTCTCCGTCAGTTAGCTCAACATGTAAATATTAAGATAATATATTAAAAATCATACAAATTGATAAAATTATTTTTATAGTTATACGTTGATTATGAGTTGAAAATGTTAAAAATATTAAACGGATTTACAATTTAGAATGACAAATATTCCACCGATCATTTACTTTTCCTCACGATAGCATAATAAGTGTAAACGTTAATTCTAAGTTACTATCTGTTTACTAATATCAGGAGAGTTAAAAAATGACAAGATGCTGAATATGAACTCAAAAATACAGTTATTTTTAAAATATGGACAAAATTTGAGTTTTAAAGTGTCTGATTCACATACTTATAAATGTCTAATTTTTTCGAAGCACTGCTTTGAGAAAAATTCAAAAGCAAAGTTTTCAGTTAGGTATTCATTCAGTTACTCCCAAGTCTAGTTATATCCTTCCAAACTCTAGTTGTAAAGTAAGAACTGCTAGTGAAAGAAAAACCCACCAAGGCAGAAGTTGATCTTATCCCACTATCTCGGCAATATCAAACTCCCCATTTCTCTTTCTTTATCTCGTGTATTTTTCCCTTTCTCATCTCATGACAATGGGAAACTTTTTAACTTCGACCCACCTCTTCAACTCATCCTGCCAACAGCACTCTACGCTACCTAATCAGCCTAATCTCATAATCCGAGTGGGCAAACAAATAGTTTTTCTTTTTTAATTTCCAGGGGATTGCACCACGGCCTATCGTTCTGGAACATTGGACACTTAGAAGACTCGCGTGAGCATAAACATTATTTGGTGGCTTGTTAAAAAAGCGGCATCGTTTGCGTAACGCGGTATGACCCGGATAAAGTCTTCTCTGCAGAAGAAGCTGTACGGGGTTGCTAGGTAAATGCAAATGCCTGTCTCCGTATAGTTTGCCGGAAAATGAAGTGGACTTTAGAAACGTTTTGGATTCCGTTTCAGTGTTGCAATACTTACGGTGTTCTTCAAGAAAAGAAATATTGTTATTTGCCTCTATGTAACGGATTACGTCTTTCAAAGCTGTGTAACAGACCGATTGAGAAAATAAGTTTAGGCGATTTTGTCATGGCTATGGTATGAAGGTCAAAGTCTATTTGTACCAGTTTGCAGTTAATTTTTATTATGCTCAACTTCTCAACAGCTGTCTCGTTAGCTACGAGTGGCATACATAGTTCGAACAGAAATTTCTTTTGTTCTAGTTTTAGTTTCCATTCACTGAATCTTCGAAATTTTAATTTGTCTCTGGTTTCACATTTAGTGATGGTTGAAACGTCTTTTAGCATTCACTATTATTTCAAAAACTTTCGCATTGGCAACTTACCGCCATAAAATTTTAAGTACTATTTCGAACAAATATAAAATGAGTGATCGGTTTGAAAACATATTACGATAAAGCAAATAAAAGGATGATATGTGAGAAAATGACCCGTTTTCCCCTTTTTTATACGTTGTTTCTGAATTTTTCAACAGTCCTCCGAAAGTCATAGAAATTAGTTATAAGAGAAATCTTTGACAGAAACAGAGCAAAATTGGCCGAGAGTAATGGCTTGCTTTTCTGGTATACATTTCATTTTTGACTTTTGGTTTCATTTCAAATTGAAGCCCTGATTCAAAATGTCTTATTAATTAGCAGATTATTTTTTAACATCAAATCAAAGTACAATTTTTACTACGACGTAATACAAAGTTATTAACTTTTCCTGTCTTCGGAAGAATTTCATTTGTAATTTTTCTTTTGGGAAGCAGATACTCCCAAACACTATAGTGTTGTTAATTTAATTGTTTGATTTTTCAAGCAATTTTTATTTAAATTTTCGTATTATTGTTTTAAACATGAAAAATGAGTAAGACAGGTAAAATTGTTGCATTAAAAGATAAAGAAAATTATTATTATATTTTTTTTAATCTAGGTGTGTATCACGTATAATTTGTGTTCTTCTTACGTACATTTTTTGTCTGATAAGAAAGTATTACTTTACTTTTTAAGAAAAATATCATAAAGGTTTTGAACAGCTCGAAAAACTCAAATATTAAAACAAAGAAATTAACGTTGAGCTACTTTCATCCATCAAAGCAGGAAAAATAATGCTTTCTAGGCACTTCTTTCACATTTTTTTCTAGACTTCTAAAATATTTCATCTTCCTTAGTCCTTGTCATAGGCGTAGTGTTCGAAATTATTAGAAAATGTAGGATTGCTACATAGTTGAAGGTTTTGTTGCAAAAAGGAGGTAGCTCCAACTGTTCAAGCTTGAGAGAGCTTTTTTATACGTTGTAGAATGTAGAATAGTCTAGATAACGAGATGAGCAGCTTCATCTATCGAGTAAAACAAAAACTAACAATTGCAGCTGCATCCTTTTGGGACTAAAGAAAAGAGTTTTTTTTAACTGTAAGATAGTACATGTAACTAAAATTTTCCGTAGGATGGAGCTACTTCCTGTTAACAGCATTTTCTTTAATTCTTTTACTGATTCAATAGTTCCACGAGCACAATCAGCATTACCCAAAATACATCTATGTCATGAAAGTAATAAATGGCACTCCATTACGTGAGCTATTGTTTAAACAATGTCAAAGCTTTCTTGAGTATTTTTAACACTTTCCAACGAGGTTGAAAAGTGTTTATGATTTCGGTTTGTCTGTCTGTCCGTCTGTCCGTCCGTCCGTGCTCTAACTTCCGTAAATATGCATCGATTTCTACGAAATTTATATATGTTACTCTTATCTACTGTACCATGTACCCTATTGAAAATGGTCTTTGTAGCATTTATAGTTTTTCTACAGGAGCACTCAAAATATTCCCAATACATTGCGTTCTATGGGAAGTTATTCTTTAAAGCGTATCATCCTTCTATATAGTTACACTGATCCCTGACTCCAAGATAAAACGCATTTCCACCATTACTGCAAAAGCATTACGAAATTAAGCACTAAAAAGCCAAATAATATCTAGACCATTTGTACGATCCGCTTGAAATTTTTCATAAATATGTATAGAAATATAGAAAATAGTCTGCGCTACTTTAAAATCTGAAAATCCACCCGTTCCCTCATTTTTAAGCGATTTTTCGCTATTTTCGGATCCATTTTATTTCCGAGAGTAAAAAAAGTTAATCATTTGAGTGACAAAGTAGTTGTTGCAAGTGAGTATGACATCATATTAATGTCACAATTATCCGGATTTTTCTGATTTATGAGTTTAAATTTTTTTCATAAATAAAATTATTTCTTCAGGATTGCGAAGGTATATTATAGTAGTGGACACTCTCCATAACTGCTTGCTTAGGTCTTTGGTACCCAAACTAAGTTTCAATAATGTAAACATTGGAAATTTGGTAAAGTGCAGCGATCCTAGCGGTAAAGGAATAAAACATTTCCGGCCCTGACTCTTAACCAGTTTTATGTTTTTAATTTTGCAACCTAGCATATGAACGAGATTATAAACATCAGCACTCAATTTTAATATTTTGTTTCGAATTTTCTAACGTGGTTGCCTTAGCAACAAATGAATAAAAAAAGGGGGGGGGAGGTTCTATCTTGAGATTATTAAAATACATGGAGTTTACATTTCTCAACGAAAAGTTTTCGTCTGCTATTAGTCCGGGAGCCAGCGGCAGATTTTTGCGACCAAAATCCTCTCAGCCCATAATTTCTCAGATGATTAAGACGGTTGTGTGTTGAAGCATGGTGATCGTCAGCTGCCGCACCATGGGTGGGTTGGGCGGCGGCCGCCTTCCAGGCACGTAAAAAAAATTAAAAAATTCAGTCATTTCCTCCCGGTTGAAAATTTCTGAAATAATAGTTGGCATAGTACTTGTTTGAAAAAAAAAACCGTCAGCTGGCCAAGCGGCGGTGGATTATACGTCAGCTGCTCATACGAACATGTAAAAAAAAAAATTTTTTTTTCAATGATTTCCTCCCGGTTGAAAATTTGACAGATGTTAGTTTACATTCTACTTTAAATAAAAAAACAAGTCAGCTGGCTGTATGCCGGTGGAAAACCCGTCAGCTGGCACAGTGAAAGTGTGGCGCGGAAAGGTAGTGTGGCCGCCGCTAGCCTATTTCAATGCACCAGCTGACGGGTTTTTCCCCCGGCATACGGCCAGCTGAATTTTTTTATTATGGCAAGAATTATGTCAACTATTATTTGAATAATTTTCAATATTTTATATTTCACACTCAAAAAGTCAATAAATGGTTATTTTAAGTCACTTACATTTATTTAGGCTGAACGAAGAAATTTATATGAAATTGTACAAAACAGTTGCACATAAAAAAAACTGAAGTTACATATAAAAAACAAACTAAGCCCATTTTAAAGAGAAAAAATACATTTTTTCAGATAACGTTAAATGCTATTACTAAAAATTACTCAATATTTTAAGTTTTCTTGATTAAGCATATTAGACTGTTTGTTATGACATTTATAATTACAAAGTTTGCCAGATTTTTTACATTTGAACTTTTCAGACTCGCATTGTCACTTACAAACACATGCTGATATCCCTGACCTCCGAAAAGAGATGTCTTTCTAACACATTCTCGAAATGATATTGCTAGATCTGGAACATCGTCAAGCAAAATAAATTTTCTTCACAAATTGGAAATTGATTTCTGGTAAACAACTGTGAAAGTCTTTCTTGTTTCGTTCCTAACTGATAAAACTCTTCATTTTGAACTTCTAATATCACAGCTAATAAATTCCGGGGATCACTTCTTACTCTGTCAACGTCTGGCGGTATTCGTAATTTCACTGTGCCACCAACTTTAGCAGCCCGAAATTTAACATTTGAAACTTTCAACATTTTCTTTGCTTGTAATTCTAAACCTTTTTTAGCAATCATTCTGTGTTTTCTTACTTGCTCTTGCCTGCATAAAATATCTGTCTGGATTAGAGCGACCGCTGCTTCATTCTCTTTCTGAGTCTTAAAATTAACTTCAAATGGAGGGTCATTTTGAGATAGATCGTTATTGTCCATATTAGAAACATTTTCTATTTCGCTATTGATGTTTTCGGAGGCATTATTAACTGTCTCGATTAATGCCTGAAACTCTTCTCCAGTTCTAAGATGTTCGATAGAGTCATTCGGGAAAGACGTTTTCAAGCCAAATTTTGCGGGCGTCCCAATTATTGCTTCATAAGGAGAACACTTGATGTCTGCATGGAATGCTCTACTTTTCATAAGTTGCACAAAACGTAAGCCTTTGGACCATTTACTGGTGTGATTGCTTTCCAACCAAGAACATACCATATTTTCAATTTCTGGTTTGCACGTTCAACCGAACCTTGAGCCTCGCTGTGCATAGGTTTTCCGCTCACAATTTTCAGATCCGGCCACATTGTACAATCTTCTTCTATACTACGTATGATTTTGTTACTAAACTCACGACCTTTGTCACTTTGCAGTACACTGGAGGCTCCAAATATAGTAAAAATATCAATTAGGTGATATGCAACCTCTTCCGCACGTTTGCTTTTTAGGGCACGCAACTGTACAAACTTCGTCAAGTGGTCTTGATAGACAAATATATAGTCATGTTGTGACTGCATGTCAATTGAGTCCACCTGGAATCTTGAGCCCATCTCTTGAAAGACCATTGGCCTAACAACAAGTCCTTTCTTAGGTACCTTGGTTTTTTTTTTTTTTTTTTTTTTTTTTTTTTATAAATTTCACACAAATTTCAGTAAATCATGACTTCTTCGGTAGTAATATTTTTGTACTTTTTTTGAAGTTCGTTTAACATCCTGTTTCTATCACCATGGGCTATTGATAAGTGTACCTCATGAATTATGGTAAAAAGTTCTTCAAACAGCACATAAAATCTAACATTGGAGCTGTCATTACTCACGGGATAGATAAGTTTTTCAACATTGCCTACTTTCATTACATTGTATTTTTTTAGTCTTTGATAATCTTCCAGTTTTTTCCGACTACTTTTGTTTTTACTATTCACCTTTTTTAACAAATCATCATATCTTTCTTCCGTCAGAAAACCACTGTTTGCTTTCTTAGTATCCATAATATTCACTCATTTGAAATTAAAACGCTCAAGCATACCAGCCATTATTCAATATTTTATAAAATACTAGAGAGTAGCGAAAAAACGTCTAGATGCAACGAAATGAGAACAGCTACTGAAATCACGGAGTTGTCACGTGTTGATAGAAACCAAGTAGTTGCGCAAACTGAACGAATGTTCGTTAAGTTAGGTATTTTTATCACATTTACCATTACGAGTTGGGAATTATGCAAACAAACCGGTTAATTTGATAAATTTTCAAAAATTTATCATATTTACCAAATTCAGTGGTGAATATGCATAATTACCGGTTATTATACATAATCACCGGATTAATCACATTTACCGTAACATATATTTACATTAGAAAATAACTTTGAATTGATTACTGAGTTTTTTGTGTAAAATGAATTTAAATTTTTAATATGAGTTTAGCGGCAACTTGAAACTGTGTTAAAATTTATGGATGCATGAAATAAATGTATATGCTGTTTGAGTGTGATCGCCATTATAAATTAACACTTTTTAACGCTTTCTAACAAGTTTGAAAAGTGTTTATGATTTCAGTTTATCTGTCTGTCCGTCCGTCCGTACTCTAACTGTCGTAAATATCCATAGATTTCTACGACATTTATGTATGTTATTGTTATTTATTATTAAAAATATTTGCAATATTAACATGAAGTTGGAAAGTGTTTTATAATCTATGCGAAACGCATGATTTGCCTTTCTTGTTTTAACATTAGAATCAAATAAAGTCACTTGAAAACTTAATGGAACTTAATAAGACTTCTACTAATAAACAACTTCAACTTCTTATAAAAGTTTTACTTACTCACGGAATATTAAGATAGCTCTAGTTTGATATGATAAGTTTATAAGATAAGTTTGTATGAACAATTAATAAGAAAAACATTTAAAAATCTAGACTGTTTCATGCCCTATACCGCATAAAAATTTAGTTACAGAAACTAACAAAAATATATGAAAATTAAATGTTCTAATTAAACATTGGAATATTGCCCGCTATTTCTTCCATTGGCATTATATTTTTATATTACACTTTTCTATTCACAAATCTGAAAAATACTACGGTAAAGTGACATAAATGGTTCACTTTTTCATAAACTATGAAATTTAATGCTGTTTTCTTTACTTTTCAGCCTACATAGGTATATATTACATTGCCAATGTTCTATAAATTTGTGTAAATTTATGAAGAAAATGTTACAGACGGAAAATATAAATCTTATTTTTCATCTTGTTATCGAATTGTAACAGGATGACATCTTAGTAAACAGGATGAGTAGCATTTTCATTAATTTATATTTTTACTAAAATAACGTTTAAAACAATTATTTTACTGTTATTTTAATAAAACACATTAAAAAAATTTATGCAACAAACTAAATCCACATCTAATTCTTGGATGATAATACAATTCAAGAGTTCTAAAAATTTTTATTGCTTTTATCTTTATATGATAAACAATGAAATAAATAAATAAATATAAAGATCTTATTCTCTACATTACATTACATTCAAGACATTAAGCCACTATTAAATATGTGTGCACAGAATTAAATATTTTTGCGTATGATTTTTCTGTCATTGTAATTTAGATATAGATGTAAAAGCTAAAACAATTTTGAGCATTTTTATTCTGCATTTTCATTTTTCACTTGTCAGCAATCTTTCCCTTTTTGCAATTTAAAACTAACAAATATGCTCTGTGGTGTACTTTGAATAAACATGATTCACAAACTGGAAGTGTCACGACTTCCTATATTATTCATAACACTTCGTGACACCTAAAATTAAGGTATTTCAATCCAGTCGATGGCGAAGATGTGTAATGTATACATTGTCTTCGGAATCTGTGGTCATTTTTACCTGGAGTTTATTGTTCTACGTAATAACCTTAAGAACTATATAAATAGTTCCAAAAGAAAAGAACGCTCTTCAATGTTCGATATCTTCATATCCTTGATAAGTTAATCGTCAAAAGAAAACAGTTCCATTTTCAAGACTTGTCGATTCGGAGAATGGCCACCTATTTTTCGTGCCTATTTCTCAAGAGGAAAGCTGGCGTGAGAAACCCTTGTGTGTGTTAGATGATAGCGTAACTTAAGGTCAGCAGGGCCATACTCTGTGTATCATTAGGGTTATCGCAAATCTTCACAAATGTTGAGTGAATGCTGCGTTTATGCAGAAGTCATAATGGAGAATTGTAATTGTAATACGGAAAGGTGCTTGAATGAGATTTTATTATGCTCGTTTACTTGCTTGCCATTGCAGCGTCCCTCACTAAATGATGACTGTTTCAATAGCTCTTGTGCATTCTTCACGCAGGGATCTTTTGGCGAATTGAATGTAAACATCCGTGAAATACCATTTGATTATGGTAATTCTATAGCAGTGATTTGCAAAAGGTGGCAAGGATAATATGTAAAGATCTAAAGGACGTCGCTGATTGACACAGTATCAGATGTGTTACTAAAATGTGTCAATGGCAGATTTTGATAGAAGGAAGCTTTATAAAACATGCAGCTATAATTTCATTTTTAAAACTGTAAAATGTTAAGTAATGTCTTCTGGAAAATAAACATATTCTTTTAAACAATACACAAAAATTAAAACTTTCAAAAGTTGGACTCTTGGATGCTCCCGTAAAAATAGTTCAACATTGGAGGGGAGGGAATAAATTTTTTAGCATGTTACTTCGCCCCAGAAAATTGTTTGTTCATCTTATTAGAAGTTTAATGAAAATTCAGAATTAGAGTTTTCACTGTATATGTTAATCGTGAATTTCAAAAATGTGTTAGTTTATAAGCAGTATATTTTGTCTAACGAAGTGCAGGGGAACATCTACATACCTTCGCATTACATGAGTCAAGTTTTCATTAAATGTAATTTTTATCAAGCGGAAACTTCTTAAATGAAAAAACATCCAGGTCTAATGAATTAGTTCATTGAAAGCATCTTTTATTGAACGGGTACCGTAACTGGTGATTACTACTTCATGTTTTAAACATTTCTTAGAGTACTTATGGTTCCATTATAATGAATTAAAACTCTAATTGAGTTTTGTTACAACGCAATACATTTGCAAAGATAAATTCTATTTTTGAACTGAATATTACAGGGATTACCACAGATTTTAGTAATTGACCATGCTATTCTTGATTTACTGGTGACCTTATCATGCGCATGTTATAAAAAGGAATTAATTTTATCATACACATAAAAAATACATGAATCTGTTTACAGTTTTTATTCACGGTGATAAATAGGTCTTTTTACGACACTGAGACTACTTGTGGCAAAATGTTTTGTTTACAACTACAGGTATTTTTATGACTGTGAGAATACTTATGGCAAATTGTTTTGTTTACAATGTTATATAAATCCCCCAGTCATGGGCCGCTTAAACGTAATTCTCAATCATTATCTTAATTTTAGAGAAGTTTGTTAATCTATATTTTTTATGGTTGTTCAAATTCATATCATCATAATCATCCAAAATGTCAAAATAATTCTGATATATAGTAATAATAAGAATGACTTAATATTATACATTATAAAAAGCTAAAAATGACAAATGAAATATTTATTTTCAGTCCCATGAGATTTACACTTTTTTTCTAACAGGCAATTTTATATATGCTAATTCTCGATCTTTTCTCTGAGTTCTCTTTGGGACATTATGGATAGTAAATCTTTACATTTATGTTGTTCATCTATTACAAAGTCTTTTAATTTGTAGCTTTTTAAGCCCTGAACTATTGCTTCATCCTTTATTTCCTGGACAATGCACAAATATGCATATTTTTGTAAATTTCTTTTACCTCCCATGAGGTACTCACAAGAACAAATTGATTTTCTTTCAATTTTAATTTACCAGAGATAGGCAATCCTTTTTACTTCCTTGTACGGAGTATAAATAAGTACTGTGAAACCGAAATAAATTCGGGAGCCAAATTTCGACGGAAATATCGATTTTGTCTACCTCTAAATTTAATTTTAAGAATTTTTTCGATGCATCTCATCGTACGCTAGTTGTTTTCGCTCTCATCACAAAGTTGTTCGATTCCTTCATGATAGAACCATGAAGTGAAATTAAAGACCCGATGAAGATTTTCATTTTTTTTTTTTTTTTTTGCATGACTTTTTTGTTCATTCTTCATTTTCTCTTTTCCTTTTCGGCAGCTTTTGCATTTTTAGAATCTTCTTTCGTCTTATAATACGTAATAATTTGTGGTAAAGTAACCACAGAAGGTAGTTTCTCACGTTTTCTCTTTCTTATTTTTTTATCATCTGCCTTTTATGTCAAGAAAAGCCCTCTTAAATGGTGATAGTATGTTTTTTAGTAGTCCAACAATGTAATAGACATCATTGTTTGACTTGTAATAGTGCCCAACCGATTCATCGATTGTTGCCTGGTCACCAGAATTAACATTTAGTGATTGTCCATTTTTATGCATTCTCATAATAAACTTTTTATTTCAATATTTTGGCTTTTAATAAAATTCTGGTTTTAAAATAAGCACTTCAGAAAGAGTTTTATATTGAAGCCGTTTCCCTTTCAAACTTAACAAGAGGTGTGGTCCAGTTATTTCTGCGAGTGACTCTTCGTTTATAAAGCTTGTGAAGTCCTGCATGAGTGCACCAGTAGTGAACTCTTAGTAAACCAGAAGTGAGCCATGTGGCGTACTACTCGTTCTGACAAAAGTAAAACAAATATAATTATATAAAAAGTCTATACAATATGTGACATTTTTACTAAACATCATAAAATAGTCTTTTTGAGAAAAGGCATGTGCTCAAGTACTGGGCCCCCTCGGCCCACTATTGGAGCATTTAATAAATTATTGATCTAGAAGTGGACTACCCATCACTATCTATAAATCATTTTTATTATTTCATTCAGTGATAGTTTATAGTACATTCAGTATCTAATCAAATAATATCAATACCAACTGAATTTAAATGCAAATAGAATCTGTGTTAAAAAAGGGTTTACATGAAGACTTGCCTCTCATAGAAATCACTAAAAATAGGATTAAAATGCTTTTCTAAGAGACCAACTTCAATAACAAACTTTCTCGTACCTAAATAAACAGGAAATGTTGGCTGCACCATCGATATTTAGTTGATTAGGTTTACAGCCAATCAGAGGTTGATCTCTTACCAAAATGGAATGTTGAAGTTTATTATTTTCAACTAAAAATTTCAAATGGCCCACTACTGGAACACTTACCTTAATCCTTTAATTGTTATTTATTAAACTCACATGTGCTGAGTCCTGGCGATTTCCTTGGAATACACACATCCCGAACAAAAGCTGAACAATCCGGAAAACAAAGTTAACAATTTGATGCACAGTGCCCCCCCCCCTCCCTCCTTTTCACCCCGAAATAAAATCCTAACTACGCTGCTGGCTTTCAAGATACATAGTTATATTACAATATAAGTAACGATTGTCTGTAGTGAGACAGAAACATTTTATTTTGACTGCCATAATTATGTGCAAACATCCAAGTCATGTTTTATTTATAGCAGTGATCATTCAAAATGTCTTTCTCCTACGTCTAATCATGCTGGTACTTACTTTCCTTGGTAAAGGTGAGTAAACACGATTCAGTCAGCGAAGCGCAAACAGGGATTAAGTATAAAGAGAAGTCACGACTTCGGGTGTTGATTAGATGGCTTACTATCATGTTGAAAGTTTATTTTATTACACGAGGAAGTACTTGGCTGCTGAATCCATTTGATAAATACTTGTAATTTTCGCTTTACATAACTATGTTCACGCCATTCCTCGCAATGAATGACTTTCCATCATCCAACGTGATACTATACATATTCTTACTGTATTTTTTATAAAATTAAGAAAAGAGGGGAAGAATTCATTTCTAGTGGTTAAAATCAAAAGTACCTCTTATTTTCCTGTTAATAATTCAACGGTTCATATGTTAATCTATGCTGAAAATATTACGCCACATGTGAAATATACTGAAACTTGTTACACGTAAATTTATGCAATAGATTCTAATTCAGCAAGCTTCCCGTTTAATAATATAGAAAAATATCAATTTCTTGTGTAGTAGGATAGAATAGTGTCATATCTGTGAATATTTAAACTTACAAAACTTCAAGACGATGTAGTACAAATTTGATGATGTGTCAGCGTAAATAAGTTGTTTTTATTCTATGGAAGGAGCGTATTTTCCATACTTATTTTAATATTATTTCGATCCCATATACGCACTCAAATGAATTTCTCGCAAATTCTGTAATGTTCTCTGATCTAATAACAGTGTTTCACACGATATATATCGCTCTATGTACCGGGTGTCCCAGAAATGACTGCTGGATTTTGAAAATCAATAAAAAAAAGACGGAATGCGATAAATCTGTATCGTTTGCGGCCTTTATGCTTAGTAAACCAGGGAATTTTATCCCACCAAATTTCAAATTTAGTTAACATTTTCACCTACAGTTGGCGCTGAAAACTATGAAAAAAAAAATAAAAACCAGTATGAAAATCTTGCAAGGACTATTGCAAAAAACTAAACAATGACATTTTCATGTAACCCCCATTTGCTGCAACAACGTGGCACAGTCTGAAGCAAAAGTTTCCAAACATACGTTCAAACATAACACTTGCAGGGGCGTAGCCAAGGGGGGGTCATAACCCCCCCATGAGAAAATTTTTGCCATACAAAATGTATATTCTACACTCCTTTATCACACACGTGTAAGCATATATGCGAGTTGCAATAGTCGTAACCCCCCCCATGAAAAATTTCTGGCTACGCCCCTGGTCACTTGGAATTGCCTCACATGCAGTACAGATGTGCTGCTTCATCTCCTCAATTGTTTGTGGAATTTGGTGATATACCAAATCTTTCAAGTACCTCCAAAGAAAAAGGTCATAGAGCGCCAAGCCTGGCAAATAAGAAGGCCATGCCATGCCACTTCCTGTATGCATATCGTAATCTAAGGCAATTACCCGCTCACTGAAATGTTCGTTCAAGAAATCAAATACTGCAGACGTTCGATGTGGACGAGCACCATCTTGCATGAACCAGGAGGCATTCGAACAGTCCTCCAAAGCAGAACGAATCCCCACAAATTCTTCCAGAATCCCAAGATATCGTACAGCATTTATCGGTTGCTCTCGAAAAAATAGCCCTATTATTCCTTTGGAGGAAACCGCAGAACATACCATTATTTTGGGTGAATACAGGGAAGAAGGTTCAGCAATATGAGGATTTTCGCTTTCCCATTCGCGAGTTCTGCTTGTTGACATAGCCATCGAGGTGAAAATGCGCTTCGTCTGAGAACCATATGTTGCCACCATCAATGTCACCGTTATCCACAAGTTGTAGCATGGCGTTCGCGAAATTATAGCGTGCATTAATGGCATTTGGACTGAGGGATTGGTGAGTCTGGATTTTGTACGAGAACACGTGAAGGCTGTGGCGCATGAGACGGTGAATGCTCATTCTTCGGAGTTCAGTACAAGGTGCAACACGACGTACGGAAGTCCGGGGCCGCTGTTGGATAACCTGCTGAACGGATTCAGCATTCGACTCTGTAACTGAAAGGCATAGCCGGCTGACATTGCCAATACCGTCATCATTCACGCTCCCGGTTTGTTCGAATTTCTGGAATAGAGTCCTTAACGCATTGTCTGACGGCCCGTTTCTCACATTTCTTTGGAAACTGCGCCTCGTTTGAACAAAACTGTGTTACAGCCGGTGGAACTCTAACACAATAAATACCCGCTGTTCAACAGAAAAAAACATTTTGTAGAGCGGACTTGCAATCTCAACAGCACACGCTATCAGCTTGACGGCGAACTACGGAATGGCGAGCTGAAATTCTTCGTTTTAACTATACCTGTTACAGATCGCCTGCTCAGATTTCTTGGTAGAAATGTTAACTAAATTTGAAATTTGGTGGAATAAAATTCACGGAATTCCTAAGCATAAGGTCGCAAATGATATATATCTATCGCATTCCGCCTTTTCTTTATTGAGTTTCAAAATCCATCAGTCATTTTTAGGATACCCGGTAATTGAGCTTTAACCCTTTCTGTACGGAGGAGCTGGCCATGTTACATATATTCTTGGGAGTTATACACCAGAGCGGTTGCAGTGTGCGGAAACGTAAGCCGCGAAAACGGGCATCCATATTTAATCCTTCGTGACATTCCATCCGTCGTGATCCATCGTGAAATCAAAAATTATATTCTAAAACAATAATTACTGTTTACAAAAAGTGCTTAATTATATTCCGGAATTGTTCGCAGCTACGGTAATCATACCAACATGGCTTTTCGTGAATGCATATTTTAGTGGAGCGGGGGTAGTGCGCAGAGAACAACGTTTCGTGCATGCTGCCATTGAGTGGCGGTAATACCTAGAGAAGCTTCGTGGATGCTGCAGTTGGGCAGCATTAGTACCCAGAGAACGTTTCGTGGCCGCTGCCAGTGAGCGGCAGTAATGACGAAAGGATTAAATATTTGAATGCAATTTTCCTATTAATGTACTACTTTTATAAATAACTTTTGTATTCAACTTTACAAATCGGATCTTTCAGTAGGCGATGCAACTACATGTTTAAGTTTTTCAAGGGTGGAAGACAAAGAGCAAGCCCGGACTGGCCAGGTCGGCTCGTCGGCGATTGCCGAGTCCCCCCCGGATTAAAGTGTCCCCAGTGAGACCTCCCCAAAACGGATATATTACTTTATAATTAAAGTAGTTTGATATATTTCGGAGTAATATACCAAAATAGTTTGATAATTTATTCCCTTGTAATCGTACGCCTTTACACAGTGGCGTAGCGGAGGAACCCGACTCCGCGTCGTGATGAGTCCCCCGAAGAATCAGGGGTCCCAACAGCTTTAACCCTTTAACGCGCAGTGTTCCCGTTCTGGGAACACCCCACTATGACGTTTTGACTGTTGCCAGTCACTAAGAATAGATTTGATTTCTATAAAAATAGTTGCGGGTGACATAGCTCCGCGAGAATCCTTTACTTTTTAGCACGTCATTTCCCGTAAAAAAATGGTCACGATTATTTTTAATCTGCTGGAAAATGGAAGAATGCGAGAACAGCTAGGTAGATTGCCCAATGCTGAAAAAAAGGGCTGCCGTTGCCATTGCTCGACTTAACTGCCAGCTGCGTCAAAAAAAGGGTCTCTAGATCTGTGGCACGCGATGAACGTTTCGATCGTCCGCCATCTTGCTGGTAGTTAAGTCGAGCGATGGCAACGGCTGCCCTTTTTTCAGCATTGGGAAAGGGTTTCGCCTCAAAGGATTAAAATAGTTTATTATGGTTTTTAGGCACGTAAATCTAGTTTCCAAGTATTACATATCCTAATATTCTACTTCCTCTAAATTCCCCTGTAAGGGGGTTCCTTTTCAATCCCAAGCCGAAAGCCCCAAATTGCCAGGCCAGAGTCCGGGCCTAAGAGAGACGATCACCGAACGGGGTTAGTCGACCACAAAAACCTGAGGACACTAGATTGGACTTTATGTGAAAGCGAAAGAGTTTTCCCATAGGGTCGTAAATCTTGTGTAAATTATTTATGACGCATCACATCAGTAACTGTAAATTTTGACTGGTAATTTTCAGCAACATTACTTCGAGATTTCCAAACTCATTACAAAAGTTCTAATTAGCATAAAAACTATAGTTAGCAAAACATATGGTTTGAAAACATTTTAAATACTGATATCACTCAAAAGTGACATCTTCATGACTTTATGAGTACTTATTTTAATTCGAAATATGTCAAATTTCTTTTACAAAATATTGCAACAATATGATGTCAAATTTTGAATCCAGTTATTTCGGCGTGCTTTCAAAATTTGGCCCCATTAAAACTTCAAGTCCATCAGCCTTAGTCAAAAGTTTAACCTTGGTGCTGCATTATATTCATAGAGATTCGATATGCACGCTGTCTTCTTAATGTTAATCGTGATTATTAAGCTGTTTCATTAAGAAGTACGCAAGGCTTTCATCAAAATATTCTTATTGTTATTACTGAAACTATCTATTCAACATTCTTCACGCACAAAATTTGTGATGCCAATACACTAGAATAATTAATAGCCTTTCCTACTGGTATTTATCCTTTAACATATGATGAGTAAGAGAATGTATCAAACAACCTATTTTCTTTCAAGGATATTATGTGAGGATAGGACCATACATAAATTAGTTGACCTCGCACGTTTACAGAAGAAAGATGTATTTACGATCTGTCATTAAATTTATCATATGGTTACTCTCGTAAATTCGAAATTTTTTTTAATTATATCTTTTAAATCGCGATGTGGGATGTGCTTATTTATACCTAATTTCTTGTTTCTAATCTTAGATGCGTAATTTAATACTCATGCCTTACGAAAATTCTTATTAGAAATACTAATTATATGAGTTACAATTTTACTACACAATTGCTCTCTAAAAATATCCTTGACTCCAGATTTCCTCGGTAATTAACGTACATAAATCAAAACTTTTTTTAAGAGCTATATGTTGAGGAAAGTGTTTTCAATAACAGTCTGCCAATAAAAAAAGTGAAACATTGAAACAAAATGTGAAATAAAAATTCCAATACATAAACAAAGTGCACATCAATTTTAGTATATTACTAAACGCTATTCTGATGAAGAACATTCTGCCTTGAAAAAGTGAAACCGACTTGAACAAAGTTGTTTGAGAAACAGTATGACTGACAATTTTCCAGACCTTAGATTATAGAGTGGGTCCCAAATAGGTGGTAACGGGCTTTAAATCTTTGTCTATTAGAGGAAAGTGGGCAGTGAAAAGAGAAAAAAATGTTCGAAATAAGGTCAGAAATAAGACTCCGCTAAGAAAACATTCCTCTCGTTGCTTTTCAAAAAGTTACACTTTTTAAATTTGTATACGACCCCCGTACAAAACAATTCCCAGTTAGGAAAATGTGCCTCATTCACTTATGAGTTGACACACAAAATTTGAGAATTATACCATAAAAAGTGTCAGGGATATGAAGATAAATATAATTCTGACTTAAACCGACGCGATTTTTTACCATGCTCTCGAAGGGAAAAAGAACAAAATAATGTCGAATGATCGCATTTCAGGGGTCGTACAGAAATGATGAATGAAAATCTTTTTTCCCACTCTAGTAATAAGCGTTTACATTCGAAATCATGTATAGTTCCCGATCATCTTTCTGTAAAGATATCTCTGTGACGTTTTATCATGAATGCCTCAAATTTGGTACATAACCTCATTAGAGTATGGGGCACAATTTACTAACTGGGAACATTTTTGTATGGGGGTCGTATACAAATTTAAAAAGAGTAACTTTTTGTAAATAAACCAGAGGAATTTTTTTCTTAACTGAATGTTATATCTGACCTTATTTTGAACATTTTTTCAATTTACACTGCCCATCTCACATAAAGAATTAAATCCTGTTACCACCCGTATAAAATTTTAATTTAGTTTGATTTCATAACATTTACAAAAAACGCGAAATAATGTTGAATTTGGTAAAACCCCTTGTTGTTGTGAATTCAATTTATCATATCCTTATTTTTAGATTTTATGTACCATGATAGTGAAAAAATAGTTTATACATAATCACCTATCCAGTGGCGTAGCGGAGGACTCCGCAGACTCCGTGGAGCCCCCCCCCCAAACAGTAAGGGGTCCCAAAAGGCCAGCCATTCAATTTATTTTGGAAAATTTCAGTCCATCCAGAAAGTGGAGCCAAAGCAGCGTACTAACGGGGGGGGCACCTATTTGTACGCTTCGTCACTGCACCCGTCATAAATAATTTGCGATTAGTTTCTAAGCATTCTGGACATTTCAAGCTCATAATTTCGTTTTCAATCTTACTAAACATAAAGGATGAATATCACAAAGCACATTTAAAACAGAAAGAAAAAGACATTGTTTGAGGGGGGGGAAAAAAAACCTATTTTCTATACGAGGGTTTCTTAAAATTATAGTCTGCGTAGCCCCCTCTTGAAGAACATTATTTTTGTGGGCCCCATCCCAAACCTAGGCATTTTACATCGTTCTTGCGATTTAATTTCTGGTTCAATTATCTCATCGGTACTACGTTTTAGTAAACTAATAAAAATGCATTCCTGTTTTTTTTTTTTTTTAATACACGGTCATGCACATTTATAAAGCGCTTTTATTGAGATGTATAATTGTTAAAAAATGAAAAAGTGTTAAAAAATTAGTAGTATATAGAATATTTTAACTTACAAATCATAATACATTAAACTTATATAAACATTTCTTTGTCAAACATTCAAAATAGATATCGTATTATGATGTTTTCTGATATATTTACTTAACCCTTTGAGGCGCAACCCTTTCCCAATGCTGAAAAAAGGGCAGCCGTTGCCATCGCTCGACTTAACTACCAGCAAGATGGCGGACGATCGAAATGTTCATCGCGTGCCACAGATCGTGAGACCCTTTTTTTGACGACAGCTGGCTGTACGGCACAGCCAGCTGCTTCAAAAAAGGGTCTCTAGATCTGTGGCAAGGGATGAACGTTTCGATCGTCCGCCATCTTGCTGGTAGTCAAGTCGAGCGATGGCAATCGCTGCCCTTTTTCCAGCATTGGGCAATCTATCCAGCTGTTCTCGCATTCTTCCATTTTTCAGCAGATGCCAGTGCTGTTACAAATAATCGTGACCATTTTTTTACGGGAAATTACGTGCTAAAAAGTAAAGGATTCTCGTGGAGGTATGTCACCCGCAACTATTTTTATAGAAATCAAATCTATTCTTCGTGACTGACAACAGTCGAAACGTCAAAGTTTGGTGTTCCCAGAGCGGGAACACTGCGCGTTAAAGGGTTAATGAGGTGGATGTATTTGTTCTCTTGAAACCAGAACCACAATTACCATGATGGAATGGGTATTTTGAAGTCCACATCTATAATACATTGAGTTTGTTTCTATAGTTTGATTTCATATCTTATAAATAAAAATGAAATTCTGTTTGTTTGTTTGTTTGTTGATTTGATTCGTATGCAAATCCACAAAAATGGACCTATCGGCCTGAAATTTAGCACAGATATGTAAAATAATATAGAATAAATCGTAGTCCACTTTAAAACTTTGAAAGTCCACCCGTTCCCGGAATTTAAGCGATTTTTTATGCTCTCCACGCAAAAAGCTTTCCGTAATTGTAACCCCTGTAGTGAAAAAAGTGTGAAATAAGGATCGTGGTTGCCATGTGTGGCGATTTTGTCGAATAAAATGTTTTAAATTCTCAAAGTAAAAATAAAAGAATAATAATCATTTTTTTTCGTTAGTTTATATTCGTAAGGTTATTTTTTTTTAATTAGAATATCGTGTGCATGGGAAATCGGAGCAGGAATGAAATGTTTTATACGCAAAATAATAAGAATTGAAGATTTCCGAGGCTAATAGGTAAATTTTTTTAGTTTGGCGAAAAAATAAAATGGCTCAAATGCCAATTTTGAGAAAGTGAGTTCTAGCGGTTTGCACAGATTTCGGCTTGGTGCAATTTATTGAGAGCTTAAGGAAATAGATTTTTGAAAACAAGTGCAAAGGTTTTATTAGAATACAGCGTTAAATTTTAATGATCCGTGAAGAAATAATGCAGTTGTTAAGGGATTTCAAGCGATCTATCTCCAGAATTCTCGCCAAATGAGTACATTGATTTAAGTTGGGGGAATTCCGCCAAATTAAAAAAAATTGAAATCTTCTCATTTAGTACATCGGAGTAACGATGAATAAAACACGTTATAGTTGATAATTTTAAAAAATTCGGCTGTATTAAGGGATTCCACTTTTTAAATAAAGGCTTGCTTTACTTTTTCGCGGTCGAACCATTTCCCATAACAAACTTCCCATATTGATTGCTAAGTCAATGCTTCGAATGATTTCCTGAAAAAACGCTTGCAAAATGGCGTATGTTGGCACTTTGGCGAGGCTTAGGTTTGAAACTGGATTTTATTTGAGACTGGGATATATAATGACACTGGTTAAAGATAAAAATGAATGTTGGTATGTGTGTATGAGGTTGAAAAACTCCAGCACCGTTGAGCACCGTTGCACCATGAAATTTGGTTCACCTAAGTCTTTTATCATGGAGAAGCTTTTTATGCTATCCGTTTTCCTCTAACTTGCTACCAGGTGGCGCAGCAGAACGTCAAATTCTATTCCGTTTAGCCGTTTACTATGCGAATATCGTCCAACCGATTTCGATGAAATTTGGTACACGCGGATATAAGAACACGGAGAATATTTTTCAGTATCCATTTTGCTGTAACTTGCCGCTAAATGGCGCTGCAACGCATCAACTTCTATACCGTTCGACTGATCGGCATAAAATTTCTTATACTTACACATTTCAGCACGAAGAATATATTCTAACTGTGTTCCTTTTGATGTTACTCACCACTAGATGGCACTGCAATGCATTATTATTTTAACTCGCCACTAGAGGACGCTGCAGCAGGCCAAATTCTTGACCATTCAAACGGTCGCTATGAAAATCAGTATACATAGCTATTTGAACAATGAGAATATTTTGGCGTTATCCATTTTGCTATAACTCGCCACTTGACGGCACTGTAGCAAATCATTACTTTAATTAACCACTAGATGGCGCTGCAGTGTATCACTTCTTGACTGTGCAACTGATCGCTATGAAAATAGGTATACATTAGATATTTGAACACGGGGAAGAGTTTCGCGTTAGATGTCGCTCGGACACATGAACTTCAGGGCTGTCCAGCCGATCGTCCTGAAATTTCGTATTCATCGATATCTGAATGCGAAGAATATTTTCGCTGTATCCGTTTTGCTAAAACTCGCCACTAGATTGCGCTACGCCGCATGGCCTTCTGCGCCGTACAAACGATTGCCTTGAAATTCGGTATGCATGGTTATTGAACACAATATAATGCGATATCCATTTGGTATATCTCTTTATTACAATGAATAGTCATCACCACAAATCGTAATATCAAAAAGTCCATTCATTCCCGTGCGAAGAACGGGCACTTCAGCTAGTTTATCATAAATATGTTGTGAATAACGGAATCAAATGTTGAAGTGCATTATTTGTAATTTTATTAGTCTTTTTGAACTGTTTGCAACCATCCTTATAATTTCGCTGACTACCTATGGCTGTGGGGCTATGCGGATACCCAGCGGTGCCCGGACCACAGTTTCAGCACCTCTGTCCAGTACTAAATCTCATACAGTTATGGGAAGTTAGTGAAATAGCATGCCAGAACGTCTCCCATTAAGAGTCAGTCAGCTGAATTAATTTCAAGTGCACTTTCTGCTTTTTATTAGAATTTGAAAATCATAGGCTATTTAAAATTGTTTCCAAGAAGCAGTTGGAAAACATTTTGCTATCGTGTCCCGTTACGACGGATCTTCTTTAAGCCCTTTTTGATGTGAATTTTAGGAGTATTTTTATGTGTTTGTGCGTGATTTTTTAAGAAAACACACTTAGTAGAAGCAATCCCCTTAAAGCGTTTGAATTCATTCAGATATCTCATGATTTTTGAGCATTCTAAAAAATTATTTGTAACACAGAATTTTTAAACGTAATGCTTGCAACCTCATGTTTTAGCTTTGAATCCTTATACAGGGATTACTATCCTTACGAAGGCTGTCTTTTTTCACTATTCTACAAATAGAACTCATAAGAAATATAAGTATTTACATATAAGTATTTACTAATAATACATTATTATAAGTATTATTAGTAAATGCAGTTGCGATTATCTTATATTGAAAATTAAAATCGTAATTAATGAAACAACTTCAGAGGCTTGAAAGTAGGGTTAGAAAAATACAAGAGCAATTTTAAAGCGTAGGTATGAATGGTAAAATTAAGTAATTGAACCGCGGAAACACGAGGCGACTCGCTATCAAAGTGGAAAAAGCAATGTCTCTATTGAGAATATGAGTTGCTCCAATTTAATCAGTATTCATAGAAGCAAGAATACATAATATGGAACACTAACTTCCATTTTGTTTATTTACGCAAAGTAAACATGGAAACAGCATTTACAAGGCGCAGAAAGAAACTTTTGCTTCCCGATGTACTAAATTCATCCCGCACTCCGTTAACCGCATCACAATTTAGAGCAGTGATGAGATTGCTTTCAGATCCTTTCTATTTTTGTTTAAGAATAAAATTGCATGTAATTGCAACATACATCTATGAAGAGCTATGAGGTTACGCTTCTCTAACTGGAATAAACGCCTAAATGTACGCATTCTCACCTATCTATCAAAAAATCTGGTTCCATCAGTGTTTCTAACTGGATTTTTCATATGCCCTTCAATCATCACCTATTGTCAGAAATACACCTTTCATCATATCAGAGGTGATAAAAATAAACAAACAATTTTATCAGTTAGACAAACAACAAGCAAGTGAGGTCGCTCTCAGGAAAATGGAAATGGGCTTTTCCTTTTGGCTTTCTGACTTGAGTGGGTGAATATTTTTCAAGGCTTTTCCGATGAAATATCGAAATGCAGAACAAAAGGGAAAACATTTGGGTGGGAATATCTTCACTTTGTGGGAAGTTTTGGTAACTGAGAAATATAATTAGTGGTATAGAATAAACACGTTTTAATATCCCTGGCCATCTTTGTGAAAATTTCTGAAGACGTTATAGAATAACTGTGTGCGAAACGTATCGTACAAGAATAGCTTAAAACTATTACATATTAAAAATCCACTAGTTTTTACTTCACGATAAAACTTTTGACAAAAACAGTTGCTGCCGCTATCTTTCTAAACAAAGAACGTCCACCATCAGTGTCTTCATGATGAAGTATAATCGTGAAATATAAGTTATTTGTACTATTTTTATCTGATAGATATCTTTTTCTTTCGGCGAGGTCAGATACTGAAATCTTATTTAAATTAGAATACTTTTTTGAGAGGGCATTGGTTTTAAGTCATGATCTTTGTGCGAAATCGGTGCTACTGAGGGTTATATTCTGAAGTGCTCGTGTGCGAACTGAACTGATTCTGAAGTGTTTTTATTTCGTAAGTAATAACTACATTAACTCTGCATTAAGTACAGTACTTTACTAATGAACATGACGTCATAAAAGTGGCTTAAGAATAAGTTTGCTGACCTTTAGTCAGGGACGTATCCAGAAAAAAAGATTCAGAGGAAGTCCAAACAGTGGAAAAGGCAGAATTTTTCAAAAAAAGATCATCATTATCATTCTGTTAATAAAGATCGAAATTTCGGGAGAGGGGGCTAATCCCTTCGATATTCCACCCTTGAATATGTCCTTGCCTATGGTGCAGGAGATATACCAATACTAAAAATCTTCTATTAGTATCTTAACAAAATCTCATAAGAGCTTTTTCGCAAAGGAATTTCGGTGTTTTCCATTAAACCACTGCCTTATATAGGTACTCATTTTTGACAGATAACTTTCCTACAAAAAAGTTACATCATAATTAACTAAATTGATTACCGACTCTCTCCGAAATTACCAATATTTTATTTTATTTTTCTTTCACACAAGTACCATTAATATAGATGTTCCAAATGTCTTGCTTCGGGTTATCCTAAAACTCCTCACGCAACAAGTCAACAATAGAAATAAATATGACGAAAAAAAAATTGTCAGCAGGAACAATGTCTGACAATTTGTCTTTTATGCGGTTGTCAGTTCAAGAAATCATTTTCGAATAGAATAATGCTCATCCAATGTTGGTGATAACTGTACTGCAAGCAGTTTCTTTTTCACCAACTACCTATCAGATACGCAACCATAAAAGGATGACAGAAAGTGTCTCAGTGAGAAATATGAATGTCGTGTAGTGTTTAAGGAGATTAAGATGGCAAAGTACGATATGTGCTTATTGTCCATTTAAACTTTGGAGAATTCTGTCGATCAGTAGAACATCTTAATAGTCATGTACGTAGAAGGAAACGTTTAAGGTATGAGTGTTTTAACTAGCTCTTCCGGGCATTTCGTAAAAGAAAAAGAACATCTTAGTAGATTATGGCTATTAGATTCTTATGAGGAAATACGTTTACAAGATATGCTTACTTCGAATTCAACGGAACTTTACAGATGTTCGAAGAGATCTGAACTTAGCTGCCAAATTTTATCACGAATTACATTCTTCGAAATATAAAATAATTAAAGTCTTTGCAAAATAACACCATAAAAGTAACTTGTCATTAATGAGATTCATTACTTAAAATCCTTAGCAGTCTGTCTGGTTTTTAGCTCCTGTATTATTGATTCTTTAATAAGTCTAATTCTTCTGTTAATGATCTTAATCAATCAATTGTACTATGTGTGCGTGTGCGCGTGTAAGTGTGCACATTCGTTAAGTAAACGAGCATTTTAGTGTTAAGCATACTGTGAATTTTTATTAATATCTTTAAATTTTTCGTAATAATTTAGTGGGAAAATTTTTTCCTGCATATATTATTTCGTAAGAATTTGGATATACCGAGAATTTAAAAAAAAAAGTAAAAATAAATATATTTTAATTATCTGATAATTGAGAAGAAACAGAACAATTTGTAATGCTTTTTGTGTAATATAATATCTTATTCTTGGTATTCTTACAAAATGTATAGATGCAAATTACAAAAGTAATAAAGCATGATTAAATTTTTTAGAGTGTAAAAACAAACACGAAATTTACGACTAGTTTACTACAGTGTCTGTGAAACTGATCCCACTGTAGATATGAATTCATTTAAATTTGAGGTGCCCTTTAAAAATAAAATTTTTAAACATGAAGAGTGAATCAATCATTCCTAAGGAAGTAAATGGACAAAGCATCCAACTTCCAGAGTTGTGAATGCATCCATTCTCTGATAGAGTAAAAGGTGACTTATTTTAACCATGAAAAAGGATCGATATTATAGAATGACCGATGTCATGGTAAAATTACCGAACTTTTTATTCTATAGATAAAAATGTTAAAACATTGAATACTTATTATCATTTCAAAAGTTGAATACTTTGGTTGTCCTTTCCCTACTTAGGAATGAATATTCTAACTTTTTCGGTTTAGAATGAAATTAGATGTACATTCGTTACAAGATTTACCTTCGGTTTGCAAGATTTATTAAAAATTGCATGTGAAGTCTAGTTTCATGTGAAAAATGTAGATACTAAGAGTAGCTGCTATCCAGAAGATGCTATGCAGAAGTTATTATTCACAAGCTAGAAAGTGTTATATAATGGAGCCTTATGTCAATATGTCACAGAGCCATGCGGTAGATTTTCTGATTATGATGTATGTCTGATAATGTATGATGTCTTTGAAATGAAACCCTAATATTTTTTTTTTTTTTTAAAGTAACTGTTGATTATAACTAAGGAAAATAACTGCACAAAAATCCATTGACAACAATGTGCTTCAGTTTTATCCTTCTAACTTAGCGAAATCAATAGTAAGGTATTTGTGGTCTAGTCAACCAATGTAAACTCGTTAGAAATTAATGACACTTTTCTTATTTATGTTTAGCTTTCTGAAATTCTTAATAAGTGTTTAATTAATTTTAATTTAGAAAAACTTTTTTCCAATCAAACGCACTTGAGAGTGTTATTAAAATTCTCCAACCAACAACAGTGTACGGATACAATGTGATTTTTGGCACAAATAATTTAAAACATCCAATAGGTTTCGCACATTATGGTAACAAATGAGCGTATATCTCGTAATTCTTCTCGAAAATCATTTGTATTTATATGGATTCATTTTTGATCGGAAGTATTGTCAAGAGGTTGATTCAATGATTGTGTAGCGTTTAGTCGACAGTAGAAGTTTTAATATGTCACAAAAAATAAAAATTGAAATTTTTTGGGTAGGTTTCCAGAAGAGGAAATCAATAATTCAGGGAACAAAAGTTAATGTTTAGCATATATTTAAAATTGTTTATTTTTAATTTATTCTTGCACCACAATGACTGACTGGATAAGAAACTGAACATAATAGATAGCTGAAATGAGAAGGTCCACAGTTCTGGCCTACCACGTGGCTGTCGATCTGACGGTATGACTAAAGCGACCAGACGTCCTGCTTTTGGCGGGACAGTCCTGATTTTCACCTATATTTCCTGCTGTCCCCAAAGAACCCTAAAATGTCCCGCTTTTCCATTCCTGTTCCGCCAAAGTCCTGCTTTATGAAAAATAAATAAATAAATGTAGAATAAATTAGGAATAAATTCACATGAAAATGATTGTGTTATTTACAAAGTTTTTTGTTACTTGTATTTAACACCGTTTTTTTATTGATGAAAAATATTGTTTTACAATATGTAATAATACATACCAGTAATCAATGTATGGTGATTCTATAGTTATTGTTAGAAAGCAAACAATTTTGGAAAGTTATCCAAAAATTAACAATAAAATTATATAAATCTAAAATTTATATAATCTAAGTTTATATAATAGGCTTATTTTATTTGTATATTCGCTATATTTATTCAACTCATTTTTCTCATAAAACTAGAAAATCAAATTATGTGTAGAAAAAAAAAATCTTGGGGAGGGGGGAGGGTGTTCGGGATTAATTTTTACCCCTCCCGACTCTGCGGTTTAGAAGTATCCTGATTTTCGGTTCAGAAAAAATGGTCACTTTAGGTATGATGTTTAGGGTGGTTTTCTCTAAATGTAACGTAAATAATTGTTAGAACCCCTTTAAAAATTAACCGCCCAAGGCACCGCCCCCTCCAGGTAGATTCCGCTCTTGTAAGTTTGCCTTTGAACAATAAGCACATTAACTATTTATTCCCTTCAGTGAAAGGTTCGTTGACAATATCTTCATCAAATTGACGCTTTTATCTTCAGGTAGGAAATTTATTAATACATTTACGATTCTCTGCAATCCCATTAACAGTAATTTAATTGATCATATCCTAATTGTCCACAACTTTTCAGCTTTTTTGTGGTTTTTGAGAACGTTCTGCTACACAATTTGATAAATTTACGATTACAGTTGCCGTAACTTCGAACCTGAATTTACTTCAAATAAAATATCATGCTTTAGAACTTCGTAGCACTTAATGCTTTTAGAATTTTTAGAGTTAATTGAGAAGCATTTTTAAACTCTTCTTCAGAACTGTCCCCAAAGATATTTCCAAAAGTTTACTGATTCCCTCACCCTCCCAACCATCTCTCAACATTCCTTACAGCATATACTTTTACATATTTTATACATATGTAGGCTAGACATAATGACCGACTAATATCGAAAGTATGTATCCTTCCTAAATATGTCACTGATATCGGAATAACATAGACCCAGTGGGGTAGTCAGAAATTTTTCATGGGGGGGGCGGGAGGTTACGACTAGCAACTCACATATATGCATACGTGTGTGTAATAACCCTAATAGCACCGTGACCTAAATGTGAAGTCACCTCGTCGTGCAAGACCGTCACGGGACGTCGCGAATGAGTTACAAATAATTCGCCTTGATTGTCTAATGTCTTTCTGCGGCAACGTCACAACTTGACGTCACCATGAAGGCACACTGTGACTTGTGCATGACATTATGACTTCAATGCGACGTTACAGTGCCACCACGTTCACAGCACTGTGACTTAAATGGTCCACTGATTTAAAACTGAGCAAAACTTTTTCTTTGAGAAATTCCACAAATTACTTAAAATTCACAAAATCATAAAAAAAAGTATCAAGAAAGTTGCAATAACTCAAAGTCATATAAGTTAGTTACATTTTGCTTTCAAAAGTATCAAAAATTGCGAAAAGTCGCAAGATCTGGCAAGAGGTCACAATCGATCCGTTACGTTGACGTCACAAAGAAGTCACAAGCTATTGTCACTGGCAAGTCACACTGTGATTTCCAGTTGACGTCACTTATGGTCACCAGTGTGTAGGGATGGACGCGAGACGACTTTTTGCGAGACGAGACAAAGATTTACAGCTTTTTTGCGAGACGAGACAAGCATTTTTAACATTATGATATAGGGATTTTTGTGAGACGAGACAAAGCTTTCGGCTGTTTTGCGAGACGCGAGACGCCAATTTTTCGTCTCGCGTCCATCTCTACCAGTGTGACTGCGACCTATATGACTCACAGGGACGTCACGGCGACCTCATTGTGACCTTCTGTGCTATTAGGGAAGGTAGTGAAGAATATACATTTTGTATGGCAAAAATTTCCTCATGGGTGTGTGTGACCCCCTACACCCCCCCTGTTTTAATTATTGAATATCTCAAGCTGTGTTTTCATTTTGCTGCTTATGCCACCCCTTTACGATGCCGCCTGATGCAACCGCCTCTCTGCGTCATACCACAGCATCAGAACGATTACAGTGAACTGTATTCGTTGAAGGTAGACCGCAGTTCAAAGAAATTAGTTCAGCTAAGTTCACTTTACTGAGAATTTATCAAATGAATATAGTCAGTTACCACTTTCACAGAAATAACTTAGTAAAATTCTGTGTTTCCTTTATGGCGTTTTTTTAATTCTGATTACATTACAATTATCGTTTTCCGGAAATTTTAAATGCATCTAATCTTTTCTTCTTTTGTTTTCCAAGTAAAAACACAAATTAGAATTAATCTTAATTATAATTTATATTAATTATTGTTATCCATTATATATAGTTTTGTAGTTACTCGATATCTTCATTACGTAAAGAAGTTGATTAGTTAGGCTGTTTTAAATTATTAAGACTGCGTTGTGACTCATGAAAATCCAGGTTCGATACACTTAGTTGCAATATAATAAAAAGATGTTAAATAGAAGAAAACTATTTTATTAAAAAGATACCATTTAAACGCCATACAATGCATTATAAAATGATTCCGCAATTGTAACGCGATCAAAGGCAATTGATCTTTCGTGTCAATCCTTATTGCCTTAAGTTCTCCACCTCTAGATGCCTTGGAGCGAAACGAAGAGTTTCGTGTATGATCTGAAGATCAGGTCTTCATGCGGAAATCAATTGGAAAGTAGGATGAACTCGGATGTTCCATCGAGAAAAAACGATAACAGATAACAATGCTTTTGTGTTTCGGGCTGTTTAACTTCCAGTGTAACTATCCACTGCTTTTTATGCATCTAAAAGTGATAGAAAGTATTCCGCCACCCCCATCGGCATTGGGTTAATGGCGAACAAATTCAAGCTCTGCTTTTATTTCCTTGTAGGTAATTTGCTCCAAAGCTGGTAGCTTCAGTTATTGACAGTTGTTCGCTACAATGCTAGGTTGCTCTACTTTGGAATTCAAACCTCTCTAATTTATTTTTGTGGTTTGATAAAACTGATTAATTATTATATGTGTTATTAATCATACAACTGCCAAACTGTACTTATACATTCCCTTTCTCATTCAAGTACGCCAAATGTATTAACGAGAGAGGGGAGGGGGGTGTGTGTTCTTGTTTGGTGATAGAAGGCATTTTAAAAATAAAGCTACCTACTATCAAGGATAGGAATTCAACCCTCAGATCCCACAGCCCTACCCTTCATTTTGAACAGTAATTCCTAGGAACATTAGCTTCTATGAAAACTTAAAACTTCATTCGTTCCCTAATACCCTAAGAGCATTTTTTCGGCAATTTCCATCTTTGAAAACATTTTCAATTGTGTTGAAAAATTTAGCTTGTAATTTTGCATCAGAAAAATGTATGAATACTAAATACATCGTACTTTTTTCAACGTGTTGAAGTGACTAACGAACTATTCTATCACACCTTGTGTCCGGGTTTGATTCCCGGATTGGGCTTGAGTGTTAATTTGCACTAGTACGTGTTTTTGCACTTGTATTAGTTGCTGAGGAAACAAAAGATTCATTTTCGAGCAAGGAGCGAATACTTCAACAACATTGCGCAAAATAAATATGTTGTAAGAATATATTTTCTTTATTATGAAAATATTAGCAGTTAATTTGCGAAAAATGTATCCTGACAAACGCAATATTAAGTAAGTAAATGCTTTCTTAAGCATAACTTTTTGGAATGTTGAAACCTGTCCTATTTGATTTTACTTTATATCAGTACGATCATTAAAATATTTTAGCATAATTTCTATAAAAAATTCCAAGCTTTTAACTAAAAAGGTTCTGTTAAAGTTTATTATTTATGAATTTTTTTTTCAAAAATTCAAGGAAAATATATAGAAAAAACACATTTACTTCAGTTAGAAATGAAAGGAAATCTCACACTTTAAGAGTTTTTTTAACAAAATAGTGTAATATAAAAATAATGTTTACTGTATCAAAAGTGAAAACTGTATTTTTTAACAAGTACATTCAATACCGAGTTTCACATTTGCAGATTCATAGTAAACTAATTAAAACGCAAATTTTTCAAGCCTATAGGTCCAAAGTTGTAGATTATATATGGTGTATGCGACATGTATGGTGTATGATGAATGTGTATTAACGGTGTATGCGACATGGACAAACAAATAAACACATTTTCGTTTTTATTTATATCTTTGTCGTTCTGGATTTCAAATTACTTTTTCTTACTAATAAAGCTTCCCTTGTCTATGTTTTTATTCATTGACTGGGCTTATTGATATCTTAATTCTGCAATATAACGCAGTTCAAAGTTAACACTTAAAAAAAATTGTCTATTTTATTTTTGCTATAGGCTCACTAAATCGGAGAATGTAATTAACAACTTTCAAGTTACTCATGACGGCAAACCGTATAAATTTCTATAATGAAATTTCCTCTTGCATTCGAAAGTATTTCTTAAGTTTTTTTTCCCACACTATCTTTAAACGCAAAGTTGGCCAATGTATAAATTGACTTAATATAGTAATATCCAATTAACTTGGGGTAATTGGGTTACGCTAAGATTTTCATTAGCGCTGTTTGCACAAAATCTACGATCAGCACAGCTACACAAATATTTTCTTTTCTGATTTTAGTGCAAAATAAAACGTTTAATTAGTTATTTCTAAGAAATGTTTGAAAAAAAGAGAAAGACTTACTTTATTCCTTTGTATTAAAGTATATTTTCTTAATGTTTTGAAAGAGAAAAACCCTTTTAACTAATTAAAGATAAGTTAAGTTTTAAACACTATTTTGAAATTAATTAAAAAAGATCTGCAATCAGACTATTTATGAATACATACATACATACATACATACATATATATATAAATAATATGTGTGTGTGTGTATTTTTTACTTTCAATAGATTGTGTTGCAGTATATTTTTAAAGGCATCAGTGATGCGGTTGGTTACATATTACTGAAAATAACTAAAGTGTGAATTTAAATCCCTTAATGTGCGAAACTTAAAATGAATGTTAATGATACAATGTTTGCAGACCGGGTTTTATTATTTTTTTTTAAATGTGTAAGCTTTTATTAAAATGACTAGGAAATGGTTATTCAAAGCTAGTTTTTCAAACTTGCGTTTATTGTTTGAAGCTTTTTAAGAAGTTTTTTTATGGATGCAATTTTATGCTAATAATTTAAAATGTTTTAAAAGTGCAATGAGCTATTGCACTTTTAAGATCATTGCTCTCAAAAGATATCAGAAAGATAATCTATGCAAAAATTAACCAACAGAAATTGTCTTTAAAAAATAAATTATACTATGCTATTAATTAACTACAAGACACACATAATAGTAAAAAAATTGCACGAATTTCTTTAATTCAATAGATTTTAATAACAGAATTTTTACTGTGTTTTGTAAATAAAATTTTATCTTACTGAATATTCTGAAACAATAGGCGAATTGATTTACTCAATGATATTTATTTTACTTGTCTACACTGTATGATAAACTTGTTTCAGTCTTGGATTTAGTATTTATTGTGTAAAATATATTTTTTTTAATCTTTGGACAATCTCTAAAACTCAAGTATGTAATTTATGTAAAGTGAAGTACTTTATTCAGTCTGCATAACAGTAATAATTTGAAAAAAAAAGAAGAAGAAGAAATTAAATGAAATTAGTTTCGGATGTTTGTGCTATAACAAGTTTTCTCTTGCATGTGCATCAGTAATAGGTGTGTTACAGAGACTCACAAAAGAAATTAATTATTCTGTAAAAACTGAAATTAAGTATTTTATGCAAAAAGTTTCCTTAATCATTCTCTATACAGTTGTACATGCGGAACATTCATGATGGAAAAATGTTTTATTATCTAATGCGTTTATAATGATTTTTATTTTTTTATTTATTTTGCTGCTTCCATATTGGAACCACCTCTGGAAAGACAACCAAAGAAAAATTGTTTGATAAGAGGCAGTGCTTAATGGAAGGTAATTTAAAAATAAGTAAACATATCGAAAGTGTTCATTAAAAAGAGCATAAAAAAACTTAAGTGTTGAAGTATATACTAAAACAAAAATAAACTATTAAAAATGTTCAATTTTATGCACCACTAAATAAAAACATATTTAAAATGTATATTATTTTAGTTAGGGAAAAAAAAGGAGAATAAGTAAATGTGTCTCTTTTAGATAGAAATTTATTTTTCGAAATCAAACTTTCTTTCTAAGTTATTGATCTAATTGGCCGAGCAAACAGAAACACTTTTTTTTTGAGGGGGGGGGGGTGTTATTTTTCAGACCACGAAAATACTATCGATGCTAGAGTTAGTCTTTTATTAAACTGCCCGCTTTAAAGAAGACAGAAGTTGAATCTCTCACTTCTGTATAATCCACTCTCTCTTTCCGTATTCCCTGAGCAGTAAGACACTGGGCGATGTTAAGGCTCTCGATGTTGTTTATAACCTGTCTTCCATTTTGTTAATGAAGTTCAGATTGCGCTGAACACTGGTGGATGGCTGAAGTGTGAAGATCCAGGGTTCTGGACAACCGTGCGGCAGTTGATTTGACGGTCTGGAGTTTAGGTAGGTTTCTTCCAGATGTAACGTGAATACGTTTTAGAAATCCTCGAAAAAAAGTCTTTCCCCCAAGAATTCCTTCCTTTGGCAGATAGTCCTAATGTTCTTTGCTTTAAATTACAACATTTAGTATCATGAGAGAACGGAGCCATACCCATCTCTTTAGTAGATAATAGCCTCTCTATTACACAATGAAAGACAAGGTGGAGGTATTCTAAAATCTCCACCCCCACACAGAGGACAAATATCGCCTTAAACCGAAATTTTTGTCATGGAAATATGAGGAAGTTATTAGCCACCCATAAATCCTCCCTAACCCTTATAAAACGAATAAAAAAAATCCCCATAACGTTCTACATTCTTATCAATTTCAGTTTGGTTTTTCATTTTCCACTGGACCATCTCCCTTTTGTCTCAAACTGGCTATACCATCTCCAGACTTTGAAATCCCACCTACAAGAAAAAGATTCGGCGAGATGATAGGAATTCTTTTATGTGGCATCTTCTTCTGGAATATGGAACAAAGGTCAGCAGAGAGGTTCCTGAGAAAAAGAAAGTGGTGAAGAAGTTTTCTTGAAGAAGAGTTTTCATTGTTGTTGGCCGTTTCAGGTCATCCCCCGTGACGTCACGGCAGTCGACAGGCGGAAGGAGTGAAATTGTCTTTTAACTGGTTTTCAGTTTCGGCAAAAGGGTAGTTGGGTTTGCGTTCGGTTTACCAGAGGATGCTATCTCGGGAGTTAACATGATGCTTTCGGTGAGTACTTTCTCTTTCCGTGTAGTGATGTACGAGTGCTGCTATTTCGCTACGGAGGATGGAGGGTTTGCGATTCCGTCCCCATTCAGCTGTGGCATAATGCGCATGTTAGCGATTGGTGGTGAACACTTTTGTGTGTGATATGTTTTATTCTGTGGATATTTACGTATGTTTTTAGTGAAATTACGTTCAGGTTGATTTTTTAATTTATGGATCTCAAAGTCAATTTTTGACCGTTATGATTTGTAAAAGTATTTGTATTTTAAAAGTATTAAAGGTTTCATTTGTGTTATGCATTAAGTATTTTCAATGTATGTAAATGTATTTTGTGCTGAACAGTTCGTGGTAAATTATTACAAGCATTTGTCTAATTTCAGAATTCAGAATGAAAAAAAATTTTTTTTCGTTTTTTTTTCATTTTGAGAAATGCATAAAATAACGTCTATTGAGTTTTGAACTTCTTTCTATACATTCTGGTCTCTAAAATAACAAATACTATGCAAACTGACGGTCGAAATTACCTCTAGTGCTTATGTATTTTTATATGTATGTCATTTATAAAAGGGCATTACTATTATCATTCTACGCTGATACAAGGCAGTGGTCAATTTTATGATTCTACATGTGATGCGATTAATAGGATCAGCCTATCCATTCAGTTGTCGCATGAAAGTAAACACTCTCCTCCCTTCCCCAACACACGCACGCACGCACGCACGAACACTTTTCTCTATCTGAAAACATTCATAGGACTTTTGTTAGATACATTGAAGTCATTTCGGTTTTGAGCCCTCCATCAAAAAATTCTGAATATTAATTTTTTTCCGCCACTTATATTTTATCAGTGGCTCATTGGGAAAATAAAAATGTAGGAGTGGGAGAAAGGAAAGGCGGAAACCATATATAAAAGTTAAGTTAAGATTGAAAACCTATAACTGACTTTCAAATTTTGTTTGGACAACAGAATGTAAAAAACAGAAAATTTGTGTTAAAAAGCACCACAATTTTAAATGATAACTTGTACTATTATTTTTTCTAATACAGATTTCCCTTGATTAGTGTGATTAGTGGGTTCTTAAATATACCGCACAATTCCAAAACCTTGCTAAACAAACTTGACCGCTGTTTTCCAAAGCATAGGCATAGCCAGGAAATTTTTTAGAGGTAACTGAAGAGGAAATTTTTGGGGAATGATTTATCCCGATACCCAGTGGCGTAGCCAGAAAATCTTAATTGGGGGGGGGGAGTTATGACTACTGCAATTCACATGTATGTATACGTGAGTGTGATAAGGAAGTGAAAAATATTCATTTTGTATGGCAAAAAATTCCTCATAGAGGACTATCACCCCCTATTTCCCCCCCCTTGGCTACGCCGCTGCCCATACCTAGCCCCCTAGCTACGGTGGACTCATTAATGGAAATTCATACAGCATACTTCGAGGCATTTGCCGCATATTAAATACAGATGCGTTATGTAATTATTTTGTTACCTTTTGTACGGGCACTATGTCTCAACGTTTAGCTTTTGCCGGTAAGATATATATATATATACATATACATATATATATATATATATATATATATATATATATATATATATATATATATATATATATATATATATATATATATATATATATATATATATATATATATATATATATAGGTGGCGTTCATTATTATGTTAGTAATAGTTATAAGAAATATTTAAAAATTCTCCAAAATTATTACCTTGTTAAAATTCATAACGTTTAATACCTTATAGATTTCTTTAGAATTAAATTTATATTATTCTTTGTATTACATGCAGAACACATAAACTTATATCATTTTGTTACATCGTAAGTTTTAGTACAGAATTATTAGTTAAAATACTCGAAAAACCAGAAAAAATTAAGAAGTTTTAGGAATACTTTTTAAGTAGTACATACACATTCTTCCAAACAAATCTACACAAAGCCTTTAATATAAACTTGGATTTGTTAGATCAATTAATAAAAATCAAATCATTAGTATTAAATGTTGATTGCGTACTAATATTAAATTATACTATTAAATTATAATATAAATTACATAATATTCCTTATTTTTCTTTGTCTTTAGTTATGTAGTGAATTTGTGTAATCTCCTTTCCCCTCTTCTGACTAATAAACCTGTGTACATACTTCAATCATCCTCTATTTTTGATTGCAGTCCACTTAATTTTAAGTGCTTATGGAAAAATCCTCTGTTTTGTTGTTTTACAAATTTTTATTGCTATTCTTCTCTTATAATATTGAAATAACAAATGAATACGTTTTCTGAATTACTATTAAAATTATTTTTGAGTTTCTCTTCTTTCTTTAAAATTTCTATTTCGAAGTTTAAAAAAAAATTATGTAAGGAAAGTATAAAATATCAGAGCCTTGTCACTGATTAATAAGAGGGTAACCCGATAATTAAAAAGGGAAATTTTAAGTGCTATTATAAGAAACGTATACTCAAATAAATTAATAAGTATTTAAAATTATTATATTGATTTTGTTTTTAAAAATTAAGTAATCTTACATCGTTTATTCAACGGCGTGTAGATACATAAAATGCATTTCAAGGTTATGATTAGTTAAGTTGACTTTTTAATTATTATTTGGTGTATTTATTTATTTATTTATTGTCGGGGGGTGGGGTTATTTCAAACCATCCCAATATGACAGTTATTTTATCCAACGGTGAAAGTCTGTGGTTTTTGTCTGGGTTTTAATCTTGTGATTTTTTTCATCACGGTTTAAAATCAAACACATACCAAGTTTTAAAAACTATTGAAAAAGTATTCGAATCAGATATTCTATGTATCCCAATAAGTAAATAAAAGAAAGGTATTTATAGGAATGAAATTATCAAAATCAATTTTAAAATACTTTTTATTATTTTTTAAACACTTTTGTTATAAGTAACATTTTAATTAAAATTGATCAGTAATACTAATTCACAAATTCAGATTTAAAGATAATATGTTAATAATTGTTAATTTAGCTTTCTTTTATACTTAGATTAAGTTATTTGAAGTATTTTCATCGGTGGCATAGCACATTAGACGTAATTCGGAAGTTTGTTTCAAATATAAACCATATTTAATAATACAAACTCTTATTTAAATTGTTGGAACATTCTGAAACGGGTGCTTAAAGAGAAAGGGTGTATATAATTTAAGAATGAATTGAGTTACAAAACGATCTAACTTTAAATTATTTAATACTAGCTGAAGTGCCCGTTCTTCGCACGGGAATATATTTTCATTAAAAACACAAATACAAAGAATGTTACTCTTATTATAAGTGCATGTAAACCGCCAGTGTTTAAACATCTCTGAAATATTTTTTTTTGGGAAATTTAAAATTTAACTTCGTAGATATACTTTATTTATATTGTAACTTTTCTATTCACTGTTTGATAATTTTTATATAATTTCAAACTTTATCTACTGGTGATACTGCTCGCTAATTCATACATTTTGTTTAGCCATTTATATACATTTCTTTCTCTGAGATAAGCGGGATTTAAAAATTAGTTTGTTTATTATGACATAATTCTGAATTATCATTTAATTTATTCAAACACAGCTGTAGAAACAAAATCATAAATACTTATGAAGTTAGACTTAACGCTATGCAAATAGTGAATATATTTTTGACATTGCCACACAAAATTTATAAATTGTTCAAACTCAGCTTTTGCTACTGAATAATACCTACATATTTATGAGGTTAGACTTAATACTATGAAAATTGTGAATACTTTTGAATATATATTGTACAATAAAAAAACTCGGCTGTTCGAGCCTCGTCAGGGGTAGCCCCTGAACCCCCTTAATTTTTTAGTTTCATTATTGCCATATTAAAACGATATTAATTAACTTTGTCATTTTATCGCTCATCTTTCTTTCTCTTTATCGCTCATCTTTCGACAATAGATACACACCTGATCCATTTTTCCAATCAATAAAGTTGGGTGTTCGTGATAATTAATTTCAGAACTGTATACAAATGCTTCTTTTTTCAGATTTTGAAAAGTACGCTGTCTAGAAGAGGAGGCCCTCGTTCGGGCATCATCTAGACGTGCTTTTGTCTGTTCTGCACTCTCACTTGCCCTGGATGTAGATGCCCTCTTTCGGGCATCATCTAGGCGTGCTTCCGTCTGCTCCACACTCTCACTTGTCCTGGATGTAGATGCCCTCGTTCGGGCATCATCTAGGCGTGCTTCCGTCTGCTCTACACTCTCACTTGTCCTGGATGTAGATGCCCACGTTCGGGCATCATCTAGGCGTGCTTCTGTCTGTTCTGCACTCTCACTTGCCCTGGATGTAGAGGCCCTCGTTCGGGCATCCTCTAGGCGTGCTTCTGTCTGTTCTACACTCTCACTTGCCCTAGCTAATCGCTTCCGTTTCGTTTCAGAAGAATATTTCCCAATTGATTTTCGCTTTTTTTTGAAGCATAATCTTAAAAAGCCAGTCTTCACTTGATTAAAGCAACTGAATTTAAGAAACTAAAATGAATTTTCGATAGTTGTGAAATACGAAAAAAATTGGAAACTAATTGGTCTGCTTTAGTCGCTAAAAGTCCTTCCCTTTGCTGTGGCGTTTTTTGGAAACATGGTGTCATAACAGATGCTTATTCATATCTTGAATTTTCACCGGAGGCCAGTACACGATGCTTTTTCGAAGATATAATTAAATTTGAAACACTCACAGAATAGAATATTAGGTTACACTTTTGATTTTGCGCCTTAAAAAAGATTCAGTAAAAATAAGATGAAATTCTAATTACAAAAATTCAAAGAAAAACTTACATTTAAGTATCTTTTTATCTGTTGAAACGTTAAAACAAAAGTGAACGGCATGATAAGAGAAAAATAAAATGTTAAGAATATATCGAGCTGCTGTTAATTTTATATTTTAAAATGAGAAATTTAGATGTTGCCACATGTATATGTTAGTTTTAAAATATTACTTTGGAGAACGTGTAAATAAAATTAAGATTTTCGCCTAACTCATTTTTAATCTCATGACGTCAAATTCGCGTCATTCTCAGTTGCAATGTCTAACATAAATTACTGAAAGAAGAAGAAAAAGGAAAAAAAAAAACCCTAACGTTGTTTTACTTTTCTACAGCATCTGGTGGAAATTTATTAGTTAGCTCGTGGTGTTATTGTTTGTCAAAGCTTGAGCTAATTAAGATTTCTAATGCATTTATAAACTCGTGACATCAAAATGAAGTCATTTCATTTATGTTATAGATCGCCAGGATATAGATGGTATGTCACATGATCACTATTTTACACAATCGGAAACTGAAAGCGCTTTCTGAAGGCGAAAATTCTTCAGACAACGTTTAATCTATGACGTCACGTTCTGACCAGGGTAGTCGAATTTACTTATTTCACGCAAATCGGGACTTTGCCCAGAGCCCTGGCTCTAAATGGCCCCCAATTTCAAATGTTGTTCTTTTTTTATAACAAAATTTTATGAAATATAAAACAAATTTCATAGATGGGGGGCCCCCAAATTCATCAATGCCCGGGGGCCCCTGTTGGTCATAATCAGGTCCTGTTTAACACCGCAATATATTTCCTGCGATTCGAAAACGTGTCCCGTTTAAAATCTCAATTGAAAATGAAAATAATGCTGGATAATTCACTGGTGAAGAAACAGCATTCAATTCTTTTTCTGACAACGTTAAATAAAATATAGAATTATTTCCTGCGTGGCGTATGTTTTGCTTGTGAGTTCGTTATTCTGATTGAGTTTCGAAAGGGGTTTTAAACTCATGACATCAAAATCACGCACAACATTCAACATGCGAAAACACAGTTATTTTAAAGTAATTTTATTTATTTTTTTCCAACTGGCAACTTTAATCATTGTTACTGTCTCCAAGACAACCAAACCGCAAGATAACATACCGACGTTTTTAAGCATCTGCTTTTGAAATAAAAATCCTTCTTTACATAAAAATTCGTAAAAAAATCTCCTAATTAATATTTTCCTTTGGTTTCTCTTTTAAAAGAGGGCGAAATGTATGCTCCGTCATTTGACAAAATATAAAAAAGTTATGACGGATAGAATTCAAGATGCAGCAGTTTTAAAAATATTTTACGAAAGTCAGCGTGAAATTTAATTTTATTTGAAAAATCCCCAAAAATCTGCAAATTATGTTACACAGTCCGAACAAACAGTTTTGAAAAGCAAATTTTCTCCTCTATCCGATGATGTAAATATCGTTTTGTTGCGAGTGTAATTACTGGCGTTATTACGATTAAGCGAAAAAAATCGCCAAAAATCGGACAAAACATAAAATAAAACATTTTCTAATTCGAATTTCAAAAACATTGCTCCGAGGCGTGTTAGGATCTGTCCTAGTGAAGCCGTATGCAAAATTCGGTAGGTCTGCGACCAACCGTCTCGGCGCATGCTCACGAATTTGCTGAAATCGGACATTTGAGTAGCTTTCTGCCCTGAAAATTGCGAAAAATCGTTAAAAATTAGGGAACAGGTAGATTTTCAGAATTTTAAAGTAGCCTACGGCCTATTCTATGTCGTTTTACGTGTATGTGCAAAATTTGAAGCCGATCGGTCTGACGGTGTGGGAGGAGTTCCTGGACGAACAAACAAACAAACAGACAAACTTTCACATTTATATAATAGATATAATGTAAACTCAGCCATTTGTAAATTTTAATATTTATTAATTGTTGAAAAGTTGTAGTTCCATCACTTTTAATAATTTTTTATCCCGACGTAAATAGCACTATATTTATAATAATAATAATAATAATAATAATAATAATAATAATAAATTATTATTATTATTAGAATACTATTATCGTTATTTGTGGTTCTAATCTATTAGATAATATAGGATGATTCGAAATTAGAAGGACAAACTTCTAGAAGAGGTAGGTTACAACCAGGGCATGATTATGACCAACAGGGGCCCGGGGCATTGATGAATGTGGGGGCCTTCATATATGAAAATTGTATTATTTTTCATAAAGTTTTGATATAAAAAAGGATATTTCAGAATAAGGTTTGAAATTGGGGGCCCTTTCGAGCCTGAGGGCCCTGGCCAAAGTCCCGATTTGCCCATGCGATAATAAGGCTCTGGTTACAACAAGGCGTTTCCGAATCACAGCTATATGGTGTCGGAAACGTTGTCTTCATGTACCTGTCAATAATCACTTTGGAAGAAGTGTTCGAATAATAGTGAACTATCCCAGCACGGTGTTTCAAAAACTTCAGATTTTTTTTTTTTTTTTTTTTTTCATAACATCGATGAAACTGTCGGAGGATATCCCCCCTTTGTTTATTAAACTTGGTTAAGAAATTAGACGCACACTTCAACACTTCTTCCAAAGTGATTATTAACAGGTACATAAGGACGACGTTTCCGACCCCATATTACTACGTGATTCTAAACCATCTTGGTGTATCCTACCCTTCTTAAAAGTTCGTCCCTCTAATTTTGAATCACCCTGTATGTTTGAGTCCTTCATTTCATAATATACTTAAGTCACTAAATCACAATTTTTCAAAATCTATAAAAGCTATACAACACAAAAACACTGGGATTTTTCAAGTTGTTTTTGGGTTTTGTTTTAGTGGCTAGGCTTCGAAATATATAAACTGTTTGTATCATTTTTATTTTATTAACTTTGAATGAAAAAATATTAATAAAAAAACGAAATTTTGACTTCTCTGATATTGCTTTAGCAAGGAACAGTCTAGCCTTCTTAAAATTAAATATGACAGTTAATATTCATAATATATTTATTGAAAATTAAGTAAGATACGTGTAAAACAATAACATTTTTATGTATTCTTAAAATAAGGGAACGTATTCATATTCATTATCATGATTATCTGAAATTCTTTGGTTGTTTATTACTAACGGCAATTACTTTTGCTTGAATGGGGGAAATTAGGTGACTTTCATGGTTTTTACTCAAGTTATGAGTCTGATATCCCAAAAATATAGGGACGAACTTTTAGATAGATAAGCCCCACAAAAGGGATTCGGAATTACATTGGGATCAAAAGCGTTTTTTTCATAGACCAGTTAATAACCACTCCACAGAAAATGTTGGTGAAATTTCTTACCCTGTTTTGCCACAATTTTATTATTTTTTTCCTAAAAAGTACTGAACTGTTATTAATCACTATAAATAGTATTTCATTTAAAATGCGGTAGTCGTCTGAAAATAAACCATTTGTGATAAAACTTGATAAAATAAGTAAACTAATATTTCACATTTCTGGAGTGATCATTAACCGGTCTGTGAAAACAATGTTTTGGGTCCTACGTCACTGTGTGATTCTGAATCTTTTTTATATGCCCAACCTCCCCCAACTTTTTGTTGCTCTAGTTCCAGGACATCCTGTATAGGATCACTTTCTCAATAAAAACAACGTTTAATACGGATAATGCATGACTTATGCGACTTTGGTAACGACAGAATCATTTGAATATTTGTGTTTAAGTGCGAAAACGTTGTTCGAATGCTTCCATGTATTTCTCAAAGTTCCTTTGCACCTCACATCTATTAAATATATGTACATCGTAAAGACCATGTGGCCGCACCATGGTCGAGTGGATAAGACATTGAACATGGTAGATTGCCGAAGTGTGAAGATACCGGGTTCGGGACTGTTACGCGGCTGTCGATCTGTCTAGAGTTTTAGACGATTTTCTTTAGATGTAAAGTAAATACGCATTACAACCCTTAAAAAGTCCCCTGCCCGAGGCTCCCCACCCGAGGATGCCCCTCGTGTAGGCTTTTCATAATACAAAAACAAACAAACCTAAGGATTATGCAGATTTTCGTTTTGATTAGCTTACTGTCACCGACAATTTCGATAAGATTCTTAAGATATGCTTATCAGCAAGTCAATTTTTAAATGATAAGTTCCGACCTTCAATTTTTATTTAAAGCTCTTGACTGAATTATCCTTATTTAAATATGCTCACTTTCTTCGCGCGCAACCCTGAATACAGCGCCATTCTTACCGTATGCCGTAACACAAATAATTAAAAGAATGAAAAGTTAGCTAATTTGTATTCCGTGCCATTCATCTCTGGAAGATGAACTTGCGTGGTGGCACGAGTTAGAGATAATGAGTTTCAAGGCTCTTGGGCGAAGCTCACATTATTCTCGTGTCACTGCTTCGTTAATATCGCACACAAAGTCGAAAAAAGAAGAAGAATTAAAAGAAATTTCATATTATCTTTTGGAATCTTTTACTCCGACCTCTGCTGAAGAAATTTTAGAAATAACAATAATAAACAGGATGAGGAAATAGATGTGAAAAAGAAGTGACTAACACTCATATTCCACCTTAAAAGTTAATATCTGCATTCTCTGTGGAAGAAGTAATATACTTTGGAATTTCGTATAGTAAAACTGCGCTTAATTTTACATTCGAAAAACATTATTTTAAAAATATTTTCTAATGCAATTCAAAAGCTTTACCACTGCATATTCTCATGGATGTAAAGGATCTTAAAGGAAAGATGCTTAGATAAGAATCATATGCAAATAGATGAAGTTATACTTGTATTAGAGTGTGCAATTATTTATAAAAGTTAAAGAAGTATTATTTTACTCTGAACTTTAGAAAACCACATTAAACAATCTACTTCATCTAGCGGATTCTTTCATGTACATAGTTCATCTAGTAATACATTTAAATTAATTTCCTCCTGGTAACATGGAAATGTTGAGACCCCAAGTTAATTAAAAACTGGGATCGAGAAACTAACTGTTATATTTCGCTTGCATAAATGTAGTATTGTTTTTTAACAGTACTACATGTATGCAGGCATAAAAACGAAATGTCGTTTTATCTGTTCAGTTATATTTTAAAAACATTGTTTTAGCATTCCTTTCTTATATGGTAAAAAAGCTTTTCTAAATTTTATAAATACGAAGGTGGTTCAAAACGTGAAGTAAAAACCCTTTACCAGAAAGTTTATTCACAAATTCCAAGGTATGCACAAAACCACGGCATTTTGTACAAATTATGTTTCAACATAACCTCCATTTGCATTAAAGCATCTGTTCTGTGTTTATGCCAATCTATCGAAACTGGGGTTGAAGAAATCAGGACCCTGGTTGATAAGTCACTTAATGACGGCGTCCTGAACTATGGTATCGGCTTGGAAATGCCGTCCTGCCACGTGCTTCTTCAACGGCCCAAAAAGATAGAAATCTAGTGAGTGCGAGATCCGGGCTATAAAGAGGATGCTCTTATACTTTCCATCGAAAACGCTGTAGCCAACCACGTGGCAGCTAGTGGAATTTGATTGCTGTGATCGTCTGTTGTACTTAGACATGGAATTTCATGCGCTCGGGGAATATTACCTACGTATGTGTGCACTTCTGAGATATCTTGTTACCTTATTTTTTGAGCCACCTACGTGTGTGTTAAAGGATGTTATGATAGTCCTGATCAGAATCTTATACAAATTAATATAACTATATCAAAATGAATAATTACTTTTGAAATTTAAAAGAAATTAACATTTATATTTAATTTAAGTATGAACTCAAACAATTCCTTTGGAAATTTCTTAAGCAAGATTTGTTGTAGTAGATATTCAGAATATAAAAAACTGAAAGTTAGAATTGTCTAGCTTTAAAGTAATTTTAACTAAAAAATGTAATTCTAGCTTTTTAATTTACGATTCTAAGGACTAATGTGATTTCTCTCTCAAACTTTATTCTTCGAAGCAAAATTAAAAATTGTTTACTGTGTTATAATCTGTAGAAACCATATAGACACATTAATTACACATGCATCATGGTCTTTTAAAAGAATATTTTTTCAATTTTGGTGCAGAAGTTAAATTTCAAACTCCTGAATTAAATTTTTAAAATGTTCTATATTATTGTGAAAATAATAATTCATTGTCCAATAAGCTACTCGCCTCTTGCATAGAAATCATATTTATTTATAAATAATTATTTCTTTATACAATTACTAACAAAATTTGCATGTAATCAAATCGCTATGAAATAAAAATTTTCGTGTTACATGTAAAAATAAAATATAGTATTACAAGAGTCTTAAAATGTAAATCGAAAGTCAGTTATTGAAATTTATTAAAAAAGGCTAACCCCACTGAAACTTTGCCGGCAATGTAGAATAGAATGTTCGAGGAATATGTGTAATTAGATTTTTTTTTTCATTCCAATGTATTTAATTTTGAAAAATTCATAAATACTCTATCAGTTCATCAGCAGTATATTGAATCCTCGAAGAAACTTTTTCGTGATATTTCAGTACTGTATCCCTTAATGACTTTTTTTTTCGTGCAACATTTTTACATCAAATTCTCACTGAGTTTAACATTTACATCTTGTACTTTGCTATTGATGATTTGATTAAGTGAAATTAATTTGTATAATAAAATATGAAAAAGTAATCAGCTTTGAATATTTAATTTCCCTTTCTTATCAAGCATCAATAAATTAGCAATATTTCTGTTTTTTTTTCAATTTCGAACTCGAAATTTAAACAATATTCTTTAAAGTGAATTCTCAAAAAAGAATGCAAAAATGCAATTTAAAAAAATATTTTTTCGATTCAATTATTTTACATTTACTGTTAATTTCATTATCTGTGAAATATTCTCTTTCAACATTCATTGTAATTTTAGTTCCCTTCTCGGTTTAAAATTTCTCACTTAAATACATTTATAGAGGAGATGATACATTTATAGAGGAGAGGAGGGTATTATGGAATAGTCGGGAAATATGGAATACCGAGTTCTTGGCTCTGTTAGTTGCTGTTGCCACAAGGGAATACCATGAACAACTCAAGAAAGATTCCCGTCTTACAATGCAGTAAGAGTTGACCGCTCTCTGTTGCCGTACCACTCGCTACAGAACAAAGTATGTTTTGTGATTTTCAAGAGTTTTTGTAGATAAGTTTTCAAACATTTTAACTTACTAGTAAACACGTGACATGAACATTGATGTTACGCATAATGTACACTAAGAGAATGGTAGTTTGTTGTACTGTGGTTATTTTTTAGATGACAGTGTTTTGCCAATTAGTTTTAAAGGTTCGTTTTCCGAGATGGCGTGTCGGGTATTATGGAATACTGGGTAATATTGTAATGGATTTCATGCCATCCACTAAAGAACCGGAAAAAAAGACACTGAATGTATCTTTTGTCACGAAAAATTCTCCAAAGATCAGCGACGATAAGTTTGGATTCAAAGATCCAGCTGTTTTCTGTGGGCTCACCATGACTGTACCGGAGCAAAGAAAGAAGATTGTATCTACAACTTTTCTAAATCGACTGGAAGCAGAAATGACTCCAATATAATGATTTGAACTACAAAACACAAAAATTTTGTTTTATAGTAACAAATAACTATATATGAAACAATATGAATTGCTTTTCATCGATTTAAACCACCTATTCCATATTGCCCGACTATTCCATATTATACTCCATTCGGAACTTTTTTTAAATATTTTTTTTCTATAACAACAAAATAAATTGCGTATTTATTTGCAATTGACATTTCATTACGATTAATTATAGCATGTACTCATGCTGTTTTGGGGGATTTTATTTAAAAATCTATGCAGTTAGAAATGTAAATGATATTCCATAATACCCTCCTCTCCTCTACATTCTAGGAATAGCCTAGGTATAGTTTCGTTTAATAAGAAATCAGACAGGCAGAAGTGACCTTTACGAGCTGCCATTCATGTTTTTATCTTAAATACAAAGGCAAAGCAAAAATTTTCAGTACAAAATCAAAGGCGATTCCGCGAAATAAACAGTCCCACAATCTGATTTAAAATCCCGACATCAAACGCGCCTCACGTTCGACCTCACACCTCATTCATAACGCTTAGTTTCCCACGTTAAAGCTAGTACTTCTCGTTGAAATATACTGTTAAAATACGGACATTACAGCAATGCTAATACATATACCATATGTTTCAAACGTGGGAAAGAATGTGAAAAAATGCTACAGTCTACATTTACAGCACAGTATCCGTTTTAAAAAGCACTAACTAGCATTTACTTCCAACAACAAAGCTAGTACCTCTCGTTAAAACATACTGCTCAAATGTGGGCATTCCAAAAAACTTGATAATTCATAATATCAGAAGTTTAGAAAGTACCAGCTATTGTGAAAGAATATTGCCGTCTACATTTTACAGCACTGTATGCATCCAAAAAAAGCACTAACTCATCAGCTAGCCCAGAAACGATAGAAAGCGTTACAGGAAATAATACTGGACTCATCTCATTGTACAAGTAAAAGCATCTCATCAGATTATCGGATTTCAACCCCCGTGTTTCTGAAAAGTTCTAATTTAATATGCACATAAGCTCTTTTTTTATAACTCTCAGCTTGATACATATCCACATCAATTTGGTCTTGACACATATAACTAAAAAAAAATCATAATTGTGTGCGAACATATCACGCCAGTTTTAGAGCAGCATGCCACGTTATGCTCTATAGCCTACTTTGTGTTGGTGTATCTGGTCATCGGTGTCTGAACTCCGAGATAGAAAAATTATCTGATTTACGTTCCGTTACGATGTTTTTAAACACTGGCAACAGTAGCGGTCATGCAGCCATAAATCGCACACACTAAATTTGTTGCATTTTTGGCTTTCGTTGCTTTCCTCATACATTGTTCTCGGAGCTGCTATATTTACTTATGCCCTGGAGCATTTTGGATACGAATGGTGTATTTGCTTTGCGTAAGTATTTTCTGCAATTCTGAAGTCTTCGGCATGCTTTGTTAACAATGCGCGGTGTTTATAAGAATTATTAGTATCACAGGGTGGTTTAAAATTATACGTCAAAAATGTAAAATATTGTAAAGGGAAACAAGATGATTTTAGATTCGTACAGCAATGTGGAGTCGCAAACATTATATTTATGTAGCTGTTAATAATCACCTCGGAAGATGTGTTGAAATGTTCCTTTAGGTAACTATTACTACAGTAATTCTTCCAAAGTGATCATTAGCAGGTACATGAAGACAGCGTTACCGGCCCCACATAGGTATATGGTTTTAAATCCTCTTGCTCCCTTTTACAATCTTTTACATTTCTGTCTCATACTTTTGAATCACCCTGTATGTAATCGCACCAAAATCCGTTTTGAGTTGTAGCGTTCAAAATAGCTGTACAACTGGATTACTGCACCCTGGATTAATTATACTGATAAATAACAAGTTTAAATTGAAGAAAAAGTACATTCTCTGTAATTTTGGTAGCTTCTCATACGATTTTTATTTAGTAACAGATAATAAATAATCCTTCCCTACATAAAAAAAATAAAGTTTTGTTTAATTCAATAAAAATTTAGTTGGCATTACATCAACCGAATAATTTTGTTGAATTAACAAAATATTTCGTCCAATCAATAAAAATTTTGTAGGTTCATCAAAATACAGAAATAAGTTTGTTGATTGAGCAAGATTATTTTGATAAAATAATGACAGAAAAATTTGTTAAATTTAATAAAATAGTTTTTTCATTGGATGCTGGATTGGAAGCAATGATTTTTCAAATCTTCGAATCGTGTGAATCTATTTTTTTTTTTCTATAGATTTACTTCTTCAACCGTTTCAAATTATATGGTCATTAGTTAATGGGGAAAAAAATGATACGCTCGTATAAGTAAAATAGTTTTCAGCCTTACTCTCATTCATTGAGAACCTCTAATCATTCTAGAGAATTAAGTATACGTGTTTGGATATGATTGGATATGCATGCTCATAAGGAAAAAATTAAACTATCGAAAATAGTTCAATAATAAGTATAAATTATGGCCTCAACATGGCCGAGTGGATAGTACAGTTGAAATGGTGGTCGGCTGAAATGTGAAAGGTAAGCGTTCTGGCCTATCGCGCGGCTGTCGATCTAACGGTCTGGAGCTTTGGTCAGTTTTCTCCAAATGTAACGTGAATACGCGTTAGAACCTCTAAAAAAGTCCTGTTCTCCGACGAACTCCCCCCCCCCCCTCCTTCATCCTTGGCAGATTGCCTTTGCATTACTATGCCGTAATACAGCATAGCATGCATTAAATATAAATTTATAACTATAATGAAAAAATCTCAAGTTATTTAGCATTGTAGTTGTAAAAATATTCTGCTTATCTTATCACTTCCCTTGTTTACAAAATAATTTAATTTTCTCTGTTTTAATTTCTAATCAGAGTAATAAAACCAGATGATAACATACGCTCTCAAATATTTTTAAAATCGGAATAGTCATCTTTAGGTAGTTTTCGATTATCTGCTTTGAAAATTTCAAACCAAAAACGCCAATTCTAAAATTATTTATTGTTATCTTTTATTCTATTACATTTATTCTGTTTATTTATTCGAGTCTATTTTAAATAACGGGCGAGAAATGGTACACTCACTTACATTACTTTAAATACATATATTGATAAGTGATTAAGAATTAGAAAATTTGGACTCCATCTACTACTAAACTACATTTATTCGAGTGCAATCGGTCAAAGTTTTATTTTTGTTAACAGCATTGCAAATTTGCAAAGTAAGACTAAAAGAAAAATAATTAATTCAGGCACATTAATTTTATTTGTTATAATGAAGCCTTTTGTGCTCTATACTTTAATGAATTCAAAAACTATGCTATTATCTTAACAAAATCATTAATAACGACGAGTATAAACAAATAAATACCGAAAATTAACTTCAATGTGTTGTTAAGTGGTGCTCAAAAAAAAAAAAGGAAAAAAAATCTGGACTCCACTCGGCTTTCCGAAACCTTGATCTTTACCAAGTGTTTAAATAAATTTCATTCAACTCAATTGGATTTAGTCTTCAGGCACTAGTTCACTTAAAATGATTTGAGTGTATAGGCCGCAATGTATAAGAATACTTTTTTGTAGCCCTGTGAAAAACTGTAGGCCGCCCACTCGGTAAAATGTATGCAGTATGTGAGACAATGACCTATAATATGCGCACCTAATTTGAAGTCAATGGAATGTACCATTTAGACTCTAGTTCACTTTGAATAGGGATGGACGAGAGACCTGTCTCGTCTCGCGAAATGGCCGAAAAGCTATTTCTCGTCTAGCAAAATCCCTCTATTGTAATGTTAAAAATATTTGCCACGTCTCGCAAAAAAAGCTGTAAATCTCTGCCTCACAAAAAGTCTTCTCGCATTCCATCCCTAAGATTTTCTTCCTCAGGTCGTAAGTATAAGAATTCCTTTTTTCAGCCCTGTGAACAAATTATCAGCTCTATACACACCAAAATCTATGCAGGCCACGAGACTGTGACCTATTATATACATACACAATTTGTGCTCAATCAAATGCACCGTTTGACGCAAGCGCACTTTCAGGAATTTCCGTCTGACGGCCATAATGTAAAAGAAATCTTTTTCGTAACCCTGTAACAAAACTATACGTCCCATAAACACCAGAATCAATACCGGTCGTGTGACGGTGGTCTGTAATATATATATACCAAATTTTAGCTCAATCGAAGGCACCGTTTATGAGATATCGCATTAACTCACGTACACACAAACACGCAAATAGACAGACACACACACACTCTCGTAAAAATAGCATAAATGAATTCAACAACCTCAAAATGCGTAAATACATCAAAATCTCAAAGTCGATTTTTTTCATGATTACAATACTTTCCTAACATGGTACATGTTCGGAAAATAAAAATAGTTGATTGTAAAGGAAATATCTGGAGAAGGAACCGAAAAAGTTACACTTTTTTTTTCTTTCTTTCTTTCTTTCTTTTTTTTTTTTTTTTTTAAATCGAGCGATAAGTTTGCATTTGGAGAATAACCGTTTGAAGAGAGAACCGTTTGGAGAAGAACCGTTGAAATGAACATTTATCCGCAAGGAAATATTATTCAAGATCACCTCCAAAAAAGAGTAACAAAAAACCACTCCTCTAGGATAACTAAATTTAATGAAAATTTCTCTGAAAAAAGCTAAATGGGCTTTGATAGTTCTTTCCCTAAACCCAGAAACTCTTATTTTGCTTTTCATAATGCATTTTTCGAAGACGCTTACTTAAAATAATGCAATTTTCGAAAGCAAAAATGCAATAAACCCATTCTACATAAAACCCAGGTAAAGGCATTAAAGTAGTCTAAAAGCACTATTTCAAGTTTCTAATTATTGTATTATTTTTAAAAAATTGGACAACAAAAGTTTTTTATTGTATTGTGAAACTTTTTCTTTTCTTTTCATGCGATTTTTCTTCTTTTCTTCCATCTTGGAGAGGTCTCTTTAGTAGTCACAGTTATTAGCGACTAGACCTAGTTCATGGCTATCGATCGGGCACCTAATCGAAGCTACTTTACAAGGAAGCCATCTGCTCATATTTCTATTTGCATTTCAGGGAAACTGATTACTACCCATATTAGGTTTACAACTAGTTTTGTCAGTACTTAGAGTTGATTTGATCATATGCAGCTACAAATATATTAATATGCAATTACAAAAATCTTTAATTTTCACCAACTTTTGAGGCTTTTGCTATTTTTGATGTAGGTTAAATATTTAAGAATCCTAGACTAATATAAATTAAAAGAAAAACATATAAAATTAAGTATGGTTAAATTAATATTAAGCATGCTTATATGAACAAAGTTAATCAGAGTCGGAAGAGAACTGCTAAGTACGGGAAGGCATTTTGGAAGAAATAATGAGTTTCTTCTAAGTAATTTATACAACTAATAATTTTTGATAACACTTTAGGTCTTTCAAGACATAATTTGTCTAATCACATAAAGATAGTCCAGAAGAATCTCTTAACGTGAAAATTAACAGTCAGTGGACAGTCCATGGCATAAGCTTAGAACACGAACACAGAGCATTTTGCCAATTTATAGACATAAAAGGACCGTGATTACCAAACAAAATAAATACATTAAGATATAAAAAAGATATTTCTTTTGAGACTTTTGGTAAAAGTCTATTTGTGAACGACCTGTTTGGCCAATGTCCCAGACGAAGGATGGTTGGATAATGAAGTAGGGTCACAAGACAATATCGAATTCAAAAAGAGGCAATGCGATGATCGCTTCCTTACCCGAGCATATTGAAGCAAAACGATGAGCCCTAAAGAACCACGTTTGGTAGAAGCAATGGTCAAAGAAGAGTGTTCTCTGTTGTACCTCTTCAGTGATGAGAGCAAACATGTTAAACATGAGTTCAAGATTAACCCTTTAACGCGCAGTGTTCCCTCTCTGGGAACACCAAACTCTGACGTTTTGACTGCTGCCAGTCACGAAGAATCGATTTGATTTCTATAAAAATAGTTGCACGTGACATAGCTCCATGAGAATCCTTTACTTTTTAGCACGCCATTTCCCGTAACAAAAAAATTGTTACGATTATTTTTAACAGCACTGACATCTGCTGGAATAATGGAAGAATGTGAGAACAGCTAGATAGATTGCCTGATGCTGAAAAAAGGGTAGCCGTTGCCATCGCTCGACTTAACTACTAGCAAGATGGTGGACGATCGAAACGTTCATCGCGTGTCGCAGATCTAGAGACCCTTTTGTGCCGGCACAGCCAGCTGCGTCAAAAAAGGGTCTCTAGATCTGTGGCACGCGATGCGCGTTTCGATCGTCCGCCATCTTGCTGGTAGTTAAGTCGAGCGATGGCAACGGCTGCTCTTTTTTCAGCATTGGGAAAGGGTTGCGCCTTAAAGGGTTAAAAATGTACAATTAAAAATAATTGACTCTCATTTCTGATAAAATATTTGTAGCATTTAACGCCCCTCCTACATATTTTTATCCCATTTATTTTTCCTGGATCCACCACTACCCATAACAGCGACCCACTTTCTATATTTTAGACAATAAGTATAGAGTTATTTCAGAGGTTTGTCACACTAGAGAGGTTTCGCTGTCTAATGTGACTACCACAGACGGACTGTGAGGCAGACAGACAGACTGCAAATAGAATCATATACACTTTTCATCCTTGTTGGAAAGTTCTGAATTTACACATTGATAGTCCGGATATTAATTCTTCCAAAACAATTTCTTAGATTCTCGTGGACTGAATAGTAGTTACATGTCTAAAGGTTGGATTGATTTCTTTGGCTACAATTTACAGCCTGAGTTTTGAGCATTTTCACCAGATGTAACATGAATGTGTTTCAGAAGCTTTTCAAAAGTTTTCTGCCTAAGGCATTTCTCCCTTTGGTGTATAGCCCTAGTGTGCCGCTTTGCCTAAACAAAACAACAGAATTGGCCGCCATTTCATTCTTTGAGAGTGACCAGTCACTCTTTCCGTTTTGGGGTGTAAGTAAATTGAAAACAAGCAACAAGTGTGTCTTTCCTGTCTAAAATTTCTAAAACTTTAAAATTTGCCAAAAAGCTTTATAATTTGAGATCTACACAAAAGAGATCAACTATACTTGAAATTTCATTACATCGAATCTTCCAATTACGAATATTTCAGATTAAAGAATAAAATATTTTTATTAAAAAATAAAAATGATGCAGCAAAGATTCTGTCATAAATTTCACTGTAAAAAAAATTTCAGTTTTATAAATTTGATCTTCTGTATCTTGAATTTCGTGATACCAAGATTTTACTGATATTTCAAGCCTATAGCAAGCTCACTGCGCTCTCCGCTCTTCTCGGTGGTTATTAATCGGCTTACTTCTATTACTTTAATATGTGTTTGCCAATCCAGATCCTTTTCCTCAAGTATCTTCTTAAACATTACTGGACAAATCTTCTTAGACAAGTATCATAAAAAAAATAAAAAAAAAAAAAAAAAAAAAAACGAAAACCTATGCACACAAAGGAACTGACATTCATTCGTGCGTTGCTAACACACGACCCGCGTCAGTCTTTATCCGTTGTTGCAGCTGCTGTTACAACTTAATTGTAGGGGTTATGTACCTGGAAAAATCCATACAGTCATCTAATAAAATATCCATTAACGTGGTTTTTCCTACGTTTCGCCTTGCGCCTCCCCCCCCCTCCCTCTTCCCACACACACAAGCACGCACCTGACCTCTTTTGGGCTACTTTAATTGTTGTCCTTAACAGGAAGCTTATAGTAAAGATGATTTTTTTCCCCCAAGGATAAATAGCAAACGCTGATATTGCACTTTTATATAAAGAGATGCACGTGAAATATTCTTTTTAAGTTCTAAAACAGGTGAAAAACGGTTCGTGATTACCAGTTATGGAAGAGTAGACAGAATTGTTGTTGACGACTGTGAATAGTTTGAGCTATTGTGAAGCACTAATAATTATATTTTATAACAATTCTAACAGTTGAGAATTTTAAAGGGTAGAACAGCAACCAAACTACAAATCCGAATCCAAGCAACATTTTCTGTTCTGATTGACTGCAAACAAAAGAAAAGTATCGTTTTACTTTGGTAAATGTTTTCTTTTAGGTAACCCTATAAGTTTGTACCTTTTCGGAAATGATTTAAAGAGTTTGATTCAATTTGTATGCATCGGCGTAACTGACTGAGGCTAGGGCAGGCTAAGTCCACCCTAGAAAAATCAGATTTTCTATCATAAAAATAAGAGATGGACCCTATATATGGGAGGGTGAAAATACCTCAATAACCTACCCATTTACGCCTATACCTGAACCCGCCGAATTCTTTGCTAAGATGATTTTTGCTTGTTTGTTTGTTTCATCTGAATGCGTGCATAAGACTTCATCAAAACAAGGAAATCAACTCGTACGGGTTGAATTTAACCCTTTAGGTCTTTTCCAACACGCCACGGACGTTTTTGTTTATCCGACGCTATTGTGTACTCTAAATTTCATCTCGGAGGTCGTCCACACTAACAGTCCCGTATTATACGGGACAGTTCCGTATTTTGAGATTCAGTCCCGTATTTAGCCCACTAACGCCAGGTGACCTCGCCGAGAGGACACAAAACTCGAATATTTGTAAAGTGTCGAATATTTGTAAAATTAAAAGGATTATTTTTAACAGCACTGGCATCTACTGGAAACTGGAAGAATACGATAGAAATACATTGCTATAGAAGAACAACTGGACAAACTGCCCAGTGCTGGAAAAGGGGCAGCCGTTGCCATCGCTCGATTTAAATAAGAGCAATATGGCGGTCGATCGAATCATTCATCACGTGCCGCAGATCGAGAACATTTAATTTCAGATTTTTTTTTTATTTGCAAAGAACAGCTAAAAATGAAATGAGTGCGAACAAATATGTGTCTGTGTAATTGGCAATGTTAAAATTTACTCAATACATATTTGCATTGAAAATTAGTTCGAAGTTCAAACACTGTTATTTTCATAAATTTCACCCTCGTGAGTTACTTGAGGGTCCCGTCTTTGAACATAAGAAATATACTTAGTTTATCTGCATATATAAACAGAAACCAAGTTTTGAAAATCCCATTGAGGATTTTATCAATTTCTTTGGTATATGAAAAAACTAAAAGCACTAATTTTCATTTATTCCCAACAAATAGCGTATGAGTTATAATCTACTGAAGAACGAGCCCTCTAATATTAAGGAGAAAATTTAAGTCATGACTCTAATGCTTACTAGTGACAACTGCACGCTTCCTATTCGTTTCGGAGCAGCGCCACTGGCGTTAGCTCAAATAAGAAATCAGGGATTTGATAAGAGAAATTCTGGGGGTAGAGGTTAGAAGTTTCGTTGCTCTTGCCAACAGGGTTTGTTCCCTATTTCGTAGGTCAAGCAGTATTTTGTTTCTCTTTGCATTAATCAAGACTGTACATTTATTTAGTTTTAAATAAAATTACGTGGCGTATTCGGAAAGTAAGTTCCAGTTTGAAAAATAAAACTAGAATTTTTTTTTTCAAACTAATTTTATTTTTACATGAAAGAGCATACCTTAAACTATTTTTCTGCATAGTTTACGCCAATGTTCAAATACTTATCGAAGCAGATTATCAGCTTTTCTATATATTCTTCATAGAAACTTTCCGCCAATGACGATACCCACGACTTTAAGAAAACTACGGCATGCAATTTAAAACAAATTGAGAGGAATGCTCAGTAAAGGAATTATGCTTTCCATGACAATGCTCGGCCCTATACTGCTGGTGACACTCAAACGATGATTTAACAGTTTCGTTCGGAGCAGTTCGATCACCCGCCGTGCAGCCCAGACCGTCCGACTACCACTTGTTCCTGCACATGAAGCGCGAGCTAGGCGGCAAGCGCTTTGGATCCGACGTTGAGGTGAAAAATGCTGTTGAGTCGTGGTTATCATCGTTGGCGGGAAGTTTCTATGGAGAAGGTATAGAAAAGCTGGTAACCCCCTACGACAAGTGGTTGAATATTGGCGGAAACTATGTAGAAAAATAGTTTAAGGTATGCTCTTTCATCTAAAAGTAAAATTGACTTGAATTTTTTTCACGAATATTTTTTTTTAATGGAACTTACTTTCCGAATACGCCTCGTGTATATATTTGTATCCTCAGGGGCGTCACTAAGAAAATTTTTCTTGGGGGGGGTGATTCGTTTATTGTCATGAACAAATAAACGAAATTCCTAAACGACATAACTCTTATGCTTACTAATACGAAAATTACGGAATTTCGGGGAGGAGGGGGATGTAATCCCTCTACCTACGCCCCTGCAATTCCCAATCACAAACTTGCTCAATTTTCATCGTAGATCGAACAAACGTCACTACTGTAGTAAAATTGGTAACTCCAGATCGATAAAATAAATTAAAAATATGGCAAACAGTATGGTTTGTTTTGAAAATTTTGAAGTTAAACGAAATATAGGTAAGCAAAGTTAAGCAAAAAGTTGTAAGTGGTTCCTCTAAAATCTAAAGTTTATGTTGAAATATAAAAATATTAAGCATTGGTCTGAACTGAACAACTTAATTCCTGCTCAATTAGAACTAAAAATATCACTTAGCTTCGAATTCTATATGTGGTACGTACCATAGCTCAATGACAGTCACTGCTAGCTAAGCAAATTGACGAAAAATAAACAAAAGGGAATCGTGCCGTGTTTTTCTTTTATTACTTTTTTTAAATTCAAAAATTCAAACTTGTTTTTTAATTTCTGAAACTTTGTAAAATTTTACCTTGAATTCAAATATAAAAAAAATCATTTGCATTATTTTATTTAACTCACAGTGTTTGTATGCTGTGTGTCCAGATAACATTTTCTAATGAATTTTTTGCTCACTTCCTAATCTTCAACTTAGTTGAAATCGTATATATAAATTTGTCTTACCAGCAAAACACGAACTAATCATTAAAAAAAATTAAGCAATTTTTAGCTAATTACAGTAGATATATTCGAGCTCCTGTCTTTTGACAACGGAACGATAATGGATCTTTTCATGACGAAAAAGTTACTACTTTCGAATTAAAAAAAAAAAAAAACCCACAAGAATATATTTTTTAAAGTGTAAGTATGATTACTTCTCATGAATGCATTTGTTGCCTCCAACATGAATACTGGCGATATTATCTGTCTCGATAAATTAAAAATTGTTCATCATTTCAGAGAAATGGTAGAAAAATCTAACAATTGTAACAGGATTGTTCGAGAACATGAGGAAGAGAGGTAACAAAAAAAAAAAAAAAAAAAAAAAAGAACGGAGGGGCTAAATAAGTTAGCGTTCTCGTCATGAGAATCTCTTAAGCGTTTTCATCTTGAATTTTCTTTTCTTTGTACCACAGAGAGATAAATTTGTTTTCCCCTATACTATACTGACTCATATGGCTATCAAAATACTAATACTTTCTTCTCTCTTGCAGCACCCAGTGTTACTGGGTTTACTTTGGTCACTCATCGTTCTGTCAGCGAGTGGCCAACCACAGATAAGCAACGATGAAACCAACAAAGTGTACGCATACTCCTACCACTTCCAACACAACGGCACTACTAACTCTAAAGAAATTCTGAGAAGTGTACTTGGTACGGACCCTGATTACGGTCTGGGCCCCGAGGTTGGTAAGAGCATCGTCAAGACGTTTTCCAGCCCCGGCATCAGAGGATTTTTCACCAAGGGCGTTCTTCCCGCCGGTCCCATCAGCCACAGCTTTAACAGTCGAGTCAATTCACCTTATTCCGCCATCAGACAGATAGTGGAGTCCAACTTGCAGCCGCCTCGCGATGTCGCAACGGGTCTTCTGCCTCCCATCTCGCCGGATATATCAAGGGAATTTCCTGGTGATTTCAACAACGTTAACCACGTAGGAAACGTGTTTCGCAATGAAGACGATTTTCCGAAAATTCCAAATATCCCGCCACCTCCCGCGTTTCCGAACAATATCGGGAACAGGAACGTCGAGAGTTTTTCCCGCGACACGCCAGATGGAGGTAGGATTGTTGGACAAGTGGAAACATTTTCCTACAATCCTCCTCCTATTTCTAACTCTATATCAAGAACCGAAGAAAATTCTCAAGGGTACCGAAGGAACGAAAATATATTGAATAACAATAGGGAAGTTACAGGGCATCGAACGCAAACATATTTCAGGCAACATTATAGAACGGTAACCCCTAATTTGGACTCGAATAATTTTAACAGGTTTGATGACAGGAATATGGGTAACGGAAATAACAATCAGTGGTGGAATGGTTTAAATACTATAGGAAATCAGAATAATAATATCAACCCCCCTACACAAGATATAGGCAATCAAATCAGCCACAACATCAATGAAATACAAAATAACATTAACAGGGCATTTGGAGCTAGACTCAGTGGATTTAGTAGACAAAATAACAACGCTAATCTTATTAATAATAACAGGCAAAATAATTTTGGAAATCAAAACAATGGTAATTATTTCAGCCCAAGCCAAAATTTCAATAACCCTATTGCTAATCAAATAAATGCCCCATTACATAATACCCAGCCTTTTGTTAACGGTCCAAACATACCATTTACTCCTGCACATAGTAGAAATAATCAACAAAACACTATAAACAACATTAATCCTAATGCTCCACACTCAGGATTTAATTCTAACAGGAATGTTCCAAACATTCCTAATCACCATGGGCCTAACGATGCTTTCAACAACCAGAATGTGAATAATCAGTTGAACCGAGAAACCGAAAAGAAAGTTATGAATCTGATACAAAATGTTAGGTCGCATCTAAACAACCATCATGTTAATAATCAAAGAATCAACAACATCGGCCCTACTTGGGATGATGACATAGCCAGGAACGTCGACAACGATTGGAGCATCAGACAATCTAGCCTTAACAGAAGGCCGTTCTCCAACGGGCATTCAGGGCCTTCAAATATTCCCTCGTCTGTTGATGCATTAAAAGCTAAAATTGACTCATTAGCTAACACAGAAATTTCAACTTCCCCCAGAACCAAGGGGATAGTTACAGAAATGTGGAAGGGGGAGGTGTTGAAAAAGTCTTCGGTATAGACAAAATTACTGAAGGTCCAAATTCCTTCAGCAGAAATCAGCAAAGAGGTTATGAAAGAGATTTCCGGGTGAATTCAGACAGTGGATACAGTAGAGCTAATCAGTGGTCGACGAATACAGTGAGAAGGTTAGACGCTCAAAGCAGCAAGCCGGACTTCAGCAAGGACTTCATTGATGTGTTCAGAGACGATTAAGAATTCGAAAGGATTCGCTCTGTGCAATTTGCCATATTGAAGATCTGTTTGGCTATCACGAATCATACAGAGGAAAAAGTTTTTAAAATCTGTGATTTAACCCAAAAGTGAATGCCTGTCATAAATTGAAAACATTTTCTTGCGTCATATTTTTCTGAATATCTTAACTTTTTACAGACCAAATCTAGAAATATTTAATATTTTTTATGTGATTTATAATGCTTTACTCAGAAAAAAGTAGTGATCCTTTAATGAAAAAATAATTCTTTTGTAACACTTATGTTGTTTCGATGTCCTTTTCTGACTATTCTTTTATAATGGAATCAAAAACAGGGGTTGTTTTTATGAATACTGTTTTTATAAAAGCCATTTTCACGTTTGCTTTTGTTTTCATTTCCACTTTTATTATTAAAATAAAATTATTGTATATTTTAAATATCAAGTTATATTTTTGATACATCTGCCAATTATTTTAAGTAAACATTAAGCAAAAGAAATTTCTAAATGAGTTTTAAATTCACGACCCCTAGTTAGAAACATTAACTTCTAAAAGGTTAACAATTACAAACATAAAAATGTTCTATTGTGTCATCTAAAAATATTTATCTTCCACATTTGTTCCTCCTTTTCATTCACTGCCAGGAAGTCTACTAATTTTCTTAACAGAATTCACAAATGTTTCCTACAACGAACACGCCATTTGTTCTGAAACTTTCTCGGGGAAACTGAAAATTTCAACAACGAATACGAAGGTGTGTAAACACATAAAAACATGGGTTTTGTTGGTGAAGGTTTATAGATGCTGAATTCCATTATCAACTAAGGTGCTGGTGGTACAAAATAAAAGCTTTGGATCTCTTATATAAGAGTGAAAACATTTCAAACTGAAGTTTTAAAGTTATGGATTGTGTATTATTTGTAAAATAGTTATTTAAAAAGAATGCCCTGAATAAATATTTTTTTATGTTTGACTGTTATTTGTTTTTTTAATGTCGAAACTTTAGAAACATTAATAAAACTAACTTAGTTTAACCCGTTTAATCTACTGGGAGGCAAACACGTTAAATTTTTTTCGAGTTTTCATTGCATGGCAGCTATATTTTTTGTTAACTAAAACACACACATATCATACACAAATTTTCAGCTTCATAATTATGTTTAGTCTAAATTTCCTTTTAATTATGGCTACTTTCATCAAAATTTGCTCAGTAGCGTGATCAGGATTTTCCTTGGAATTGGTCATCTTTCTTTTTAAGTTTGAACTCAGATTTGATCGGTCTCGCCCATGAATACAATGATACACCTATGAAAATTCTCTCTCTATAATCAAGGTTGCTTCCCAACGTTGTTCTTTGGATGCTTCCATAAGACGTAGCCTTGCGCTGATCTGGATTCAATTAGTGGTCCGAACTGTATGAAATCGCAATTGATTAAACTGAACTGAAAACTAAAAACAGCTTCATATTTTTCCTAGATGCATAGAAAGTTAAATTATTTCAGAAATTATTTTACATCATTTTTTATTTGTGAGCAAATCAAGACAAGTTAGAGTATTTTGAGTCAAATAGAGCTACTGAAAAAAAAGTTCTATTTGTACTATACCCAAGTTCTATTGGCTATACGATTATATTCCTGCCTACAAAATATTCTGTACTTACCTTTTCACAGTATTATCATTTCATTTTTTATTCCTGAAAGGCAGATTTTGATTTAGAGTACATACAATAATTATTCAGATAAAAATGGAACCACCATAATTGTCCATATAACCGTTGTTTATTTATTTATTTTGCAAAATTCTTCAAAAAATAAATCACGTTAGATAGCCAAATAAAGCACACCGATAATCTATATAAATAAAATTAGACTTTTGTCTGTACATTTCTTGGAATTCAAAAATTTTACGATTTCTATCCGTTTCAAGTACCCGGGAATCTGATGCGACCCTCAAAAAATAGTTTGTCTGTCTGTCATTCTGTCATTCTGCCGTCCTGTCATTCTGTCCGTGACGCTTTTTCTGTTTAAGCATCATGTAAAAACGACTGAAGCGAATGATATGAAATTGGGTGTCATGATAGGTGGTCACTCAACTTAAAACATAGGCGTCGAATTTTTAAAAAATCTTGATTGGATTTTGAGATTTTGCGAAAATCCTTTCAATTTGTGTAAATTTGTGTTCAAGCATCACGTAAAAACGACTGAAGCGAATGATATGAAATTGTGTGTCATGATAGGTGCTCACTCAACTTAAAACATAGGCGTCGAATTTTTTAAAAATCCTGATTGGATTTTGAGATTTTGCGAAAATCCTTTCAAACTGCGTAAATTTGTGTTCGTACATCACGTAATAACTGCAAAGGTGAAAAAATGATATTTGGTGAAACGATAGGTGGTCACTCACCTTAAACTATAAGCATCTAATTTTAAAAAAAAATCGATCAGATTTCGAGATTTTTGTGAAAATCGTTTAAAACTGAGTGAATCTTTGTTCCCGCATTACGTAATAACGACTAAAGCGAATGATATGAAATTTAGTCACAGGATAGATGGTTGCTCAACATAAACTATAGGAGTCCAATTTTTTAAACATTTTTATTAGATTTTGAGATTTTGTGAAAATTTTCTCAAAATACGTTTATATTTCTTCAAACATCACGTAATAACGACTAATACAAATGAGACGAAATTTAGTGATATGATGGGTAGTTGCTAATCTTAATTTATAGGCGTTGAATTTTTAAAATATTTTGATTATATTTTGTGATTTTGCAAAAATCGTTTTAAAATGCTGAAAATTTGTTCCAGCATCACGAAATAAATACTGCAGGGAATGAAACGAATTTGGGTGGCATGATCGGTTGTCACTCAACTTAAATTCTAGGCTTCCAATTTTTCAAAAATGTTGATTAAATTTTGAGATTTTGCGAAAATTATTTCAATATGCGTAAATATTCGTTCGCGCATCACATAATTACGACTAAAGCGAATGAAATGATATTACTTAGTTACTCTCTAACCTGTAATATTTTAACAATACATAAAAATTATAACTTCGCTTTCTTTACTTTGGCAACATACTACATCCATTCTGTGTACTCTTACAATGCTGACGAAAGTTCAATTCACTAATCCGTCGGAAATTTGCCCCCCGGAAATTTGCATTCACTAACCCGTCGAGGACGGGTACTTCAGCTAGTAAAATATAAAACACATGCATAAAACTGATGTTAAAAAAATTAAATAACTAATTTTAATATTGTATAAAACACACTTAGAGTAACACGAATCTTTAACCATGTTTCAAGTAATCCTAAAATTATTTTGTCTTCAAAGCACCAATAAACCGACTTGACGCGGCTGGTGTGCCAGCTGCGTCAAAAAAAAGTTCTCTAGATCTGTGGCACGCGATGAACGTTTCGATCTTCCGCCATCTTGCTGGTAGTTAAGTCGAGCGATGGCAACGGTTGCCCTTTTTTCAGCATTGAGAAAGGGTTGCGCCTCAAAAGGTTAATAAACGTTCATCACTTTCATATTTTGATTTGAAACAGCGAACTAAATCTATTGGACCCTTTTTTTCTTATTATGACTGACTACACTTGTAACAATTGCACTAGACACTAGACTGATACAGGTTGCACTGATCCATAATCAAATTTTTACAACACAGACCTCTATTTTTAACTTTAAAATGATCTCCTACTACTTTGGTATCCTTCTTTAAAAAATTGAACTAAATCTATTTGAGTCATAACATTGTGACTAATCCATTTTCACAACAAATGTAACAGGCACTCTCTCCAAACATCTCATGAATGCTTTTAATACTACGCTACTATGCTTTTTTACCGTAAGCAACTTCTGATGTTCCTGTTAAATGTAAAACGGGACCGTATCAACAAATCGCTCCACAAACCTTTGTTTAGAGGCGCTCATCTTCATCAAAATGGGGGAAGAACAATAACTGTTTATCAGAGAAATCTCCAATTAATTGCCAACTTTATATACCTCGAGGATGGATTTCCTTGTAGTTATTTATAAAAATGGAAAACAGGCGGAACAGAACAAGAAAAGCTTATTTGAATGACGAGCTTAAAAAAAGTTCACGGTAATTTTTTAGGAATCCATTTAGTAGATTTTTTTCTAGAACATTTACAGCAGAACTCTGAATTTTAAAAGGCTATTATTTGCACAAGTGAAATAATTGTCTGATGTATATCGGTCAGGTTTGCTGGGATCGGCAAAAGGATAAGAATAACAATATTTGTTGGTGAACAATGGAGTTGGGGAGAATTAACAAAGGAAATCATTTTCTTTATACAGTGTGGCTTTAGGGAAAACTAAGTGACTTGTAATAAAACCAGAAATAATATTCATTTAAATGTTTTAAACTTGCAAAGCTGATAAAGTTTTTCCTTATCAACCATTGGGACAACAAATTTTCATTCAGACAGTGTTACTTTAGATGTGAGGAAAGAATACCTGTCGTTGCTAAATCAAACTTCTTTTTGAGAAAGCAGTTTATTTTTCTTATTTTTTCCAAAAATAAAACTAAATTAGTTATGCTTATTGATAATAGCATACTAACATTTCTTGCAACTTAAATGATGCTATTTAAATCCTGTACAGTTTGTTTATATTTGATTTAAGAAATCTTTTAATAATGTCTATGTGTTAGAGAGGCATGTTAACCCCTTATATAGAGTGACTTGACCCTGGGGATTAAGTTTTCCTAAAGTGAGTCTAAATTACTATTAGCAATTTTGTTAGTTTTATTGCCATGATTAATACCTTCGTACCTATGCTTAGCTATATTTACTATATTTAGGCTATATTTTATATTTTAGTCATGCCACAAATTTATAAACATAAAAAGAGCATTTAACCTAGAAGATAAATGTTAAATATCTGAAGGCATCAGTGAAGACTGTATTAGACGACGCCAGTTTAAAAAGCGCAGAAAAGTCATTTAATGACTTTAAAGCGATATGCTAGAAAACAAAAATTTCAAGAAAGTGTCATTTCTTATGAGTCGAATTATAAGCAAATATTTTCAGTTAAAGATCGTTTGTGGGAATATCTGAAAACATGAAGTAAATTACACCATGGATTTAATTTTATGCAGCTAAGAAAGTTAGCATTTCAATAGTAATAATTAGAAACTTTCTGACTTTAGATAAGAGAAGAGTGTGCTGGATAAGATTGGAACATCTGCAAAAAGGGTTTTATTAGTTCATTATAACTAGCCGAATATGTTTAACATACGCTTTAATGAATTTCTGCCCATAGAGCGTAATGTTTTGAAATCCTTTTGGGTGGTCCTGTAAATAAACTATCCAGTCGATTAGAACCAAAAAGAGAGGTGCACAACTAGATGTTACAACAATCCTAAATATAAAATTTCACCATTCTACGACCAATAGTTTTTGAGCTATGCGAGCTACATACATACACGGACGTCAAGAAAAAAACTGGTCAAAATGGACTTGCGGTTAATCAAAATGGACAGTACATGCATAGATAGGAACATACATACACACGTTCTTTGAGAAGTCTAAAACACTTTTCAAAATCAATTAAGAGATAGTCAAAATTTTGATACCGAAATCTTTCGCGATCGCATTACTTCCTTTTACTTCGTGCAAGGAAATAAAAAGGGTCCTGAGTGGCCGAGTAGATTAAACAGAGAACATTGGTAGATGGCAAGTCTCCCAGTCCTCCCCTATGAGAAGCATAAATTTTCACTCATTTATATTCAGTATTTAGAATAGTAATGTTGGTCCTAATATAGTGTTCCCTTTAGAATATAGTCCTACAATAAATTTGAATTCTTACATCTTCATAACCTTCAAGTATTATGAAGTGTGTTTAACTTGGTTTGGATACCACAGATGCTGAAATGTAAAATCTAATGCAAAAATATTACTGAAATAGGGCCTTGGAGTCCGAATTATTTTGAAAAACTTACTAAGTTCTTAGGGTTGTACAGCATAAGACGCGTGGGCCAGAATCTGGCCCGCCGAAGGTTGGAATGCGGCTCATCTATCACTGTTTAGATATTATTATTATTATTATTATATTTTGGAACACTTTGGATATTTGCCACACAGGGCGACTTTTCATTCTTTACAGAACCACGCCTGTCAGTGTTTGTAATCGATAATAATTTCCCATAAAGTTGTCATTAAAACAGTTCAATTATATTCTTATGCTTTAAAATGCCTTAATAGTATAAATAACGTTTCCAAATATTTCATTTCTCGAATGGGTGATAAATATCCAAGGTGTACCTTCTTTTTGAATTAAAAATAGTAGAAATAAATGTAGTAAATAAAATTTTTCAGAAACAAGAAGAAACTGCAGAATATTTAAATTAATTGTTTAACACACTTAGAACAGTAAGCTCTACATATCTAAGCGCATGCAGTAGCATAACTAACTGTAGTTAACAATTAGAAAGAAAACTACTCGTGTGTCGGGATCAACCTCATGGTAACTGATTTTCAGCCTGGTGCTCCTAAATCTCAGTAAACATAAAAGTTTCAGTTTAATACTGTAAAAATTTAAGAAGATACAACTGATATTAGGTAGTATTTAATTTGTTTTCTGAATGAGATAAAATAAAAGGCGATACTCTTTTGGTTAAAGGCATACAAACTAAATGCAATTTATCATGCCATAATCTATTAATTTTATTAATACCTTGTTGCATAAAGGCAAATCTGCAGTAGACGTATCTGCATTGGAGGGAATTGGTGCATTGGGCGGAGGACTTTTTAAGGAGTTCTAACGCGTGTTCAAAACCGCTGCAAACTCCAGACCGTTAGATAGACAGCCGCGTGGTAGGCGAGAACCCTGAACCTTCACACATCAGCCATCTACCAATGTTCATTGTCTAATCTACTTTGCCATTCATGACCCTTTTTTTTTCCTTGCACGAATAAAAGGAAGTAATGTGATCTCGAAAGATTTCGGTATCAAGATTTTGACTATCTCTTAATTGATTTTGAAAAGTTTTTTAGACTTCTCAACGAAGGTGTGTATATATGTTCCTATCTATGCATTTACTGTCCATTTTGATTAACCGCAAGTCCATTTTGACCAGTTTTTTTCCTAACGTCCGTATATGTATGCATCTCGCATAGCTCAAAAACTATTGGTCGTAGAATGGTGAAATTTTATATTTAGGATTGTTGTAACATCTAGTTGTGCACCTCCTTTTTGGTTCTAATCGACTGGATACTTTATTTACAGGACCACCCCCAAAAGGATTTCAAAACGTTACGCTCTATGGGCAGAAATTCATTAAAGCGTATTTTAAACATATTCGGCTAGTTATAATGAAACAAAATTGCTATATGCTGTTAAGGATTACGAAAGGAAACTCTCCATCGAAAGTAGTGCCTCTATTATTTTATAGTTCTTCTATAGGACCACTCAAAAGAATTTCAATACATAACGGTCAAGGGCCGTGTTAGAGGCATTCATCCATTTTAAGCACAAGAGCATCTTATCATACACTTAGCTAATGGTCTGACAACATTCGTGCACCGTCCTCAAAAATTGCGCCAAAACTCAACAAGCTTGGCGATTTTTGGCTTACATGTGTATGTAAGTAACTGGCATGTTAGTCCAGTCCTCTTAGTCAAAATAGGGTAAGAATCTCGGAATTCGAGATATTCAGCTACAAACTTGTATGAACTTTTATTTTGACATCCTAAAACTTGTCTCAAAACCTGCATACGGTAGGGTGTCCGCGTCTGTCAAAATTTAAGGTCAAAGGTCACAAAAATCGATTTTTTCCACATTTTTTGCAAATACCTCGTTTCCTATGGGGTTTACGCTATTTGTATGTATTACCAATATTGTTGAGGATAAAATTCTCTACAACTTTTGTACCAAAAGTTTTTTTAAACGTTGTATCGTTTACGAGATAGGGGCAGTGAGCGCGCAGTGTTGAACTGTGTAGAGTACCATTTAAGGTCAACCGGTAGTCCCGATCCAAAACACGCTTCATAAAGTTTATAAATTATTGATAAATATATGCTTATAAATAATTTTAATTTGTTTGTAAATATTACATTATAATTAATAACTTTTTCATTAAGTAGTAATCTATCTATTCAATACCTATATAACCTAATATCAATATAACCTATTCATGTAATTAAAAAAATATTAAGAAAAATACTTTAACTACATTTTAATTATATTCTCATTTACACTAATTATATTTTTAATAGAAAATAATTTAGTACATCTTCTTTAAAAACCGTAAGCTTTTAAATTCTTTCATAACGTTAAACTCAATGGCGAAGATCACTGGTTCACAATTTACTGAAATAAGAGTGAAACGTTCTGATAAGGTATTACCGCTTTCAATTGTTAATAAATCTGTAAAAATTAATGATTGTAAAGTTTCAGTAGGTCCATTATTACTCTTCCAAAGAATAACTGTGAGCAAGCAATTTGAAAGTAATCTTGAAGAACATCTTCAGTATGAATTGAGACCGTATCCAACAGCACTATTTGATAATGATGGCATGAGAAAAACTACAAAATCGTCATTGTATGATAATATGACAACTATCGATTTTGATCTCCGAGAAAATAATGTAACGTTCATTATTGATGGTGGATTTCTTTTGCATCGAGTTGTATGGAGTAGAGAAGGTACTTTTTCTATTATTTTAGATAAACGTGTAAAATATTTACAAACGCATTATGGTTCTAAAATTGTTGTTGTATTCGATGGATTTTCAGACTACAGTAAAAACATAAAAGCAATGGAGCAGCTGAGAAGGACTGCTACACTTTCAAAAACATACTACGTTTGTTTCGACGATACAATGATTGTACCAATTAGCCAAGAAAAATTCCTATCAAATCGAAGTAATAAAGAGAAGCTAATTAAAATGCTTATTGAGAAATTACAAGATGTTAATATCTCTACAAATCAGACCAGAGATGATGCGGATGTTCTTATTATTGAAAGAGCTATTGAAGAATCGAAACATGAAAAAACAACAGTTATGATAGGAGAAGATATAGATTTACTTATCATTTTAATTGGGCGTACGCTAGCTCACCAACAACAATTTTCTTTAAAAAAGTTAACCAAGGGAATGTTAAATCTGAAATATACTCCTCCAAAAGCTTGGATAAATATCCTAATTCTAAAAGACACATTTTGTTTCTTCACGCATTAAGTGGATGTGACACAACTTCTGCGCTCTTTAAAAAAAGGAAAAAAAAAAAATTTTTTTAAGAACATTTGAGAAACTACCGAATTTGGATCAACTTTCTGCAGCATTTAAAGAAGAAAACTGTCCGGTACAAAGATTATTTGAGAATGGAATGAAAACCTTGTTGGCAGTTCATAGTACTCCAAACTCTGTGGACAGTACCGATCAGCTTCGTTACGCCCAGTGTGTCAAGTCAACAAAACTAAATAAACCTGTGCAGTTATCAAATATACCACCAACAAGTGCAGCAGCTCATCAACATTTTAATCGTGTTTAATATCAAGTTCAAACTTGGTTAGGGCATGATTTGGAACCCCAGAAATGGGGTTGGATAATGTGTAACGAATTCCTGGAACCTATCACGACAATTTTACCACCTGCTCCAAAGATTTGCTAAACACAATATTCTGCAACTGCAAGAATGTTTGTGGTTCGCGATGTGGAGGCAGGAAATCGGGGTTGCAGTGCTCTTTAGCTTGTGGCTAGTGTAATGGGCAAGCTTGTCTCAATGCTTTGCCATATCAGAGTGATGCCAATGAAGGTGGAACCTTTGACCCTGAAATAATGGAAGACCTGGAGACAAATGTCTTTGAAGATGATAATGAAAAGGAAGCTGAAATTCTGCAGCAACCGGAAGACGATGATGATGAAGAAGAAGAAAATTAAAATTAGAACTTGCTGTTCTTATAATTATTATTCAATTTTTTTAAATTTTGACAGTCATAAATGTATGGAATGATAATTTTTACTGAACACGTTAATTAAAATTAAAGTATAATTTAAGTATTAAACTTAATAATTTTATAAGTACACGAGCAGGTAAGTGTGATTAAATAAATTGATACTAAATTAAAAATAAATACGTAATGAAAAAAGTTATTAGTTATAATGTAATATTTACAAAAAAAATTATTTATAAGTATATATTCATCAATAATTTATAAACTTTATGAAGCGTGTTTTTGATCGGGACTACCGGTTGACATTAAATGGTACTTACTCTACATAGTTCAACACTGCACGCTCACTACCCTCTATCTCGAAAGCGACTCAACGTATAAAAAAACTTTTGGTACAAAAGTTGTAGAGAATTTTATCCTCTACAATATTGTTAACACATACAAATAGCGTAATCACCATAGAAAACGCGATATTTGCAAAAAATGTGAAAAAAATCAATTTTTGCGACCTTTGACCTTAAATTTTGACAGCGACCTTTGACCTTAAAATTTTTTTCATCCTACCATATGCAGGTTTTCAGACAAGTTTTAGGATGTCAAAATAAAAGTATATACAAGTTTATAGCTGGGATACTAAAATTCCGAGGTTAAACTACTACGATGACTGGACTATGTCTCAAAAACTATTAGTCGTAGAATGTTGAAATTTTATATTTAAAATTTTTGTTACACCTAGTTGTGCATCTCTCTTTATGGTTCCAATCGACTGGATAGTTTATTTACAGGAACACCCAAAAGAATTTCAATACATTAAGGTCTATAGATATCTTCAGTGTATTATGTCTGTGTTCAGTCATTGTTTGGGCCATACCCAATATATCACTGACTATGATCAACATTTGCGAGTTTGTCCGAAATTTCGCCAAATTTGGAGCAAAATTAGTTACATATACGCATAACTCTTGAAACTTTTAACCGTAGAAAGTTGAGATTTTGTATTTAGAACTGTTGTAAGATCTAATTGATCATCTCTTTTCTGTTTCATAGTTGAAAAATTAATTTATTTAAAGGGTCACCCAAAAGACTTCCAATACATTAAACTCTATGGGTACCTTCACATTCATTAAAAGTCTGTGGTCAATCAGTATTTCGCTTATGCCCAAAACTTGCAAACTATCTCAAGCTTGGAGGCTTTTGGCAAAATGCCGAAAAATAAATTTTTAAAACTGAACCAAGCTTGGCGATATCTGAAATATTTGGATAGAAATCCCTAAACCTTGGTATTATTGCCGTATTTTACCTCTTTCAAACAAAATAAATTTAAATGAAGTGTGCCGAAAATATTTATGATTCAATAGTTGTACAAGAAAGGCATGTGTGTGGTGTCCACATCATATATATATATATATATATATATATACAATTTTTTCCAATGGCGGGCCTCTGCCTTGGAATCATTGTCCACTACTAAGGCCAGAATCGCTGGTCTCTTTATTATGGGGGCACCTAGTAGGTGGACCAATTTCGCCCCTATGAAGGGACGGACACAATGACAGCCACGCCCAGTCGGGGATCGAAATCCGACAGCCGGGAGTTGAACCCAAAACCGTAGTACGGTGCGTTACCCACCATACAATCTGGTCGGCTGAAGTGAGTAAATTGAAATTTGGTATGATGATATGGAATTACTTATAATGCCTTCTATTTTGCCTTCGCATAAATATATAATAAACAGGTACGTAGTTATCGCTTTCAAAAAGAATCTCACACATGATACTAATAAATCAATCAATAAATAACTTTTAAAAACTTTAAACATACTTTAAGCGAATTTTCAATAGAAAAAATGTTTCGTGCTGCCATCTGCTATCGAAATTTGACACTAATCGTTAGTACTGAAACTATTACTACTATTTATCCCCCTAAAAGCTCAATTCGAAATATTTATCAAACCTGTTAAAGTACATCCACAGTCCCAAATATGGCTAAAAAAATATGCAAGATAAAAAATACTTTTTTCGTGTATAATACTTATCACTGCAAAAGATCCTAATTAAAACTTAACATTTTATGGTGCTGCCATCTACCATCAAAAATAAGTACAAATATGTAGTGTGGAAATGAGTTTATTTATTCATTTATTTCAAAAAAATGTATCTGAAAGAAAAGCCTGTCTCATGAACCTAGCTGCACGTTTAACCTACATGTCAGTCATAAAAAGTGATGCGAATGTGCCAAATTCATAACTCTTTGAAATCATTCGTCATGGCGGAGAAATTATTTCCTTCATTAAGATTCATCATTCTCTCTTTTCTGGCAATCAATTATTGCTTCTGATCACCGGAAAGGATAATCATTCTACACAAAAAGAAGAAACATTTTAAGCCATGATCTGCATCGGTTGACAAGAATTTTTTTTTAATGTTTTTCTTAATTTACCTTTACATTTACAGACAATTTTTTAAAAATCGAATCAAATTCTTCCTCCTGAAAAAAATATGCGAAATATTCAAAACAGAACGTTATTAACGAGGCATTTTGTATACTGAAATTATAAAAAAAATTCTATAACCAATTAGTACCAACAGCATTTACAGTCGATCCTTATTTATGGCGGCTCATCCGTTCCAAACTCTACCGCGGGAACTGAATTTCCCCGAAGAATTCTTTATTTACAAATCAAATATTTTCACAGTTAAGGCACTGAAAACCGTTCTACGACTCAAAAACATTTTTTATTAAAGTATCTTGACATAAAATTACACATATTAGACATTATAAATTACGTATTATTATTGCACACACGTAATATCGTATTATTATTTAATAACAGCTGTTACGCCTTACCACTGAGCTATGAAAATATCACAAGCCCCACCATGGCTAAGCGGATAAGTCACTGAACATGGTATACAGTTCAAGTGTGAAGGGCCAGCGTTTTAGCCTACAGAGCGACTATCCATCTAATGGACTGGAATTTTGGTTGGTTTTCTCCAGAAGTAACGTGAAAATCGTTAGAACCCCTTTAAAAGTCCTCCGATCAAAGCACCTCAACTCATCAGACAGCCTTTGGATGGGTTTGCCTTGAAAAACACAATACAATACAAAATACCACGAACTGTTCCATGCAAAAACAATGGAGATGAAGAGGTGTGCTGCACAAGGAAAACATCAAACTTACTAACGACTTCAGTAGGAGAGTCTTCGAGATGCACAGTATCTTCAGTAAAGGGCGTAGTCGTCGTTGACAATCATCTAAACTTTCCGTTTATTTTTTCAATTTTCTGAAAAACGTTTTGTACTACAAGACAGAAAAACATATTTGAGACTGCCACAAATAGGGAAGGACGGGAGACGAAAAAGAGCCGTCTCGCGTCTCGCAAAACAGCCTAAAAGCTTTGACTCGTCTCGCAATAAAAGCTGTAAATCCCTGTCTCGTCTCGCATCCATCCCTAGCCACAAAATGATTTCGGTTTCTGTATCTGCCCGTTTTCTAACTGTGATGAATATGATAAATATGTATCAGTTACTATGAAATGTATGTATAAATATTTTGCGGAAGTTTACCATGTCGCGCACTCACTCAATTGAAACCGGTGTCGGTAGCACGACTAGTACCTTTTGCAGGGGGCAGAACATTGTCCACTTCAGAGGGCGTTCTATTGGTCCAAAGGAGATAAAATTTGAACTACGGATAATTCAAATGATGCGCTTGACATTTATTAAATAAAAACTTCTAGTACAACAATCCGCCGACAGGTGGCGCTGCAATACACATAAACGTATTTTATATGCTTTATAAATATTAAATAATATAGAAAACTTTAAAAGGGCTCGATATGTCTTCCTTCACGTTTAACAATGTGCTCTAATCGTAGAACCATATTTTCCACATCTGATCGGAGTGAGTCTGCAGGAATATCAAGAACATCTCGTGGAATGTTCTAATTCAGATCTGGCAAAGATGCTGACACTTGACGGTAGATCTTGTTATTCAGAAAACCCCACAACCAAAGGTCGCATGGGGTGATATCTGGCGAACAAGGAGGCTATGCTATTGGAAAATGGCGGTTGATTGCCAGTGCATCTGTGAAATGCTGCCTTAGCAATTGCCGTACACGACGATCAACGTGAGGTGGTGCACCATCTTGCATGAGAACGATGTCCTGAAGGCATCCACGCTGTTGAAGTTGTGGCATTGCAAAACTCCTCAGCATATCACGGTACCGTTGTCTTGTAAAATAATATGTTGGATTCATTTACAGTTATCCCCTCAAAAGATACAGGCTAATGATTAAGGTAGCCGTAAAACTGCACCATACTGTCACTTTTTCAGGATGTAGGAGCTGTTCCTGGGTAGCGTGTGGGTTTTCCACTGCCCAAATTTGACAATTATGGGTATTAATTTTCTCATTGAGGTAAAAATGGGCTTCGTCAACTCCATAGAATGTTCCATCGCCAAGTGACATCAACCACCATTCGAGCAGCGAAGTGAAGTGCAAAAGTTTACGAACCTCAGAGTCCCCGCCCTGCAGTTGGTGCACAGGCTTGATTTTATAAGGTAAAAATCCAAACTCCGACGTAAAATTTTCCGTACAATGGAATACGGCGCATCCACTACGCGGAATACAGCTGATATTGCTCACACTACCATGCGGCGACTTACTGCTGGCTTCAACGACCGTTGTAGCCATATTTTCGACATTTGCTTTCGTCCTCAGCCAGGAAGAATGCCAAGTTGGCCAGTTGTTTCAAATGTTTGCATCATCTTCCGTAGAGCATATGGAGCATTAGGCCTCTTCGTATAGGCTTCATACGGCGGAATTTTTTTAAAGCTGCAACGGAGTTCTGCTAGTATCGAAGAACAATTTTAGGAATAGCGCTTTTTCTTGCAACGTAGGCATGATGTTCTGAGAAGTAACTAATGCTCCTGCAGAATCCGCCGTCTTTTTATCTAAAGAATAATGCTAATTGGCATGCGTTGTAATGCAAATGACATGCCACATTTGCAATACATGTAAATAAATGTCATTTGTGTTATAGCGTCATCTATTGATGAATTGTTTTACTAAAAGTTTTTATTTAACAAATGTCAAGTGCATCATTTGAACTACCCGTTGTTCAAATCTTATCTCATTTAGGCCAATAGAACGCATTCTAGAGCCCTCTGAAGCGAGCAACTTATTTCTTGCTAACCCTGTATTACGCTGTATGTGCACGGTCTGCCATCTTTTCAAATGTATTTTAGAGACGGTCTTTTTTACTCCCGCGGACACTTGCTCACTAAGCATTTTTGCCACTATTAAGCCCCGAATTACTGGCCATTTTATTATGAGGGCACAAATTGGGAGGCCATCGTTGCCCTATGAAGGGACGGACAAGGAAACATCCAAACCCAAGCCAAGAATCGAACCCAGACCCAATGTGTTTTGTTTTCTGTGTTGTGGCAAGCCTATACGGGGGGCATCTGTGTAAGGGGGGGGTCTTGGATGGTGGACTTTAAACGCAAGATGTGATAGAATAGTTCTTTAGCCACTACACCACCTGGACGGTGAGAGAAGGTCATACGTTTAAAAAAAAATATTTATGTTTACATTTTATAATAGAATACTCTCCGTCAGAAATAATGTATGTAGGGTCAAACAAAACAATTGTCAAATGTTGAGCTCTATGTCAAAGATTAAAAGCAAATATTTTTAGTGCTTCATTTGCTTTGAACTGTTCTCTTCCATCGTTCCAAAGATATGACACCAGCGATTTTCATTCTGTGGCTGGAGCTAGAGCCATAGCGTGAGAGTAAGAGGCAAACTGCCAAGCAACGGTAGTCCCCAGTCGCTTCTTTGCAACCAATTTTCGAATGTCACGCCACCCTTTTGTTTCATATAGTCTGCATTACAGAAACTTCAATAACTTCCTTTTTTCAATAAAAACGCGTCCTTAATAAAAAAAAAATTCAACATGGTTAGAGATGCATACAATGCATACAATGCTACAATGCATAGAGATGTTTGCATGATCAGTTAAAAATTTACTTTTTTTAAAGAAAAATTGCGTCTTTATGCATGTAAGCTGCGTGTTATGCATAAATTCTATTTAGATTGACTTTATAAAATTTATCAAATGCAAAATAACAGCTATCATCTGTAAAGAAGAATACTTTACAGTTGGAAGAGAAAGTTCTGACCTTCATTTTACGAATAGCGTACAACACGTCCGTTAAATTCTATCACCACACAACGATCGAAAATGATGTAAATTACTTTTATGTTGTTCATCTTGTAGGAGAATAAATTAGTTATTCGGGAAGCGAAATTTGCATAAAGTGAACTTATGATCAGGTAAAACAAAAGCAAATGACATTGTAAAAAGGAAACGTATGAGGGATAAAACCTGCATTCATTTTCCCAGCTGCAGTAAAATCTTTCCTTGTACAGCATGAAAACATTCACTAATGCCGACGGTCAAAAATTAAATTTAAAGGGGTAAGTAAAAAAAAATCATTGCAAAGAAATAAAAAAAAATTCATTCCGAAGAATGAAAAAAAAAGGGAAAATCACAAAGTAGAAATTATAAAATATAAGAGGAAAACAGCATAATAAAAAAATATATAACATTAGCACACTAGAGAAACACCGAGAAAAAAAGTAGGCAAGAGAATAACAGAAAAAAAATTATGTATTTACTTACAGAAATATAAACAAAACAAACATCTTACAAATTGAAGAAGGAAAATCATTTTTAGTCATTCGTGAGACTAAAAATGATTTTTCAGTGAATGCTCATATAAATTTAAGTCTAATTATAAGAAAGCCAAATTGTGCATTGTAGGATAAAATATTTAAACTATATTTTTTAAATGTTCAGAAATTCCACTGTACTCAAAAAAACACACAGGTTTCCGGCTTGCAAAAGGAAGCCCCACGGACTGTTTTAAGCCACTACATTCTGCAACACAGCAGTAAAGAAATCCTAGGGTTTTAGCAGCATTTTCTTGTTCCTTTTGCTTCGTGGATTGTATGTAATCTTCGGCTTTTGAACCCCTAATCAGACCAAAGTATTACTTTTGTATTTTGGAAAAAAAAAAAAAAACAGGTCAATTGAATGGAACACACACAAAGAAATCCTCTTGAGATAATTAGGATGACGATGTTTGCATACTACAAGAAGAGGAACAGCATGGGTGAATTACGAACGGATGTAGCACAATAAATGGAACACAAGCTTTGATTGTTTCAATTAACTGGTGAGGAAAATTAGTCTACAGAGGTTGAGGCTTCTGTAGATATAATCTGTTTCATACGTCATTTTGAGACCACTGTGATAGAAACCAATTTTAATTAGTTTTCTTCGAATTTCTGAAACTTAGTCTCTTTGGATGTTTTTGAGCTGGCTGGATGGAACAATTAAAAGTAGAATAACCATCCGTTCCGTAATTAGCAAATCACTCGCAAAAGTAAAAATTACATTATACTAATTCTAGAAGATAATCACCTATGCTACTTTGGCAATCTAATGGCGTATAGGTCAGCCCCCTTGCATATAGAATCTTATCGAGGGCATATATCCTCCAGTGACAATACAAAAACATGATTGTCGAATAACTTGTTCACCTCTCTACCTTAAGTGAATTTATATGCATTTGCTTGATGATCTCTTAGTAGAGCTTGATTTATAAATCTGAAACCCTTTAAACTAGAAATCATACAGTAAACTAAGTATAAAAAATAATAATAATAAAATAAATAATAAAAATCTAAAACTTAACAAAAAAATTCATTAGTTTTATTTGTTCAATCTTCAATTACTATGATTTCCGTATCGCTTTCAAAAATTACTCGGAATATACTTTTATTTGTCTGCACATTGAAACGTTGAAAAGCTAATGGGTAAAAAGAAAAACACTTTTAAAAATAACCAAACAAATTACGAAGGTCTAAATTCTTTAGAAATTTTATTAAATTTGCTTACAGATTAAGAAACTGCTGTTACTAGAAGGTTTCTGGTATCAAAATCGTGAGGAATATTCGAATTTACTTACTAAAATGAAGGAAATGTACGATTTTATAAAAAAATTTAACTTTGGCCTTAAAATAAAACGATATTATACCAACACTAGTTTTTTTAATAATACCAAAATTAATTCTAACCGCATTTTTGAAAGAAAATGTAAAACTTTAATACTAATGACTATTCGTGTTTCGGGAAATTAAACAACTTTCTAACTTTCCATTATAATCACACAACTCAATGTTTTCTCCATTTCACTAAAAGTGAGTTTGGTCTATTTTCATAAAAAGTTTATCATTTTCTTCTGAGCTATTTACCTTTCTCTGGAAGTCGTCCCCTTTCTCACGTTTTGAGAACTGAGCTGCACTTTGGCTATTTCAAAAGTAATAATAACAATAATAAAATATTAAAATATAGAGCACTGATAAATATGTGAATATTACGAATACTAAAAGGCATTTTAAGAATAAAACGACGTGACTCTGGTGGAATATGGAGTTCGTTACAAAAGACCCCAAAACACCATTCCTAAATTTAGATCAAAATTTTCCACTCTTCAGGAGATGATGTTATTGTTCTTAGAGGTTTCTTCCAACCGCGACCGTCGCTGCTCATGACGTCAGGCATTTCGGAAGCCGGCGTCCAATCACGGAGAGCAGTACAGTCTACCGTAATGAGAAAATGCCATTGTTTGATAACAAAAGCTTTCTAAAAAAGCAACATAGGCGATCATCTTGGATTACTTCATTTTTACGAAGGGTCAAGATCGACCTTCTATTGAATGAAGAAGAAAAAATGTATCTCTCAAATGCCGATGCTTATTTTGACTTATTTTCGTCCACAAAAGATCACAATCTTCACCGATACAGCACGAAACAACTTTACTCGTTCTGTCAATTATAATGAAGAGAAGAAAAAGTTGTAGGATGCTAAAATTACTAGCTCTGAGAGTACACTTGGTTTCTTTATATCTTGACCTTCTCAACGGCTGCATTTCCTTTTGCAGTGGACATATAAATAGGAATTTCTGGAGCATTTCTCTTTCATCCCACTCTTTCTCTGTCTAGGTGTAGTGTCCACAATAGTGCTTTTATCCTGGAATATAACATTTCTCTTGGTTAAAATTCTGTGTTGGCAGCATAAAATGGGAATCTTTATGGTAAGTAAAAGCGAAATTTATGATGTTGAACCTCATAGTATTCTTAACACTTAGTGATAAGTTGTAGCGTTATGAGTCGGTTTGTCTGTCCATGTTGTAACTTCCGTAGATAATCATCGATTGTTACAAAACAAACAGAATCGATGTAACAAGGAAAACAATGAAACCATCATAGATTTAGTGACTAAAATGCTTACTATATTGTCTTTTAGTTTGTTTTTTTACTCCCATCGTTGCAAAGACGTGGTGATAGCAATTCCCACGTCTGCGATTGGCTGTAACCCAGCGTTTACGCTAGAGCACATGTCTACTGTATCCGTAAACAAGTTGGATTCTACAATAAAGTGAAACTATTTTTTACAATCCAAAAGAATGTCTATATCAATACTATATAACATTATAACTTTCAATTAATGATTTCATTATTAACACCATAGCTTTAAATCATACTAAAAATGTAATATATTTTTAAGTAAGATATAAGCGAGTTTCGTTTAGTGACATAAGTTTAAATATTACGCAGCATCTTCAAAACAGTTTAATGCTGCAATGTAGAATCTTTTTGTACATTATTGTGAAATGTTTCAATGAAATAATGACTTAATTCTATACATAAAAATGAGAAGCTTTGAATTTTTTTTTTCTAATCTAGAAACTATTTTGAATTGATAGTACTGAAAGAGTATGCTTCGTCTGTGTCATAATGAAGTTGTGTTTGAACTCGAATAATCACTCAAAAATGCATCCACATTTTTAAGTGATTTGCCATTTAATTTTTAAAAAAATCTGAAATTTACTTGTCGGTTCACGCACACACACACACACATGTATTTATATATTCGACTCAATAAGACACAAATAAGCTTATAATCTCTTTTCAATTAAATGTCAATATTTCAGTTGGGAATCTACATTAATTATTTGAGTTGTCCAATTTCAAAACTCGTTAAGCGCCTTCCAGATTTTTCGGAATTGAAAAAAACTTCTGTAGAATTTATTTTTCGTGCTGATTACTTGAAATTCGGCATTTTAGTGCAAAAGTTCGTTCTGAATCCAATTTCATCAGTGTTTTTCCTGAATTTGGTGTCTTTTTCATGTTATTTAACTAACTGATTTGGATTTACAGAGTTTTGCTGCTGCATGAAGTATTTATCAAGTTTTGAAACAGTACGAATTCATCATTAAGGTACAAATTCATTTATTCTAGGCCCCGCAGTCGTCACATACCAGATGAACAGAAGAAATTAGGATTAGGTCAATTTCGTACAAGCAATCATGCAGAGCTGGTGCTATCTCAATTGATTCTTCGAGATGCATATTAAGATATATGTAATTATGTTATGTTTTCATAGTCCATGCATAACAAAAAGTGTTTTCTTTGGTAGTTGGACATCGGAATGTCTAACACAGATTGTAAAATTGTAGATATAAGCTTGCCATGAATAAGCTACCTAATCCGGTATCATAGGGGAGATGCAAATTTGTACGGCAGTCGGATGATAAAATGATTAAAAAGTAAAATTATGTTTCAAAAAATAGCTAAAAGACGATTAAAAATTGATTTAATCACAGTAAAATACACAAAAGCCCCGTTCATTTATAAACGGGGAAAATATTGATGCAATTCTGGTAATAACGAAAAGAACAATTGAGAAAAAAAAAAAGCCTGAAATCTAGTGAATTTTGCAGCCTAAAAGCATGTACTGAGTACGAGCAACTGAGGATATAGAGAGTTTTGATGCGGGTCGAATCAAATGGATATAACGAATTATGCGGCAGTAAGCAAGATGGATTTACAGAATTTTGCTGCAATATCGTATTTTCGGAGCTCTATTTCCATAATTTAGAATATATTTAAGGCATTTTTTTTTAACGGGAATGCTCAAAGGTTGGTGTAAAGAACAAAATGGCGTTATAATCTCAGTTTTGAATTATTTAGATTTAACGAGCTTTGCATTCAGGCAACTCATTTACTAATTGGTTTCGCAGAGTACAGTGTTTTACGTATGAACTTGAAAAAATGGAGGCCAAAAAATGTGCTTATCAAGACCTCTAAACTCTTTTTTTAATATTTTAATGTTGCATCTGCAAGCTTTAAAGAATTATAAATTAATCTATTTGACATCAATTATGGATTATAAATTAATCGATTTATGATCGTTTAGAAGAGCTCATAAATTTTTTATATGGATTTTTTTCTATTCCCTATATTTATTTCATTTCATGTCCTTTCATTTTTACTTATTTATTTATTTGTGAGCGCGCGCGTGTGTGTATTATCATTTAATCCTTTTTCCTTTTTAATTTCAGTCCTTTCTTTTTTTCTGTATGCAAATATACGAACTGATTTTCAGACCAATTCCTTTGAAAGTAGCTATAAATCCATCAATTAATTTTTTCATCGAATTACAAACTAGACTAATCGCTTTTAGTCATATATGCTGTAACGTCAAATTGTATGGGCTCTGGAGGCTTGAATCCACCCAATAATTTGGTATCGTAGCCAATACAGTTTGAATTTTATTTGGTCTATTTCTTTTCTCTTCTTTCCAGTAATGGAAAAAGAAGTTTTGTCTTCACATGAATAAAAATTATTTTTGTTTGCAGATGTGTACATATGGTCATCCATAAGTTTTAAAAAAAGTAACCGTTTGCCAAAAAGTAGAGACTGAAAAGTAAAAAATGACATTCTTCGCTTTTCTGAATCCATGTCGATTGGAAATACTTTCTTGTTGAAGAAGGGGGGTACAGTAGCGCACACTGGATTTTCTCTTGGAGGGGGTCCAGCCCATAAAGCTGCGACACCAACCACCTGAATTAATGCGGATTCTTTTATAGTAACCCCCCTTTTACTGTGTTTATTCATCTTAATTAGTGAAAGTAAGAATTTGATAATACGTTCCAACATATTTAAATGTAAAAATTACATGACGGTTTAACGAAGGAAAACTGATAACTCTTTTGGGTGGGGTTCGGACCCCTTGGACCCCTCCCTTGTGTACGCCACTGACGGGGGACTATTTGAATATCATAAAACGTGCGTAGAATTTTTAACACTGTTATGTGTGAGTAAAAATTTGTTTATTTTGTTTACGTTTTCACCACCAGCATACGAAATAGGTCCATATTTTATTAATACAAACGGATTTTGCAAGATGAAGTGGTTTTGCAAGGTGAGATGAGGTCTCTAAAGGTGGTTTCTGTGACATGCTTACACTTTTAGGATCAAACGCGGAAAACATTTTACAGTGAACTCTGTTGTGTATAAATGTCATTCCTGAATGAGTAATTTTTTTTTTTTTTTCATTTAAAATCGCAACATAGCCTACTCCTAGATAAAACAAAAAGTATGTTGATAAAATAAGAGTTCATGAGTAAAGAATGATCTTTAAATTTAGTACTTATAAATGAATGTTCATATTTTAATTTGATTTTTGCCTAATCTTTAAAAACTTTTTCTCAAAAATAAATGAATAAATAAACAATAGTAGAAATAATTTTTTCAAACGCCTAGAATTCTATATTATTTGCTTCTTCTGCGTGTAAATCAGTTTATGTCCCCGTATATGGATGTTTCCTTTGTGTATGGATAGAGTTCTGAAATCGTACAGCTCCTAACATTTTCTTATTTTTTAAAATTTGGCTATTTAATTAAGAAAAAGTCTCAGTTCGTGACTCGTCTGTTAGTTACTTCTGATTTTTAAAATCCTCTCTCTTTTATAGATAATAACTCAAATTAGTATAGGTAATTGAGCCATATTCATACATCTTACTCAAAACTAATTATCCAACTCGTTTCCATCCAATTCAAAGACTCTTTTAAAGCAGCCTTTCTCAGAAGTTTGGACCATTTTATCAGAATATTTTACAGACCACCTGCACCCAGGCTCTCATTAGATAGCAGATTTTCGCTTTTTTAGCGCATATTTGCAGAAAATACATTTTTAAAATAGTATTTAAAATTGCTTTATTCTTATACGTATTATTAAATAAGAAAATTGTTATTTATTTCAAGAATCCACGATTGTTTAGTTTTCATAATCGCACATTTTAAAAACAGGAGAAAAAATTATTAGCTCTAACAAAAAAGAATAAGCCATCGATTTTTCCATAATTGAGTTGTCTATTTGGATTTGTATAAACAACTAGCTGAAGTACCCGTTCTTCGCACGGGAATGAATGGACTTTTTGATATTACGATTTGCGGTGATTACTATTCATTGTAATAAACAGATATAACAAAGTGGATATTGCGTTATATTGTGTCCAATAATCATGCATACCGAATTGCAAGGCTATCGTTTGTACGGTGCAGAAGGCCATGCGGCGTAGCGCAATCTAGTGGCGAGTTTTAGCAAAACGGATACGGCGAAAATATTTTTCGTATTCAGATATCGATGTATACGAATTTTCATGACTATCGGCTGGACAGTCCTGAAGTTCATGTGTTGACGCGACATCTAGTGGCAAGTTATAGGAAAATGGATCGCGCCAAACTCTTCCCCGTGTTCAAATATCTATGTATACCTATTTTCATAGCGATTATTTGCACAGTCAAGAAGTGATACACTGCAGGGCCATCTAGTGTCCAGGCGCGTAGCCAGGAAAATTTTTCGGGGGGGGGGGATATGCACCTGGAAAAAATTTCGGGGGGGGTGGGGATATGAACTTATATGTGTATAAATAGACGGAATTTTATCACTAATCCCAAAATTTCGGGGGTTGATATATCCCGATATCCCCCCCCTGGCTACGCCCCTGAGTGGTTCAATAAAGTAATGATTTGCTACAGCGCCGTCAAGTGGCGAGTTATAGCAAAATGGATAACGCCAAAATATTCTCATTGTTCAAATAGCTATGTATACTGATTTTCATAGCGACCGTGTTCAACTATCTATGTATACCAATTTTCATAACGATCATTTGCACAGTCAAGAAGTGATACACTGCAGGGCCATCTAGTAGTTAATTTAAGTAATGATTTGCTACAGCGCCGTCAAGTGGCGAGTTATAGCAAAATGGATAATATACAATATAAATAGAATATAAATATACTCATTGTTCAAATAGCTATGTATACTGATTTTCATAGCGACCGTTTGAATGGTCAAGAATTTGGCCTGCTGCAGCGTCATCTAGTGGCGAGTTAAAATAATAATACATTGCAGTGTCATCTAGTGGTGAGTAACATCAAAAGGAACGCAGTTAGAATATATTCTTCGTGCTCAAATGTGTAAGTATGAAAAATTTTATGCCGATCGGTCGAACGATATAGAAGTTGATGCTTTGCAGCGCCATTTAGCGGCAAGTTACAGCAAAATGGATAGTGAAAAATATTCTCCGTGTTCTAATATTCGCGTGTACCAAATTTCATCGAAATCGGTTGGACGATATTCGCATAGCAAACGGCTAAACGGAATAGAATTCAACGTTGTGCTGCGGCACCAAGTGGCAAGTTAAGGAAAACGGATAGCATAAAAACCTTCTACATCATAAAAGACTTAGGTGAACCAAATTTCATCGTGCAACGGTGCTCAACGGTGCTGGAGTTTTTCAACCTCATAAACACATACCAACATTCATTTTTATCTATAACCAGTGTTATTATATATACCAGTCTCAAATAAAATCCAGTTTCAAATCTAAGCCTCGCCAAAGTGCCAACATACGCCATTTTGGAAGAGTTTTTTCAGGGAATCATTCGAAGCATTGACTTAGCAGCAGTCAATATGGGAAATGGTTCGACCGCCAAAGAGTAACACGCATTTATTTGAAAATTGGAATTCCTTAATACAGCCGATTTTTTTTTTAAATTATCAACTATAATGTGTTTTATTCATCGTTACTCCGATGTACTAAATGAGAAGATTTCAATTTTCTGAAATTTGGCGGAATTCCCCCAACTTAAAACAATGTACTCAATTGGCGAGAATTCTGAAGTTAGATCGCTTGAAATCCCTTAATAACTGCATTATTTCTTCACGGATCATTAAAATTTAACGCTGTATTCTAATAAAACCTTTGCACTTGTTTTCAAAAATCGATTTCCTTAAGCTCTCAATAAATTGCGCCAAGCCGAAAACTGTGCAAACCGCTAGAACTCACTTACTCAAAATCCATATTTCAGCCATTTTATTTTTTCGCCAAACTAAAAAAATTTACACATTAGCCTCGGAAATCTTCAATTCTTATTGTTTTGCGTGTAAAGCATTACATTCCTGCTCTGATTTCCCATGCACACGATATTATAATTTAAAAAAAAATAACCTTACGAATATAAACTAACAAAAAAAAAATCATTATTATTCTTTTATTTTTACTTTGAGAATTTAAAACATTTTATTCGGCAAAATCGCCACACATGGCAACCACGATCCTTATTTCACACTTTCTTCACTACAGGGGTTACAATTACGGAAAGCTTTTTGCGTGAAGAGCATAAAAAATCTCTTAAATTCCGGGAACGGGTGGACTTTCAAAGTTTTAAAGTGGACTACGATTTATTCTATATTATTTTACATATCTGTGCTAAATTTCAGGCCGATAGGTCCATTTTTGTGGATTTGTATACGAATGACATTTTATTCGGCAAAATCGCCACACATGGCAACCACGATCCTTATTTCACACTTTTTTCACTACAGGGGTTACAATTACGGAAAGATTTTTGCGTGAAGAGCATAAAAAATCTCTTAAATTCCGGGAACGGGTGGACTTTCAAAGTTTTAAAGTGGACTATGATTTATTCTATATTATTTTACATATCTGTGCTAAATTTCAAGCCGATAGGTCCATTTTTGTGGATTTGTATACGAATCAAATCCACAAACAAACAAACAAACAAACAAACAGAATTTCATTTTTATTTATAAGATGAGCTGCAAGGGCACGTTTTTGTAATATTACATTTCTGAATTTATTTATTTATTTTATTTTATTTATTTTGCCTATTCTAGCATTATACTTTGATAATTGACGTACTATAAATTTTTCAGGTTCCAAATATTGCACTAATAATCAGTTTTACGGGCATTTGTGTTGAGAGTCACCGACCAAACATCCCTTCTTCAGTTCTGTCCCATGCCGGTTTGTCCATAGGTCGTCCCCACCGATCCACTTTGACGAAGATAGATGACTTCCGAGCTGCCAGTCCCATTTCTCCAATTGTCCTACCACCTCCACCAATGACAGTTGCTCCCTCCAGTACTGACCAGCATTTCCAGTGGTGGGACAGCAGCCCCGAGCTGGTTCAATCCGGGTGGTACGGATTCAACCGCTTCACTTCCCGATCAGCCAGACACCTGGACAAAACCTCGAACAGAAAAGCTCGGGCTTCCTACCTTCTCGGCGAGAGTACGCAAGTGCAGCCCATGACCAGTTTCAAAACCAGACCTCAACAGCGCAAGTACGATGAAGATCTTGTCATACACGAAGTCCTCAGAGAGCTCCAGAGGCACATCCATCCCCTGCCTCAGAGGGGTCAGTATATACAGCCTCGTATCATTATGATTGACGAAGCGTTCGGCCTTCCCCCGGGAATTCTAGTACCCGTCGCAGCTCGTCCGCAGCAGCACCATAACATACCTCTTCATGCAACCTACCGCCGTCCACGAAAAGACATCAGGAGGCTTGCCAGTGCACCTTCGCCAGTTACCATTAAAGTAGTCCCCCTGAAAATTTCATCCGTGGACATTGCGAATGCGCTGAAAACGATGTCCTTTGTTCCCATTCCGTTGGATTTCTTGAATACGGAAGACAAAAATTCCGGCGGTAATTCTGACATAACTTTCGACGACAAGCCGACATCGGATGATGAAGAAGAAGACTTACCTCCACCGTCTTCTCATGTTGCCACACCACTGGATAATCCACTGGGAATAACGTATGCTGATACTCAAAGGACAGAACATTTTATCGGCAACTACCAGCCACGAAAATAAAACGCCATAAGTTCAGGTGTTATCGTCTTTTTAATTTGCATTACTTTTTATCATCATTGGAATATGTACTTAATCACAGAGTATTCGCGCACAAGTTATATTAAAAGTGTACATTTTAAGGTACTAAGATTTGTATCCAGTCATATTTCATTAAACATTTTGAAAACGTATATGAAACCATTATTATTATTATTGTAAACAACGTATTTCAAATCCTACGAATTAAATTATAACCCAAATGCATAAAAGTCCTTTCAGACAAAAATTAATTTTCCTAATAGATTTGCGGTGTTACGAGAGCTTCATGTTAACCCTTTAACGCGCAGTGTTCCCGCTCTGGGAACACCCAACTCTGACGTTTTGACTGTTGCCCGTCACGAAGAATAGATCTGATTTCTATAAAAATAGTTGCGGGTGAAATAGCTCCACGAGAATCCTTTACTTTTTAGCACGCCATTCCCCGTAAAAAAAAAATTGTCACGATTATTTTTAACAGCACTGACATATGCTGAAAAATGGAAGAATTCGAGAACAGCGGGATACATTGCCCAATGCTGAAAAAAGGGCAGCCGTTGCCATCGCTCGACTTAACTATCAGCAAGATGGCGGACGATCGAAACGTTCATCGCGTGCCACAGATCTAGAGACCCTTTTTTGACGAGAGCTGGCTGTGCCGGCGAGTGTAGAGCGATGGCAACGGCTGCTCTTTTTTCAGCATTGGGAAAGGGTTGCGCCTCAAAGGTTTAAGGTAAGAAAAATATAACATGATACTAATAGAGTACATACTCGAATAGTTTTTTGATAGGGTGTGTTTCTATGAATTATATTTCTAAATATGATTTGATAATTCATAAATAATTTGAATACAAAATTATTACAGAAAAATCGTTATCATTACTTGAAAGTTAATATGAAAAAAAAAAAAAGAATAATGATGCATTCAATATTTTAACAGTTATGATTTAGTTTACAATTTTTCTTTAACATTAAAGAAGCCATTTTTCAGTGCTTCATATCTCATACACTATTTATTGAACGTTTGTGTATTGGGTTTTTTGCCATGCTCATTTCAAATTTCAACAGAAAACACAGGGTCGCCATCGAACTTCGTAACTTGTGTTTTCTTTAAATATCCAGATAACACGTTAAGACAAAAGAGAAAAGAAAAAAAAACACTTATCATAATAGCATACAGTGAGTAATCGAATTGATGATTTGGGATTGAAAGAAGATGAACTATTGATTATTTATACACAGTCTGCAGTGTGATAGTCTCTGCTTTCTACAACCTGCAAATAGAGGTCTGCGCCGGCGCGCAACGCCGCCGAGTATTTGTACCACGTTGCCGCCGCTGAGGTCTAGGCCGGTGCGCCGGCGAAGAACGTCGATTGTATGCTACGACGTACAATCGGCTTCAAAACTTTTTTTAAAATTGCACCTAAACTTTCAACTGCTTATTTTTATCTAGATACTTCTTAACCTTTAATAGGCCAATGCTCCCCGTTGGAAACACCAAATTAAAAAAAAAAAAAAAGCAGATATTGTTAAAAGATGACTTAATTTTTTGAAACACAAGTTCCATTTCTATCATTAGTGGGAAACTGGATAAAAAAAATCATAAAAATAGTCATTTTCATAAGTTTTCATGGAGCTATCTTCATACAGCCCTCACCCTCTTCAAACTTCATTCATATTTTTATCTAAATTTAAAAATAAATCTTTAAATTTAGATCATGCTTAATGTTTGCTTAAGCATGCTTAATGTTTCACTTATCATTTAAACTACCCATCACGATATTCCGTTTTTGAAACCAATGCAAAAGTTTGTCAGAAGTCATTAGTCAGAAATGATCAATGTTCCCAATTGCGAACACAGTGAAAATTGTATACATTTTCCCTCCGTTTAAATGATTAATATCCTTTAATTAACAGATTAAAACACAATATATGCAAAAAATTAATTTAAAATATGCCTGCATCTGAATTCGATCGCTAAAAGGTTAACACTAGTAGCTTGTAAAGATACAATTTAATTTTTTTTAATCAATGACGTAATTTGATTGATTACAAACTGTTTAAACATTGCATTATACCTCAAAAGAACGTAATAGGTTTGGAATGGTTCATAAAAAGGGTTATGGAGAAGAAAAAAAAAGCTAAAAAGCAAAAAATGTATCAATCGTATACTGATAATTAAATGTATGGTGTATGTGCCATATAAGCAACATAAACCTATCCGATTTTGAGAAAAATCTATTTTCTTAAGTTTTGCAGTAAAAATATTTTAAAAGTGTACCACAACGCCAAGCTCATACTCAGGAACCCCACAAGCGACCGAACGCATATCGCCCTGAACTGGGAGATGGAAGGTGCCTAATTCAAAACCAGGTCGTGTCCGCCGACCTAACGATTCGGAGTTTTCCTCCGAAACTTAGCATGTATACGGGTTAGAACCCTATAGAAAGACCCCCACGGAGGACACCCCCACCCTCGGCCTTGAGCACTACATCGTCGTTTTTGAACTACAATCTTTTACATTTCATTAGGAATGACATATTTTTGACATATGCTGACATATTTTTGACAGATGGCAAAATGATGTTCTGTAGTCTAATTAAATTCTAGAACAACACTCCTTAAATTTTAATAAGAGTAGATTTTCTACGCTTTTCATTTACTTTGAGTAATCCAGATTTGAATTCTTCAGATAATGACAGTTTCTATAATCTGTATAGATTATAATCAAAATTTAGAAAAAAGAATTATGTCTGTCGATGATTTTATCATAATTTACATTTTTAGTTAAATATTCCTTTCAGCAAAATACTTTAATGCATGCTTCTGCATCAAAAAAGTTTGAAAATCGCTTTTAACATTTCCATCTGAAAGTTAATAATGTTATTAGGAGTAATTTTTCTCAAACAGCAAGGAAATTTCTTATGATTTAATTTACTGCATTAAATAATATCTCGGAGAAAATCATCATATTTTAATTTTCGTTCTTTAAATCTGCAGCGTTTATAAAGTTAAATTTCTATCAACCTGTTTTCTAACATCAGAAAGCATATATGCATCGGTTTATGTTTAAAATAAAGTGGCATCATTTATTTTATAATACGTCATCGATCACTCTTGTAAAATAAGATACATATAAAATTGCAACATGTATTTTATTATAGGTATTTACAAAAGAGAATTAACAGACCAACAATGAGAAGAATGAAGTTCATAAATACACACATATCCACACCGCTTACGAAGATTTGCATTTCTGTAACTGGCTCCCAGATAAATTAACCCATTAAATTCCAAGTCCATTTACTTTTGGTGCCTTATGTGATATACAGTGCTTTGAGGCACTTCATGGTGCAGTGGCTGCCCGATGTGCCTCAGATCGTGGTTGGCATGAGTGTTAATCACTGGACTGTACCCATACCTTAAAGGGTTGTATCCGTAACCATGTCCATAGCTTCTCAGTCCTCCTAATCCGTGTATACCACTCAAATGCCTGAATCGATTCAGAGATCCGTCAATGTCAGAGATGTAACCGCGTCTCAAGAAGAATTGCCTCAAAGGCTCGCGTTTTGGAACCAAGTGGACATCTCTCAGTTGGTGCTCGTTGTTGTAATCGGAGTCAACATGGCCGCCCCTGTTGTGATCCGCACTCAGGTCAATGAGGATATCCTTGCCTCCATGGACTTCTGACCCGTGATGGTGTTTGTTGCCATGAGCGACAAGATCTCTGAGCGCATGTCCTCCTTGGTTGTAATGTCCCTTGTTCTCGTTGTGGTGGTATCTGCTTCCGTGGCTGTGGGCATTGTCGGACTTGTCGTGGTGCTTCGTTTCTCGCTCGTACCCGTATGCCTTCTCGTAACCGTACTTCTTTTCTCGCTCGTAGAATCCGCGGTCGTGCGATTTTCTCACGTGGTTGTCCTGTCCTCCAGAAGCGTGAAGGGCAGCGTGAGCACCCTGGTTGTGATGAGCGTGCTGGGCGATGTCTCTTATTCCGTGGTTTTCGCCGTGACCGTAATTTCTGGATCCGTGAGAGTCGTGGATGTTCTGGAGCTGCCTGTGTCCACCATGATCGTACTCGTGGGCTCCATGATGTCCGTGATGTCCTCCGTCGTCGTAATGCTCTCTCACCACCACTTGCGAATGGGGTTCTGGAACGTAATAACTTGCGTACTCCTCGCACAGGGAAGCTGCTATGCAGCTGAAGAGGATTAGGCACTTCTGAAAGAAAAAAAAAGTTATATTGCAAATTACTCGCGTGGTATCAAGAAGATTACAACAAAAAGTACCTCACACTTATTCCTTGAACATACCTTCATTAGTATGAAATTCTTACAAAATACGAACATTTTTATCATTTTAAAGATAAACTTCCTCTGACACATCATTAAAAGAATTATTATACATAATATATCAAACAGCTGAAAGTTTTCCGTATAAGTTCTTCCCCCTCCCCAAAGTATAATCCATCAGATTTATTCCACAATTGAAATCCTAATCCAAAAGGGCAACTGAATATTATTATTTTCAGAAATTGCTAATGAGAGAAACTTCGTAACCAAACACATCGATGCGTTAGCCAGTGGGATATAACAACCTTGAAAAATATTGATACATGTCATGAGCTATTGCAATTTAATTAATTTTAGATTAGACTTTTTCGCCCGAAAACAGATGCCAACACAGTAGGTAGAATGGGTAAGTCGTCATATTTAACGTTAAATATCTCGCTAACTATTTCACTTAGAGAACTGAGATTTTTTTAATTAATTTTCTTAGACACAGAGCAACATTTTTTTTTTAAATATAAGAGATAAGAAATGAGGAACCATATTCAAATTCAATTTTGTATTTTAATATGTGTATGTGCACAGCCCCTAGTAAAAAGATTGCCGTTTCTGAAAACTACTCTTTATTTGACGAACTTATCTAGTTGAAAGTATGTTTCGATCATTTAACAGTTTAAAAGGTAATCGCCTTAACATACATTTTGAGTCACCCGGTATAATTTAGCTAACTATCTGACGACGTATCATTGGTCATACGCCTCCCTCAGAATTCTATCAAAAGTCGACGAGGCGATTTTTGGTGATATATCGCGAAATATGTCGCCAAAAGTAAGTCTCTGATGCCAGCTGCATGATATTACTAACTAATATTTGACGAGAAATTGAAAAACTCTATTGTGATAACATGAAGGTTTGGCGATTTCAATAGGAATTTAAAATACACTCATGTCCATAAATTAAGGATAATTCAGAATCACACAGAAATTGATCTCTAAAATAAAAATTTCACCTGTGGAATGATCACACACATCTTGAAGAAGAATATGCAAATTACAGGAAACCACCAGATGGCGTGGATGGTACGTCACAATGACGAGAGTGTAAGAGAGGGGTATATAAGGAATGGTGGCAAAGAAGTAAAATTGTTCACAAGCGCTGTGAAAGCCTTTCAGTGCAAAAATCGCATAGTTATGGCACAAAGGAGGCATTTGGATGATGTTTTACGTGGCAGAATTATCGGACGACTGGAATGTGGATGTACCCAGCTGGAAGTATCCGAGGAACTTGGAATCGCCCAGAGTGTCATCTCCAGACTTTGGCAACGATTCCAAGATGATGGTAATGTGAGTAGACGTTACAGCACAGGTCGCTCCGAGTTACAACGCCGAATGAGGACCGCTATTTGGCAGTTACTGCCAAAAGAAACAGACGGAGTACAGCATCAGACCTGTCTCGTCAGCTCTCTTCAGCTACCGGTACGACAGTTTCAAGGCAGACCGTGTACAGACGCTTAGGGCACATTGGTCTATATGCTCGTAGGCCTGTCAGATGTGTTCCACTTACCGCAACTCACTGTCGCCTGCGATTAACCTGGAGTAGAGAGCATGCATTGTGGACACCGCAACAGTGGTCTTGTGTGATGTTTTCCGACGAATCCAGGTTTAGTTTGGAGTCTGATTCTCGCCGGACATTCATCTGGAGAGCTCCAGGTACCCGTTACCACCAAGAGAACACCATTGAAAGACACCGTTACGGTGGTGCAGGATGGCTCGTTTGGGGAGGAATTATTCTTGGTTTCAGAACTGACCTGCATGTTCAGAGTGTAACGATGACAGGCCACATCTATCGGGATGTCATTCTGGAACAACATGTACGTTTGTTTCGGGGCGCCATGGGTGCTGAATTTGTGTTTATGGATGACAACGCCCGTCCTCACCGTGCAAACATTGTAGACGAATGCCTTCAATCGGAGGATATCACACGTATGCATTGGCCAGCATACTCACCGGACTTGAATGCAATAGAGCATGTGTGGGATATGCTTGGCCGACGAATTGCAGCCCGTCAACCCCCTCCCACCTGTCTACCGGAACTTCGGAGTGCATTGCTTGATGAGTGGTGTAATATTCCCCAAGATCAGATTGATCATTTGATACTCAGCATGCCTAGGCGTTGTCAGGCCTGTATTGCATCGTCCGGGAGACATACTCCGTATTAACCATCCTACTAACCATGTTATACTGTTTTTTGTAAATAGGTTCTTTTTTTAAATTTGGTCAAGGGAGTAAAACTTGCAATTTTTATTAATTATGTCAAACATATAGCATCTTTTTTGCTTTTTACTTTTTGTTTAATAAATAGACTTTACAAATAAGTCAAATTTGTTTTGCTTCTTTCTCTTTCTTTGCCTGAACTTCATTATCCTTAATTTATGGACATGAGTGTATATTTGTTACTCACGCTCTGATTAACCTATTTACATGGCTCAAAAGACAATGTTTGCATAAATTATTTCTCTGTAACCGCAACTGTGAGAGCTGTATTGTTTTAAGCTATCCACATCGCAAGCGCATACTGAAGCGCATCTGAATAACTAATTATATCTGAATTCTCATTTCGATTGGTTGAACGGAACATCCGCTAAAGGTCTATCTATCTTGAAAGTTGTTTTTATGACTACCCTGTATTTCGAAGTAACTCACTCAGAATATATTTTGATATTTCTTTTTTATGTGATAAACAAATTCAAGAAAGAATGTTATATTATTGCGATTAAGTCTTTTTTTTAATTCAGTGGCGGGATTTTTTCCTGAGTAGGCATCGGCCTCTATTAAATCCAGAACTCTTGTCCAGTTTATTACAGTGGCGCCTAATGGGTAAGACAGAGTTGTCTCCTGTAAAGTGACGGACGAAATGATATTTCAAGCCTGATTGTCAGTCGACACCGAATCCGTATTAAAGCATGCTAAAACTCTAGGAGGGAGTCAAATACCATATCTTGTCCCCTCCTATTTGGGCGCCCATCTACCATTCTAAATCTATAATCTTGGAGTTAACTTTCTCACAAAAATTCTTGTTAGATAAATTCATACACTAGATGGCGATACTTACTCTTATGAGCAATAATAATAGGCAGAGACAATCTTTTCGAGGTCAGTCTGAATGAAAACAACAACGTAATTACCCAGGCAAATACAATGCGCAAGAGAAACACGAACAGGAAATATCTTTGTTTCAAAACACGTTCGATTTAGGGATGCTTCAGTTAACTCCATGCAAGCATCTCCCAAACTATGCATTGTTCCGAAACTCTAAAAATTATTTTTACAGGCGCTTGCACTCTCTCTTTTTTCATGGTTTCAGTGAAACTTCTCATCTCATTGCCTTACATAGGGGGAGGGGTACAAAGGCGGATCCAGGGGGAGGGCGCAGGGGGCGCGCCCCCTCCGAGAAAAGTATATTTACACTAGATAAATGGGGCTTTCACCAATATTGAGTGTTCTTTACACTAGATAAAATGAGTATTTGCGCCCCCTCCGAAAAAAGTTTCTGGGTCCGCCCTTGGAGGGGTATTCCCAACACATCGGTACCAGAATTCGGGAAGATCCTGCCAACAGACTCTCGAAGAGAGCTAAGTGCAGAATAAAACGTTCTCTGTTTTCTTCCTGGTCTGTGTTTAACCCTTTGAGTCGCAACCCTTTCCCAATGCTGAAAAAAGGGCAACCGTTGCCATCGCTCGACTTAACTACCAGCAAGATAGCGGACGATCGAAACGTTCATCGCGTGCCACAGAATCTAGAGACCCTTTTTTATGACGCAGCTGGCGGTGCCGCACACAGCCAGCTGTTCTCGATCTGTGGCACGCGATGAATTATTCCATCGACCGCCATATGGCTGGAAATTAAATCGAACAATGGCAACGGCTTCCCTTTTTTCAGCATTGGGCAATCTGTCCAGCCGTTCTCACATTCTTTCATTTTTCAGCGATGTCAGTGCTGTTAAAAATAATCCAACTTTTGTTGCGGGAAATGACGTGCTAAAAAGTAAAGGATTCTCGTGGAGCTATGCCACCCGCAACTATTTTTATAGAAATCAAATCTATTCTTCGTGACTGGCAACAGTCAAAACGTCAGAGTTGGGTGTTCCCAGAGCGGGAACACTGCGCGCTAAAGGGTTAAAGAAACTTTTCGGATTTCGATGTTCTGCGTTCTATGAATCCCCCCCCCCCAACCGGTTATATTTTATCTTGTACAAGGAGCGATCGTAAAAACTTTTTTAAGAGCTGCAATTCAAAACTTTCTTTTGTCTTTCTCTTTCCCACAAACTTTCATTAGGATTATGTTGTAATGCTATATTACTTACTAGAGATGAGACGGGCTCATTCCAAATGGAAGCCAAAGTAAGGAAGGATTAAGAAAGGGGGCGGAAGGAGCTACTGTCCCCCGAGAAAAAAGAAAGTAATGTAGAGGATCCTATTTTACTTCTATGAAATGGATGTATATGTCAATCTTCTAACTAACCGCTCCCACCGATAGACTAACCATTCCCTTCCTCAACCAAATTGCATTAATCAACCGCTGAGCCAAAGCCCTATGCAGACAAGGTTTACTCAGGAGGAATTTCACGGAACAATCAAATTGCGTTGCTATGAAATGTATATTTTTCTGAAAAAACTAACATATGTTCGCTCCGGAAATGCAACATAAAGTGTTCCTTATAGTTCATTCATTCTATCTATGAAGAAATTAAATTTCGACAGGCAAGGGAAAAGATTTTACACCAAAGGAACGTTTATGGCATCTTGAAGGGATTCTGAGATGTGTCCAAAATGTTTTCTTGCGACCTTAATCTGTAGGAATCCCCTTCCCCTCACACAGAGTGCGAATTCACAGAGATGACGGGGAGATTGTTCCCTGCTGAATGTGATGTCCTCTATCCTCAGCTGAGTCCTTGCCTGCGACATGCCACTTATCCCCATAAAATTTCAACTTATATCAAAGTTTTTTTCATTGATAGAGAAATCGCTAAAGCAAACTTTTGACTTCCTGCGATTGTAAGATGTCTTTCTTGTCTTGGGGAGTAAGTAACCCTTCGATGTCGAGCGACTCTACTGTAAGAATATCACTGAAATTAGCTAGTTGCATTCTGTCTACTCATATATCTCTGCACATTTATTTCCCATGCTCAAAACACCAAACAAACAAACATTAAGAAATGGGCTCAATTTCCAAAAGCACTTATGAAATAATAACAAACGACATGAAATAGCACACTATTGCTTAGTTAACCTATTTGCTGAATTTATCCCAAAAGTATCACATTAAAGATTCTCCTTCTTTTTGTTGCAATCGCTGTATTCCGTCATGGGTCACGTCTCACTGTGACCCAGCATAAAGCTTTCACAAGATAATCGTTGCTGTCCACATCCTTCAAAAAGCTAATCACTGGGCGAGGTTTTCAAATATTTAAGTCGAGAAGCAACGATGAGTACACAAAACAACAAAGTAACAAAGTTTGCACCCTTTAGTAACAAAGGGTGCAAACAGGTTAAATGAAATAGGACTCGGTACAATTCCAGTTACTTATAAGTTTTTAGATATATTCTACAAATGTTATCGTGAATCGGGGCTTCTCCCTCTCAGGCAGGATCGCAGTAATCAAGCATTTGGGAGTTGTGATAAACGAGAAGAGGGGAACGTGCCTTTTCCGACGTTTGTGGTGTCTGCCGAATTTTTTTAATTTAAATGTCCTCCCATTGGAGAAAATTGTGTCACATCGCATATCTCATACTGTCACAATCCCTATCTTTTTTCCCCTTGGGGGAGGGATATATTTACACCCAATTATATGTGCTCAGAATCGTTGTGTCTAGAGAACACGAGTCCCAGTTCAAAACCGAACCTATTATTATAAATCTCTATTGCTAAAACCTTTTTGCTCCTCTGCTCTAACATCCTGTGCGTGTCCCTATATTGATTAAAAGAAAATCGAGAAGCTTTTAGATTTTTTTTTTTTTTTACTGAAAATTTAACTTCGTGATATTAATTTATTTTAAGTGCTTTAAAAGCACATGAGAACAATCGAAATAATTGTAAAATTAAACAATTCTATGAAGAGACAAAAATACTAGGAGTTGAATAATACTAGAAGTATTTCTCTTTAAATCTCAATTGTCTTTCCAATAAATGGTTTGATTGAATTCATTTGTTTTTAATACATATGCTTATTGTTTGCAATGGATGCTAAAATATTCCATTTTTCAAAACTCGTTACACATTTTTAACCTAAATGGCAAATTTTTGTTTGTCATGCCTGCTTTGGTTTCTTAGTAAGTATTTGCATCTAATGGGGTTTTTCATTCATAAAGAAAAAATTCCGTTACATTCTAAGAAAATCGAATAATAAATGCATTCTGTTGGGTTCATTAAGGGGAAAGTGATGCTTCACTACCTCTGCCTTGAAACTGCGTGACGGTCACGAGCAAATATAAAAGCATTAGTCGAACTAAAGTTCGAAGTTTTGATTCATACATAATTTATCTTATTCCTGGGCATAATCAACCATATTACGCTATAGAGATTAGGGATTTCACAATTTCTATTGTATTAAAAAAAGAGTTAATACACTTTAAAGCATAGTTTATTTTTTCCATCACTTTAAAGAAAAATTACTGTAATTATATTAAAACACTCATGTAACAGAGAAAACAATTTTTCAACTTCTATCTTCAAACCATAAAATATCCTAATATACTGATAATTTAAACTGCAATATCCAAAATTGATTTTTTTTTCAAGTTGTCGCATACGGTTATTAACGAAGGAGGTTAAAATCATAAATAAAAATTAGCAATGAGTTTTATGATGAATTCTTACAAGAATGTTCTTATAAAAAACAAAGTGCAAATGAGAGTTTCAGATATATTTTTCCTACAATGTTATGTGTATACGTGAGGCCAAAAAAAAAAAATAAATAAATAAAAAATAAAGAATATTTTTCGTTCATTAAAGAATGCATTATAAATAACTGCCAAACTTGATGGTTTAGTCCGAAATATTCCTTTTATTACATATGAAATATAATATAATTATTACATATTTTAAGACAGAGTAAAAATCAGAAATTAAATTAATTAATTTTAAACAAGAAAAAGGGTTTCGGGAAAGAAATTATTTTAAAAATAACATTATTACTATATAAGTATTTTGTTGAAAATAGTGTTTTAAAAAATAAACAAATAACATGTTTTCAAATTAGTGAGTCCAGTGTTTAAATCGATTTCTGTGCATTACTAACACATACTGTAGATTAAAGAAAGTTAATTGCTAATTTGATTAATTAACATCAAAAGATGGTGTTAAACTTGTTATTTTCGAAGTTGGAATTTCTTAAAATAAAAATTTTGAGCTTAATTTCTTTACATTCTAGAATATCTTGAAACATTGCAGCAGTTTGTATTTCAGTTAAGGAAATGTCTTATCTGTGAATAGTTTAATAATTTGTGTTAATTTATCAACCTCTAATAATTCGGAACTCTTCCGCAATCAAATGTTGCTTTATTGTGAAATTAGTATAAAATATACATTTCTCCAATATAACGGTTATAAAAATTGTTGTTATTTGAAAAAAAAAAAAAAAAGGAACAAACCTTTATTCATTTTTATAATGAACAACAAGAATTACAAGCCAATGCATTTTAAGTATAAGGTATGATATGTAATGTAATACATACATATATATAGGGTGGTCCTAAATTATAAGTCAAAAATGTAAAGGGTGATAGAGGGAACCAAGAGGATTCAGAATCATATAGCAATGTGGGGTCGGAAACGTCGTCTTTATTTTCCTAAAAATATTTCAGTCCCAAAATGGGTTTTATAAACGAAAGTTTTCAACTGCAACCGTCAAAAGGTTTTTCTAAATTATTAATCAATATTTTATTTTTTTTTAAACTAACAATCCAAAAATATTTTTTTAATAGTTTCATTTCAGTTTCTTTTGTTTCATAATTTGTTTGTGTGTTAAGGTATTTAATGTCAGTTTGTAAGACTTTGAAAAAATAGCCTAGAAGTTTTGTCTCGTCTCGTAAAATCCTTAAATCGTAATGTTAAAAATGTGTCTCGTCTCGCAAAAAAGCTGTAAATCTCTCTCTTGTCTCGCGTCCATCCCTATTGATCCAGACTTGAAACTTATTAAAGGGAAGGTGAAATTTTATCAAAATCTGTAGAACACAAAGAAATAATTGTTTGCTTATGCTGAGTATTTCAATGAATAACATTAAACGAAATGTTCTCGGCCTATTTCGACGACCCTGTGTTTTACTGCCAAGTACAGCAAAATAGCCAAAATGTCACAACTTCTCCAGTTAGACAAAATTGCCAAAAAAACTATTTCTTTTGTCAGGGGTGATTAATATCAATTCTGACTCAAAAACTCGTCAAAGGGAAAATCAGAAAGAGCTACAGCTACAGCTGGAATGATAATACCAAAAAAAAAAAAATGTTGTTTAAAGGCTTGCATTAATAATTAATTAACTTTGTAAAGAAAACACGTATATGAAAAATAGTTCAATACAAACGTTTCTTGTGATACAAAAGTACCGCCCTTCTTCAGCTTTAAATAACTCCTCCAGCAAGCAGGATGAGAAACTTCATCTCTTACTCTCAGTTTACAGCCTGCGTGAAAGTGAGAATTCTTTACAGCTGTAGAAAGATGGATCCTTTGTGCCACAAGAAATATTAGCACTGTACTATTTTTTATATGTGTGTATCATTCACAAAGTTCTTTATTAATTACAACTGGAACCTGAACAATAATCCCATCTAAGCGATTTTAAGTGAAAAATAAAACTGTTTCAAGTGAAGTATTAAATGAAGTCAGCACATTTTTACACTTACCAAAAACATTGTTATTCCACAGTTCTCTGAGTCGATACTGACATTTTTTGGCTCCCTGCTCTTTATATACCCCAATAAATATTCCATTTGCATTTTTCGCGCGCTCCACAAAACACATTCTCTGAATCAGTGTCACGTGTCATTCCACGGTTTCAAAGACACGATATTCGCGGAGTTCCCTTCCAAAATAACACTTATGCAATCGACGTCCATTTGAATCCGGGGGGATTAGGAACAAGGTTTGTGACGCCATCGGTAATGAAATTAAGATTATTAATTCCACTGCGAAAGGGAGAGGGAAAAGGTGTATTATAAGATGAGTGACACAAGTTAGCACGCTTTAAAAAGATATTGCATCATTACTCCCTTTTTTTTATGGGGCTGTCAAAATGACATAATAATTCTTCAGTCGTTTATCAGAAAAATCTATGTTAGAAACAACGAATTTTGTTCTCTGTTTTCGATTTATGACCATTTAAGCCTTTAACGCGCAGTGTTCCCGCTCTGGGAACACCAAACTCTAACGTTTGCCAGTCACGAAGAATAGATTTGATTTCTATAAAAATAGTTGCGGGTGACATAGCTCCAAAAGAATCCTTTACTTTTTAGCACGTCATTTCCCGCCAAAAAATGGTCACGATTCTTTTTAACAGCACTGACATCTGCTAAAAATAGAAGAATGCGAGAACAGCTGGATGGATGGCCCAATGCTGAAAAAAGGGCAGTCGTTGCCATTGTTCGATTTAATTTCCAGCTATATGGCGGTCGATGGAATAATTCATCGCGTGCCACAGATCGAGAACAGCTGGCTGTGTGCGGCACCGCCAGCTGCGTCATAAAAAAGGGTCTCTAGATTCTGTGGCACGCGATGAACGTTTCGATCGTCCGCCATCTTGCTGGTAGTTTAGTTGAGCGATGGCAACGGCTGCCCTTTTTACAGCATTGGGCAAGGGTTGCGCCTCAAAGGGTTAAATAACATTCAAATGTCGTAAATATATTAGTAGAAACCAGTTAAATCATTTACTTTACTAGTTAATAACATGGGCGTCGGCAAAATATTTCCCTTGAAAACAGGGGGGGGGGGGAACAAAGATTACTTTACCACAGGGTTTCCATACTGAAAAGAACAAAAAAGTACCCAGCCTACAAATACGGAAATAGCGTACAGCACGGAAATAAAACGCAGCGTACAAATATCAGGGGGACGTAAGTGTCCCCCTTGGCGGTTGCCCCGAAACCTAAAAAAAGGTTGATAAGCTATTTACTGACGGGTTACTTAAGGCAAATCAAAACCCCAGCAGGCCTAAAAAATGGAGAAATCTAATTTGAAGAAGAAAATGTTATTCTATTTATAAGCTATAGTTATTTTCCAGAGCAGAAAAGAAAATCAATAATAATTATTACCATTATCGTTTATGTATTCGTTTTGTAATTGAAAATAAAGCAGATGTGTAATTATACATATAAATTTTGCTCAATATTTCTTATGAAGTGCCCTTTTTTTTTTGTCTGTGATTGTCAGTAAATTTACGCTAAATGCAAAATTACTTCAACCATAAGGTAATTGATATTATGTGCTTAATAATAGGAACGAATAAAATGGTTAAAACTAATAAAGAACTTAGTAAATAACATGTATATAAAATGAAACAGTATGGACAGTTTCGTATAGTACCAAGAGTCCATCCTGTTTCAAGTGTAAAAAAAGGGGAGAAGACACATTTTAAAGCTGAAAACGAGAACCTTTGTGCCATCCAAAACAATCTACACTGTTTCATTTTATACATGTGTTCATTTTACATATGTAATTAAAAATTATAAAGACTACCAGCCCTGAGGTAATTCAATGTTCAGCTGTATTAATTTAAACGTTATAGGACTTTTATGGAGTTATATTCCAAATAATACGTGAAAACTGAAATGTTTATTTTGACTGAATTGTTATTTACTTATTTATTTATTAATTTGTTTATTCAGATTTAACATATGGTAACGGAGCGCACACCCCTCATCTTTTTTAAGATAAAAAAAAAAAATCAATTGTGTCAGCCACCGGTTGTACTCTCTTGTTCTTTCTTTTCCCTTCCGACCTAGGGCTCAAGTATCGTAGAATATCTGTGACAGATATTTCTCGCTCTCGGATAGTTAAATACTTCGGAAAAATAGCCGCAACTCTTCTTTTGGGGCTAGCACGATGAGTGTCGAATAAAACAAGCGAGTATTTTTGTGCATGCAAAGGTCTATCCGAAATTCAGACCGATCAACCAATCAAAACACGCGGCTTTCTCCCCTTTTCCTTAAACGAAGGCATTATCTTCAGAATTTTCGAAGACTCCGGAGACATCCTTCAAGAGTGCAAGCCTGTTTTTGAATGATCCACCGTGCTAAGGAGAGCGGTTCTTTTGTGGAAGTACTTAACACTCCATGATACACAAAATAAAAACCCATCCATCTTGTACTCTCCGATACCGGAATGTAAGTTTTCGCCTTCATCCAACGTGTCGGGAAAAAGCAGCATTATTTCCGATCATGAATACGACAGTCAAACAATTACGATAGGATCGTGCTAGGGCATATCGGATATTTCACGGATTGTGACGTCATGAGAAAAGAAGGCTCGATATATTCTCTACCGAAAGCTTTCCGATACTATGGTGGTAGAGCCCCTGAGGAGGAAACAGATGAAGGTAAAGGGATACTAATCCTAAAACAAGCGCTTTCAAGTTTTGTTCGAAATTTTACTCCTTTTCAATTTATTAAAATTTTCGAACGTGTGATTATTTGACACGTCCTGGTGAATTACAGTCGACGCTCGTTCTTACGAACCCTTATGGAAACCTCAAATAGTTTGTAAATCGAAAGTTCGTAAAATCGAGACTACGGAGGGTATTCGGGATCATAGCTAGTAAAATCAGACGTGTTCATAAAAACGAACGTCGACCTTATTTACAGCTATAAATGGCAATTTACGATTACCTGTAAATGCTATACGTAATTAATGAACATTCCTTAGTTTTTGTTTGTTTTCAATCTTTTCTTCGCACAATTATTCAGGCTCAGGTTTAGTCGTACGAAAAGTTTAAGACAAAGAAGTTCCGGAGATGAGGGGAGACGCCCTCCGTCCTTCCCGTACTAAATAAAGACAAAAAACAAAAAAAAAAAATGATTCATTGAGATGCATATTGTTTCATAATGCCAGGTAATCCAAGTAAACCAGTGATATCTATTAAGAATCAGTTTCTAATTTTTTATCCCTTCATCAAATCCCAGCTTACTAGTGTGGGCGGAGCTTTTTTTTACATAAGTAACAAAAAAAAAAAAAATTGTTTCTTACCTAAAAGGAAAAACATTTGATTTTATAGGATCTGGTGGTGAATCTTTTTTGTCTCCGCAAAAGATCCTTGATTATGTCATAAATAATTCAAGTATTGTTTATATGAGCAGAATACAAATCTCTACACGAAATAGATAATAAAGTTCTATCTTATAAATAAAAATGAAATTCTGTTTGTTTGTTTGTTTGTTTGTTTGTTTGTGGATTTGAGTTGTATACAAATCCACAAAAATGGACCTATCAGCCTGAAATTTTGCACAGATATGTAAAATAATATAGAATAAATCATAGTCCACTTTAAAACTTTGAAAGTCCACCTGTTCCCGGAATTTAAGAGATTTTTTATGTTCTCCATGCAAAAACCTTTCCGTAATTGTAACCCCTGTAGTGAAAAAAGTGTGAAATAAGGATCGTGGTTGTCATGTGTGGCGATTTTGCCGAATAAGATGTTTTAAATTCTCAAAGTAAAAATAAAAGAATAATAATGATTTTTTTTTTGTTAGTTTATATTTGTAAGATTATTAATTTTTTATTATAATATCGTGTGCATGGGAAATCGGAGCAGGAATGAAATGTTTCATACGCAAAACAATAAGAATTGAAGATTTCCGAGGCTAATATGTAATTTTTTTTTTAGTTTGGCGAAAAAATAAAATGGCTCAAATGCCGATTTTGAGAAAGTGAGTTCTAGCTGTTTGCACAGTTTTCGGCTTGGCGCAATTTATTGAGAGCTTAAGGAAATAGATTTTTGAAAGCAAGTGCAAAGGTTTTATTAGAATACAGCGTTAAATTTTAATGATCCGTGAAGAAATAATGCAGTTATTAAGGGATTTCAAGCGATCTATCTTCAGAATTCTCGCCAATTGAGTACATTGATTTAAGTTGGGGGAATTCCGCCAAATTTCAGAAAATTGAAATCTTCTCATTTAGTACATCGGAGTAACGATGAATAAAACACGTTATAGTTGATAATTTAAAAAAATTCGGTTGTATTAAGGGATTCCTCTTTTCAAATAAATGTGTGCTTTACTTTTTGGCGGCCGAACCATTTCCCATATTGATTGCTGCTAAGTCAATGCTTCGAATGATTTCCTGAAAAAACTCTTGCAAAATGGCGTATGTTGGCACAGACTGGGATATGTAATGATACTGGTTAAAGATAAAAATGAATGTTGGTATGTGTGTATGAGGTTGAAAAACTCCAGCACCGTTGCACCATGAAATTTGGTTCACCTAAGTCTTTTATCATTGAGAAGCTTTTTATGCTATCCGTTTTTCTCTAACTTGCCACTAGGTGGCGCAGCAGAACGTCGAATTCTATTCCGTTTAGCCGTTTACTATGCGAATATCGAACCAACCGATTTCGATGAAATTTGGTACACGCGGATATTAGAACACGGAGAATATTTTTCAGTATCCATTTTGCTGTAACTTGCCGCTAAATGGCGCTGCAACACATCAACTTCTATACCGTTCGATCGATCGGCATAAAATTTCTTATACTTACACATTTCAGCAGGAAGAATATATTCTAACTGTTTTCCTTTTGATGTTACTCACCACTAGATGGCACTGCAATGCATTATTATTTTAACTCGCCACTAGATGACGCTGCAGCAGGCCAAATTCTTGACCATTCAAACGGTCGCTATGAAAATCAGTATACATAGCTATTTGAACAATGAGAATATTTTGGCGTTATCCATTTTGCTATAACTCGCCACTTGACGGCACTGTAGCAAATCATTACTTTAATTAACCACTAGATCGCGCTGCAGTGTATCACTGATCGCTATGAAAATAGGTATACATAGATATTTGAACACGGGGAAGAGTTTGGCGCTATCTATTTTCCTATATAATTTGCCACTAGATGTCGCGTCGTCAGGGCTGTCCAGCCGATCGTCCTGAAATTTCGTATTCATCGATATCTGAATGCGAAGAATATTTCCGCCGTATCCGTTTTGCTAAAACTCTCCACTAGATTGCGCTACGCCGCATGGCCTTCTGCACCGTACAAACGATTGCCTTGAAATTCGGTATGCATGGTTATTGAACACAATATAAAGCGATATCCATTTTGCTATATCTCTTTATTACAATAAATAGTAATCCCCACAAATCGTAATATCAAAAAGTCCATTCATTCCCGTGCGAAGAACGGGTACTTCAGCTAGTTATATATATATTTTAAAATTATTAATTTAAGTTTTTCTGCTCTAAATTTGTGAATGATTACAACACAGGGGAAAATTTTAAAGTAATTAAATAAACCTCTAACTGAGCGTTTTCCTCCAGGTGTAACGTGAATGTGAGTATGCATTAGAACCCCTTAATAAGTCCTTTACCCAAGGCATCTAATCCGTTAAACTGATAGCTAGTGCAGCTTTGCCTTAAAAAACCCAGCCCAACTTTCCAGTATGCGGACGCCAAAATTAACTCACGCTGTTTCTAAAATGCGTTTGGTATTTGTATACTCATCAAATACCACCACGGCAGTAATAGTTCTATGTTAAAAACTAAAACTAGTTACAATCTAACGGTTCAAAGTCAAAGAACAAACGCTAGAACTCTTGAAAACAATTCAATTCTAACTTTTATTTCCCAACGGAAATCTTCACAAACTCGTAAGAGAGTATTCAATTTAACAACTAGTTGCCATCGGCAAAACGAGATACTTAAAATACATATTTTGTGGCTAACTCTGTCATCTTCAAGAAAAACTAAATAATAGTAATAATAATAATGCATTTTCAACACTAATGTAGCTTTGCCTTAAAAAAAAATAAACTACATGACTAAGAAAAATTCAGGGTTTTTTCTTAATTAATAATTCAAAATTATGCAAATTGCAGTTAAGAAATTTATCTATTAATAATAAAAAATAAATTACTTGGCATCTTCATAAGTAATTTGTAAATTCACTTATTTAAATGTGTAAACTTAAACAGACATTCTAACAGAAAACACTCTTATGCATACATGTTATGTATGAAAAAAAAAAATAAATAAAGGAGAAAGAGAGAGTGCGAGTTTAACACTCTTTTAAAACTTTTATTATTTTACAAAAACGAAGTTGATTGCTGTTTCACAAAACAAAGTAAATAGTTCGAGCTCTCGTTCGAGTTCGAACTATTATTACATATGTGTAAATTATAAACGAACTAATTTAAAATAAATTTTAATCAAAATACTTTTTATCCATGACAAAAATCTCACAGAACTTTATAGAAATAAATTTGTTTAAAATATTTTTTTAATTTATTATTGTCAGCAATTAATTATTTTTAAAGTTTTACATGTTACCTTTATCTTTGGTTTTAATATTATCTATAAAAAATAGTTTTTTTAAGGCTGATTAATATTGCTATTTAAATCTGAGGTTTTATTAACCTGATTGAAAATTACAGATATCTTATAAATACAAGCTGTAATGTTAAAATATTTAAAAAAATAAATGTATCGTTGTGTAAATCTATACTTACAATAATTAAATTAGTGTATTTGTATTACTTGATTTTGAGCTGCTGATGATGATTAACATTTGTGGTCATAGGATTTGTGCATCTATTTTAATTAGAGTAATAATTTTTAATATGTAAATGTTTTATTACAATTTTTAATTTTTTTTTAATTTTGGGTATGAACAGGAGCACCCCTAGGATACATAGCGCCCCACTGCAAACGTTATAAAGGCGCCCCCATTATGCTCTAGATCTTTTTCTCAGTTTTTGAGTTAGAAATTGTGCCCTTCGAAGATGGCGCCCCAATGTGTTGCTTACCTTGCTTACCATATAGGGCGGCCCCTAGGTATGAAAAATTCATTATTATAACAACATTAATTAACGTAGTGCATATAAAGAAAATATAAGAATGTTGACTTAACATTGTTTTTATATGTAACCCGATGTGATATGATTTATGATTTATATGTAACCTTTTTATGTGCGATGTTCATAATAGAAAATCACAGAGTCTCTGCTTCACAGTTTAAAAAAATAATAAATAAATTATACCGTAATGAATTGCATAGTGTTCGGTCGGGACCTTTATATCATTTGGTGTTAACCGATTTTTCATGTTAAGCGTTTTCGCATTAGACGTATTTCACTGCATAATAACACTATATTTATTAATGATAACATTAATTTTAAGTTTAAAAGTATAACTTTCCTTGATTGTATAAGCATGATGTATTTTTGACATTGGGGATTAGTGTTTGTCGTGGTCAAGGAAAGGTCAAGAAATCAAGTTCACTTTATGCGGTTGACACCCTGTTTTATTTGTAAATAAGAAGCAAACTCACTGAACCTTTTAGTAAAGTCATGGAATTATCTATAAAAATCACAGTGTGCCACAAGCAGACACAGGTGCGCGCGGCTCACACACTTCTATGTAGTAGAGACGCTTTGTTGTTTAATGTGACTCGAAGACACAAAAACGAAATTTGATTCCAATAATGAGAATGAGTGTAAGAACAGGTACTCTGCGTCTCTTTTAAAGTGTTAGGCGCCTGCGAGATTCGAACTCATGATCTCCCGTTTACTAGGTAACGGGGAGCGATTGACACCCCTCCCTCCAAAAAAAAAAAAAAAAAAAAAGCCACGGTGCCTTCCATAGATAAACATAGTAAATATGTATGTTGGCAGCTTTTTTTTTAGCGTGACACCAAGACACTATGACAAAAATCCAATTTTAATAAAAAGCTTTTCTCTCTTAACGTTTTATGTTTAGTATAGAAAAACTTAATTCAAGGTATTATTGTTATTATCATTATTATCCAATAGAGTGACATGTTTTGGACCTTGCTAATAAACTCCTGATGATAAAATAAAAATAAAATAAATAAAATTCACATTTTAAAACAGGGTAATTTAGCGAATTTCATTTTCAGGCGTATTCAAAACAGGCTAAGTGGCACTCCGTTTCCTCAATAGCATCAGAGGAGGCACCAAAAGCTTTGCTTCCATGCATCGTTACGGCTGATTTCCTCATACTTCTCATGGCGATGGCCATGTGAAAATTATTATGATATGGATGCTTTCAGCAGAAGAATTCCAGTTAAAGAAAGGTCGAATATAATAGGTACTTAACGAAAAGTGTTTTGGCTGCTGTTTGTTTATTAAATTATTTTTTTCGTTGCTTTATTTAGTCGCCAGCTCTATTTTTTTAAGTGAATTTTTATACAGAAAGATTTATTTCAGTTTTAGAACAGTCACGTCTGAATTTGCATTTATTCATTCTTTTTAAAAGAATCAGTTTTCAGGTCTGCCGCTACCAGTAATGGAGTCCCGTACTAATTTTAATGCCGGGTTTCTCCCTATATTCATGGCGCCGCCTACACCGTCTCTTCTCTGGCACTTAACACTCCAAAATGAATATTTTCAAATTTCCTGAAGGAAAAAAAACCTGATTATTATTAAAATACATGATGTATTCATACATTTTGTGTGTGTGCGTGTGTTTGAGATATATTTGTTGCCATAACAACTACTTGCACACAGTCTTAACCCTGTAATAATTCTGGTAAAGCTAGAATTTAAATTTAGAAACTGCGAGTTTTACAGTAAACTTTTATGAGTAATGTTAGTTATAAACAAAAACAGTCATACATTTAAAACAAAAAGAAACAAACAAGGAAAATAAATCTGAACATTAGTTTTTATTATGTTTTTTTTTTAGTATAATAAACGACAAAAATCAACACTCAAATTTATTACAAAGGTTTATTGGTTATTTCTTAAAAACATTAAAAGAGTATAGAGAACAGGGCAATGATCTTTTGCAAGCTTTCTGATTCGTTGAATTTGATAAGTGTGTCAGTTTTGCTGCAAAATGGATGTTGGATATTGTGAGTTATGCATCAAAGCGAAATTTTCAACATTTTTCCCCCAGCCTATATGTAAGGGTCGCCCAAATGAAAGTGGCACTACAGGAAGTTTGAGAAATTGTTTAATATTATGAATATAAATTAGTAAACGAAAAATAAATAAATAAATAAAAATAAAAATAATAAAATCAAAAAAGGTTATACAGGCGTAACAAGTAGGCTAGACGAAGTTACATTGTAGATTTAAAACAAGTGTCCCATAGGTCAACGAGGGGATGGATACCCTGGGGGAGAAGCTCCAGGGAAAGGTTGCAGCCTTTCATACAGAATTTATTTTAATACCATTAAACCATTTCTCAAACCTCCTGTAGTGCCACTTTCATTTGGGCGAACCTATGTTGATTATGGTCTAAATCAGTGCTCCCCAGCCTTTTTATCTCCTGTGGACCGGTCAATGTTTTATAATTTTACCGCGGCCCGCTGAGAAGGGGTTCGGGGATGATGATTGATATTTGTAATGTTCGATAACGTTGAAGTTATAATTTTTATTTATAAATGACGTTACATTTATTTATTGCTGAATAAAAGCAAATTTTATTTATTTGTTTCTTTTTTTTCCAGGAAAGCACATTTATTTTTAATTTTAGAACTGCAATATTAATTCATAATCTTCAAATGATTAATAAATAATGAACTAATTTAAAATAGTTACAAAATTTCTTCTGTTACAAAGGTATAAAACCCGACCCCGAGCACAAACTCGAGAGAAATACACCATAGTAAATAAAATGAAAATAATTTAATGTTCCTTGTGCGGACCAATACCTTTTCATCCATGGACCGGTATTGGTCCGCAGCCCGGGGGGTAGGGACCACTGGTGTAAATCATTCCTACAGTCCAATTCGTCTTTAAAAAACGAATACGGTGATATAAATAACTCAATACCTTAAAAAGTGGATAACGTGACTTTTGCATCCGCACCCTTCATGCTATTTACAACTAAACTTTAACATTAAAATTACGGCTAGAAATGATAAGGGTATAATGCAGCATTCTTCTGCATCTGCTTGCTGCAGCATAGGAGTTTTTGAGAAAGGGGCCGATAAATCCGTTGAGGGATGGAATAAAGTTATTCTCCAGAAAAATTTTCAACGAGATATAAATTTTTAAAGATTAATATATACAGCGTGGCCATAAAAAATTTCCCCGATATATGGACTTCTAGACGTAGTTCCGTTCAACCACTTGAGATGAGATTTCCCATACAATTATTCAGAGATATTGGCTTAAGATTGGGATTGTTTAAAACAACAGATCTCGCACGGTTACGGTTACAGTGAAGAAAAGTTCAGAAGTTTTACAGTGGCAAAACACCCATTTTTTTCTGCGAAAGTTGATCAGCTCATTGAAAAACTCTAAACTGCTCTGGAACGATACACGTCAAACGAAAATTTGTGGTGTAACACATTTGCAAAGAAGAGTTTTAACGAACCAAAAACACAGAAAGTGCGTTAACGCAATTCGCATTAATTTAGCTGAACAGACAGTAGAAATGTTAAACTAACTGTAGGGTACTTTTAAGTCCAATAAAAACAATTTCTCTCTCTTCAAATGGGCTGTCATTGGTTCGTTACAATTGTCTTCTTTGAATATGTCATAATTCACCATATGTTTATTCATTGTCACTGAAGTCCGTGCATTCCTTGACCGTGTAAAACCAAAATTTTGTTTATATACATTAGCACAACTAACAATGGCAATGAATAAACACGTATACCTCGTCATGCTACTGCATTACTTACAAAAGAATTTACTTCAAAATTTTGCGCTTACTTATTAGGAGGACGAAATGGAACTTTTTAAACACTAGATTGTTCTTCAGTGAATGAATTATGCGTTCGAAAATTCCGGGGAAGGGAATTAACAAAACTTTCCCCTTGGCTGCGATTTTGGCTTCTGATGGTCAGTCAGTCTGAATACATAAAATTTTATAAGCTTTAAAATAGCGTTTTTTACTTGATTTGTGTAAAACAGTTGTTATGTCTTCAGTTTGATAATTGTAATTCTTTAAAATTAGGGTATTCCTTAATGAACAAAACGTTGTTTTTTTTTTTTTTTTAAATCTTAAGCAATTGGTAACTGGGGTAGTGTAATACGTGATTTAAATGATAAAAATATTTAAGATAACCACTTTACATTAGTAATTTAGAAAATATTTCATTTATCAGTATTTAAGCCGTCTTAGGGGAAATCCCAGTTCGTAGCAACACAAAAAGAGCTAAATACTAATATCGAGATAATCTTCTTAAGCTAATCGTTACAAACTTAATCCATCGGTATTGGGTAACCTTTCAAGTTATTTTACAGCTGCAAGTAAAAATTCTTTTCTTTATTTTTAACAAGACCTTTAAAACAGCAGTTGTGGACTTGCACATACTACAGACTTTAAAAACATATGCTTTTTATAGATTGAATTTAAAATTTAACGCTGATTTAATTAAATTTTTTTCTCTAAGTGACGTTTTCACAAAACTTTCCTCATACGAAATCGAATAAATGAAATCACTTTTAATTAAAACCATACGAGTATTAGAATTTTTAGTGTAGTTAGAACAAGAATTTAGGATAAAGTATCAGAAAATATTTTCATTAAAAATAACTCCGAGTTTTGGTGCCATTCACTCCCATGTTAAAATCTGCTTAAAGTATTTTTTTTATCTTACAATACTGATTCTGACCCTTATATTTTCCGAAAATGTATCATGTAAGGAATGTATGGTAATCATGAAAAAATTCGACTTTGAGATTTTGATGAATTTACACGTTTTGAGGTCTGAATTCATTTATGCTATGTATACAGTGATGTATGTATATATGTGTGTATGCGTGCGTATTTGAGTGAACACGACAGCACCTGGTGCATTAGATTACATTCAAACTTGGTATTTATGTATAAATCTTCCGTAGCATGAGCGGTATCGATTTTGGTGTGTATACCACGCAAAGTTAGGTTTTTTTTTTTTTTTTTTTTTTTTACAGAGCTTCAAAAGGAATTATTTTACATTTATGGGTGGAATTTCTTGAAAGCGTGCTAGCGTCTAAACGGTGCACTTGATTGAGCACAAATTGGGTATTATATTATAATTTAAGGGTCTGTATAGAGTTTCGTGTATGTAGAGCTAATAGTTTGATCACAGTATTGCAAAAATCAATTCTGATGGATTACGGCTTATGGACGCAAATTATTTAACGTGCGCTACTTTCTAACCAATGAATCCGAAGAAGTTCAAATTGGATATGTATATTACAGATCATCATCACACAACTGTTATAAATTTTGCTGAGAGAAGTGCTTATAGTTTCTTTTTACAGGGCTACGAAAAAGAATTCTCTCAAAATCTTGAAAGTACGCTCGCATCTATATGGTGCATTCGATTGAGCTCAAAGTATGTACGCATATTATAGGTCACTGTCTTACATAGAGTACAGAATTTGGTGTGTGAAAGGCTCGCAGTTTTTTATTGAGCTACAGAAAAAGTATTCTTATATATTGCAGCCTATTCACTCAAATTATTTGAGTTGCATTAGCGTCTGAACATCACATCGAAATGAGTTGAATCAAATTTATGTAAACACTTGGTAAAGATCAAGTGTTCGAAAAGTCGAATGGAGCCACTCCAGATTTTTTAAAATATTATACATGGGCAAAAGTATTAAAGTTTTAGATTGCACTGCCTTAAATGCATGAAAAATATTCGGTATTTTAACAGCACATTTTTAGTTAAGAGCTACCACCTAGAGGACGATTTTCAGATATTAATGAAACATTAAATATTGTATATTTTAATGCGTTTAAGAATGTGTCATCTGAAACTTTCCCATACATACAAAAAGCTAAAAGTCAAATTTCTGAGAAAGACAAAAATATGTAAAATAAACTTTAACATGGGAGCCAATGGGACCGTCTAAACCTTTTAGGAAAATTTAAAGGATATTTCTACTTGGTGAAGGGTTTATTTAAAAAACTTTAATATTTTACACTATTAATGCACTTAAAAATTGAAAGAATGTATAGTCACTCCTAGGAACTGAAATTACAGCCCGACGAGTGAATATATTCAATACTTGAGAAGTCAAAAGTGACTTCTTTGAAAGAAATTATTTGTCATGTTATCATGATGAATCTAAGATTCCATTTTTAGTGACCTTTAAATTACCTATTTAATGATTACCTATTTAGTTACATAGCATTTAAATTATCTATTTAATGATCAAATTTGTAGCCTAATGGTTTTATTTTTCGGTCGAGAATGAATAATAAGTAGATGTGAAAATCCCTCATACATGTACCTTAAAATGCGTCACTATGTATCTCCTAAAAACAGCTTGTTAACAAGTGACTGAAAGTCATGGTATGATTAAATGTAACACCAAGAAAATTCTATGGTGCTGCATATGATTTAGGAATTAATGCATGCTTATTTAATGAGAGTACGCATTTCTCCAAAATACTTTTGCAATTTTGCTTATTTAACCTAACGAAATGAAGCACTGAAGCTATATTTTTTAAACATGTAATTAAAAACAAGGTCATATTACCTCTGGAAAAAAATAAATTAGGACTATTGTTGTTTGGAATGTACAACAAATCATACTTTGTCAATAAAAACCATTCTACCTAAGCGAAGTTAATCCGGTATTCTCTGAAGAACATTCTTCGATTGGTCAACAGAATCTCGTTACACTCCCCTGGTTTATATTATCCTTCTAATCAAAGGAAAGAAACACTGAATCACTAAGCATCTTGAAATGTCTTTTGATAGATTAAAATCAACGGTTCACTGGTTGTCGTAAGTGGAAAATACAAAGCGATGAAGAAACTGTATACTTTTGTGAAATTTGGTATGAAAAAAAAATGGTAGAAAGACGTTTATTTCAAAGAAGATATGGAAACGTAAAACTATGTTTTAATTAGCAATGGCATTGCAATGAAGTTATCACCTGATGATGTTTTATGATTACCTTATCGCATGACTAGTCCAGGTAGTCAGATTTTAAATTATTATTAAGGAATTATTTTTTTAGTTAGCTATAATATATATATAACGACTAGTTAATCAAAAATATATTCTCATTTATTATTTACACCTTTTTTCCAACGTCCAACAACATTTTCAATACCTGATTGGTAGATATCATCCGATTTCGTGACTCGAAAAAAGATAGAGACGGCCAGAACGAGATGCGTGTTTAAAATTTTCATTTTTGAACTTCGCATACCTATCATGAGCTGTTCTTTTAGTTATGACACTCTCTCTACACACATCAACAATGTCACTAGAAGCTTTTGCGACTTTAAAACCTTGATTAGAAGCAAAAAAGAAGGTGGTGAAAAAAATTCTCATTTTTCAACTTGACATTCCGTTATAATGATCTGAAAGAACACAAATTAACTAGAACGAAAAACAAAACATACATTCCGGTAGAACCATTTGCGTAGCTACGATGGGAGGTGGTGGTTAGGGCGGTCATAACCCCCCCCCCCATGAGAAACTTTTTTGTCATAGAAACTGCATTTCCTTCACACACACACATGATATATATACATATATCAGTTGGAGCAGTCGTAACCTTCTCCATGAAACATTCTCGGTACGCCACTGAGTAGAACAAAACATATTCTTTCGAGTGATTTAAAACATTACACCTAAAACATTTAATGACTAATGGAATTCTAAAATTTTAAAAAATTGTGAAAACTTAGATGCCAACAAAACAAATAATATTATCTTAATTGACTTGATCACTCTTTCCTAACCTTTTTCTCTTTGCAAACCCTATCTAAAATCCGGGGGGGGGGGGGGGGGGGAATGACAAACGCTTTGAGTAGAGTCGTTGTGCTCCAATATATTTTTATTGGACACATCTTGAGGTACATTAAAGCGTCTGAGCGTGTATTGCTGAAGCATTTATTGAACATGTGTGAGAAACTAAATGGATATAATGTATTGAATAACAAATAGACATAGTACATTATGATTATGTCAAAACGTAGTTATTTGCTCGTTAAGGCAAAACTACACCAGGGCTATCTGCTTAAGGGGGGGGGGGGGGTACTTTGGCCGAGGATTTTGATTATGTAAAAAAGCTCCTTACTAAATTAAGTTTAATGGAATTTAGTCAGTCTTTTTTAACCTCTTCTTGGTCAGATTTTCTTCCGAATTTCGCTCACCTCTCCCCCCCAAAAAGAAAAACCTTTTTTTTTTTTCTAGACTTGTCAACCTTTACGGAATATTATTAACCACTTTTTGTTAACAGTATGTTTTTTCCCCACAGCAACAATGAACTCATACATTGTGGCGAGAATTTTCGCTATAATCTTGCTATATTACCGACCAAGAAGGAGTTAATTAACTGTTAGATCACTGACTGCTGGACTCTGCAAGTAGCTAACCCTTTGAGCAACAGAAACTAAAAAATTCCGTTTACTGTGCTCCATAGTTTTCAAGTCTTTAATTAGCTTGGTCTATGTACATCGGTCAAAATTTGTATACGGATTTTAACTGATTTCCTGTCGTGCGATCGAGCTAAAACTTTACATACACGTGTAACTCCAATGACACTGAGTGCTGTAATTTTTTGATACTCTTTATACCTTTATCTACCAAATTGAGAATTGCCAAGAATTTCAACTTGAAAATGTTACTTTCCTCTTGTTTTAGTTAGACAATGACTAATGAATACTGGTTAATATAATATTAAAAAAATTGAAAAACAATTAATAAACACTAGCTATACGTCTAATGACAGTTTCATAAGCAATTAATGAGTATTTTTCAAAAAAGTCTAGCTCGAAGAAAACTGAAGAAGCCAAGTAATATTTTGAATGACACACTTTTGGAAAATCTCTTTCTTTAATCATAAAACCATCGGTCTGAAAATTCACTAATGATCTTTTTTTTTTTCTCCCCGTTGGCTCAATCTCTTCTCTTCTTCTCTTCTCTATCTCTACTTATTATAAAAGAAGATGTCTGTGTGTGGGTCTGTGTGTCGGCGGCGTTACGGACAAACGGCTACACCTAGAAACACCAAATTTGGCACTGGGGAAGATCTAAACATGAAGTTGTGCACCTCGAAGCGATTTTTTCAAAATTCGACCTAGAATTGTTTTTATTTTATGTTTTATGCGATTTTTGGCATTTTTTCTCACCTAATTCGTAATAACGGCGGAAATTACGTTCGCAGCAACACGGCAGTTGTATCATCGGATAGAGGAGAAAATTTTCTTTTAAAAACAGTTTGTTCGGAATACGTAACATGATTTACTGATTTTTAGGAATTTTTTTTACTAAGTATCTGTTTTGACGAATTTTTCGTAAAATAATTTTAAAACTGCCGCATCTTGAATTCTATCCGTCATAACTTTTTGATATTTTGACAAATCGTGAAACATTCTTTTCTCCCTCTTTTAAAATAAAAACGAAAAAATTATGTAAATTAGATGTTATTTTACGAATTTTAATGCAGCCTAATGTTTAGAATTTAATAGCATCAACACGATATTCCGCCATTCATTACATTGCGATCGCGGCAGGAGAACTTATGTTCGGTTGTTGCCACAGAAAGGATTACAAAAAAAGGTTTTTTCAACCAATCGAGCTTTGAAATGGGATATCGGAATTTCAATTCGCAAGTGAGAATCTATGACGTCAAATGCTTTAAGATACGTACAAATTAAGCCATAATTTTAACTCATTTATTCCAGCTCTATTTTCAACACAGGGAGACGATATTTTGATTAAAATTTACTGTAGAAATAAACTAATAAATTCACGATTATTATTATTAAAAGTGGTATTTTAATCCGGTGCTTATTTAAAAATTGAAATGTCTTCACGGTGCTGAAAATGTTCATTTTAAAAGTTACAAAGTTCGTTTCAAAGCGCGATATATTAAAATTTTTCTATTTACTATTTTTATTTTTATTTTTGGCATTTAATTATGGCGCAGGTGTTGCCTAACGTATGCATGCACGTTGCGAGTATAGTTTTATTTTAACGTTGAATTACGTTCCTCCATAAAGGAGAGCTTACGGGATTGCATTAATTGATCATGGCACGTGTTAAATTAATTGCGTTGCCACAAAAAGGATTAGAAAAAATGTTCTTTTTCCAACCAATCGATTTTTTAAATGGGATATCGGAATTTCAATGCGCAAGTGAGGATCTATGACGTCAAATGCTTTAAAATACGTAAAAGTTACGAAACAAATTTAACTCATTTATCCCTGCTCTTTTTTTAACACAAGGAGGCGATATTTTGATTAAAACTTACTTTAGAAATAAACTGAGAAATTCATGATGCTAACCGGGGTATCTTTTACGGTAGTTAAACAGTGACGTCATAAATTTTTAAAAATGCGTGAAATTTTTAACTTCTGCAACTCTAACGTCCTCTCACAGTTATAGCGATTCTAAATAGCTCCTCGAGATGACAGAGTTTGATGTTTTCAGTAGACAGAACTATGGAGGATTTATAAGATATCTTTATATTGGATACTCATTTATCCCTGCTCTTTTTTTAACACAAGGAGGCGATATTTTGATTAAAACTTACTTTAGAAATAAACTGAGAAATTCATGATGCTAACCGGGGTATCTTTTACGGTAGTTAAACAGTGACGTCATAAATTTTTAAAAATGCGTGAAATTTTTAACTTCTGCAACTCTAACGTCCTCTCACAGTTATAGCGATTCTAAATAGCTCCTCGAGATGACAGAGTTTGATGTTTTCAGTAGACAGAACTATGGAGGATTTATAAGATATCTTTATATTGGATACATGGATATTTAAGTTGGCACCGCTTGAATATTTTTCACCACGGTGAGATTAAATGTTTTGCGGTGCTAAATACGCCAATCCTACAAAACTATGCATAAATTAAATTTGTATGGAGAGCTTCCTAAATAGCAACTATTATGGGAAATGAATAATGTTTATGGTAATGCGTAAATTGCTAAAGAATCGCCATAGAATATAAAGGTCCCATTTGTGCCAAATAATGTAAGCTGTTTCGTTAAATTGAGCATTAAAGAGGGAGAAGCGAAGATAGATAGTATTAATATGCGTAATAGGTAGTATTGGTAGATTTGTAAGGATGATATGAATAAATCCCAATATACAACGTTAATAAATATTTCATGAAATTAAAAGTGTTCTGTTTATCCTTTTTCAAGGGTTGTTTCACAACCAACTGAACGATAAGTAATTCTAATTTGCGTTGATATATCCCGCAGTAATTTCGACAGAGGAGATTACTTGAACTTTTTAAAAATGAAATTCGCAGCTATTTTAAAATAAATAGTTGTTCATTTCATGTAGTGTCTGAGGTATTTAATGCTACAACTTGAACCTCAAAACAGTATGATATAGAAATAACACATTTTGAAAGTCAGGAGTTCTCTGCAAACCGCTAAGCTTTTCACTTTTCTGATCGCGAATGACACTGATGCAGTTTTTTGAGTCATGATATTGCAAATATGCCAAGTTAGTACTCATGACGCAAACTTTACATTATAGGTCAAATAATTTCGCTTTTATTTTAGCTTTCACATCACTGGAATTAAGTGGAATTACACATGTAAGGAACATTTTCGTTTCCTACCGTGCGAAGAACGGGCACGCAGCTAGTGGGATTATAAAGCAACCGGAAAGCTATCCATTTAAAACAATCTTACTTTAAATAGAAGATACAGTCTTGATGTAAGTTGATTAATTGAAGTATTTGTTAGTGATTTTTCAAAAAAATGGTTGTAATGAATCAATGAAATTTATTTTAAGAAAAAAAACTTATTTTTACGGTCCTTCTAAGTACCTTCAGTAGAAAAAGAGTTTTAAAAAAAGTAAATTTTTATGCCAAAAATTGTGTTTTTTTTCCCACACATTTCAGCTCGAATCTTCTAAACTATCGATCAGACATTTTTGATCTTTGCATCACCAGAAATGTCTTTCAATTATAAAAAAATATTAAATCAATTTCGATTCTCTGGCTTTATTTTTTGTAATTTTCAGAATTTTTCGGAAGACTTATCAATTATTGACTTCACTTTCTTTAGATCGTAGCATCCAAAAAAGTACTTCTATGCGTTACATTCGTCCAATGTAGTACATTCTACCAATAATGTATATCAAAAATTTCACTGAATAAGGAGCGTCTTTTCCTAAACGTTTAAGACAAGAACGATAAAAAAAATATAAAATTTTTAATTTTTAACAATTTTTTTTAATCAAAAGTGGTAAAATTTCCTCTCAACCGCGAGTAAAATAATTTTTTCCCAGTATGAAGTCACACCTCCAGTTAAACCAGGACGAATTACACACTCAGTAGAAAGGATGACTCCAAGAGGGAAAAATATAGTTACAGTTATGTCTTTTATAAATAAATTCTCTAAACGAGCTTGATTCTCGAAAACTAATTTATATCTTTTATTACATGTTTCAAAAAAAGAAAAGTTTGATTTAAAACCTTTTTTATCTTATTTGCAACACACTTCATTTATTAACTAAAAACACTTGCTTATCACGTGTTATTTTTAAACTCTAAACCTTAAAAGTTGTATTTAGAACGATTGTTTGCTATTAGATCTTAAAGTCAATTTTCAACCCCCCCTCCTTTTTTTAAGTATTTTATTTGACTTTTTACATACTCTTCTTATTGCAAAAATGCTACCACGAAGATACCTATTATGTACCCAGTGCTCCTTCACCCACATTGTTTTTGTCAAAGTACCGTTGGGATCCAGTTTTTCGGAAACACAAAGCAGGAAACGAGTGTGATTTTTAAAAACTAATGCGAGGGAGCAACGGAAGGTACGGAAGGTAGGCTTGAACAGGTTAAGCATGGATTGAAAGGGGGGGGATTATATCCCATAATACCTCACCTCTTCATGCAGCACTGTGTGAACATACTTCAGAGTGAAAGCCACTTTACATTTTTGCCCTTTCCCCAGGGTCTAGAAGTGTTTACAATATTGATCATTCTACAACTATAGCTTTGGCACGTAATAGAAAGGAACCTACTAAAGCAAGTACAGATGTCATACATAATGAATTCAAAGATACACTTAATAGGGCTATCACACTGAGGAAAATCCGACAAACTTTCCTTGCAAATCAAGTTTCCGGCCGATTTTCTCCGCCGTTACCTTGACGACCCCGAACTCCCACTTTTTCCTTTCCAAAGGAAAAAATCCGAGTCGGACGAAATTTCGGCCAATCAGAGTACTTCTTCCAATTACGTCATTTCGAGCAATGGTGACTCTTTATACCTTTATCTACCAGCTCGAACAATTTCGAGCAATGGCGACTATGTTCGAAGCTTGGCAGCTTGGCTCGATGTCAGAATCACGTGTAAATAAAATTATGGCCGCGTTCAAGTGGACTTTGGAAGTAGAGATTGCTGCCCATCCGATGCTGCCGAAATTGCTACCGATCCGATGTAAGTATACCAACGCACGATAAGTAAAATAAGAACCTGCACGCCAAATCAGCGATGCGATGACTATTTAGCGTCGGAGAGAGTTTGTTTACTTTTGCAACCCTTAAAGATAACCACGCCTTCAAGTCCGTCGGAAAAGTTGGTCCAGCGCGAAGTTGCTCGGATTTTCCCTGGCCATAAGGGGTTATCATACTAGCTTAAAATCCGATCAACTTTCTTGCCAAACAACTTTTAGACCGATTTTCTCTATAGTTCATTGGTTGGAGATCGCCGTCGTCAAGGTAACGGAGAAAATCAGTCTAAAAGTTGTTTGGTAAGAAAGTTGCTCGGATTTTAAGCTAGTGTGATAACCCATTTGCATTGCTTACACCGATTAAATTCAAAGGAATATTACAATTCGCTCCAAAATGTTTAGTTATTGTTTGGTATAATTTAGGTAACTAATTTTATACAAAATTTAACATAAGTACGTTTTAGAACTCCTATCAACATAATTGCCAATAGAAAAAGTATTTACATTGGGTAGTGTTTAAAATTAGCATCAGTAAGTCTAAAATTTCAAACGGCTCAGGTTTTCTTGTATGTCTGTAACACCCTTTTACGTAAAAATTTATGATTTCTTATAAGTTTTTAACTTTTTTCGTTTCGTCTGTACGCATGTATGCGGATTTCCCTTTTTTATTGCAATCGTTGGATTATCCAACGATTTACAATCTATTTACAAGATCACACAAAAGGCTATCAGTGGTTTGAAGTCTAGGGTGCAGTCTTTGATTAATTGCATTTCGAAGTTGTTAATCTATTTCAAAGAAATTGAAATCAGTATGTATTAATGAAGTTCATAAAAAACAGCACATCACTGCATTTAATACTACGAATATTTTACAGCGTCAATGGAAAAAAAATTGAATTCAAATTGAATTCAAAATTTAAATTCAAAAAAGTTCATTAAAAAATGTACATCTGTGATTTAATAGACGTGCAAGAAAGTACGGAGGTGGTTTTTTCAATTTTTTTACTTTTCGAATATATACCATTTAAGGAAACTATTGTAATCATCAAAAAATTCAACTTTGAGATTTTTATGAAATTGCATGTTTTGGAGTACAGATGCGCCGGATCGTTAAAAAGTTGAATCTGCAGATACGAATATGGAAACGGATCATCTGTTTCTTATTATCCGCGGATACGGAAATGAAAACTGATAATTTGTTGTCATATCCGAGGATACGGATCTTTTTGTTTAGAAATTATTTTGAAGAATACATCATCTTGAAGCGATAATTTCATATACAATGTGTGAAAAAAATTATCATAGTGTTAACTTGCTGATCATGTGTATTGCATGGATTAAAAATAATGTAGTGGTTAAAAATCACATTTTTAATCATCTTAACAGGGCTTTATGAGCACTGAATTATCGAAACGATACTGCCAAACCAAGTAGCTTTTCAACTTTACAGAACTTCTTGCAGTTTTATTAAGACAGTAGTTTAAAAAAAAATGTGTGATTAGTACATAAATATGTCTGAGCATGTCAGACACTTGAGAATTTTTCGGATGTCTCTTCACAAGCTGTATTAGATACTGCAGAACGATAAACCTCTTCCGGTTAAGAAACTTTCAGAAAAATCTTTGTATCGTAACATGATGGTGTTCTGGTTACTGCAATACTATTAAAAATGATGAATAATTTTGTGTAAGTACTATAGGCTAACTAAGGGAGGGGTTGTCTAAGTCCTCTCTAGAAAGATTTTAGTTCCTTATATGAAAATTACACTTTTTGCAGCAAGAATAAGAGATCCTTAGAGTGGGAGAGTGTGGTGGGCTTCATCTATCCCCCTTTAGAATGGGGAGTAGATGAAGCCCACCACACGTAGAGATATTCAAAAAAGTTTATTAAGTTATGCCAATAGAAAATACGTGCAATCACTTTAAATTTCTAATACTAATTTAAACGAGGGATTCTTGTGCTAAACAAGCAGATTCAATTAAAAATGATAAACAGTAATATTAAGTTTTAAGCAATAAAATTTATGTTTAATTACAAAAAAATTATTTAATACGAGTATTAGATTAATATCACTTTTTCATTTTTTTTACTTATCCTAAAAAGCCATTAAAAGGTCCGTGGAAGATCCACTGAAAGAAAGCGGATACGAAGATGGATTTTTTTTTTTTTTTTTTTTGGTCTGGCTGATCTGAATCCGGATTTTTTTTTTCTCTTCAAATATTCGCGGATATGGATATCCGGCCCACCTCTAGTTTAAAGGTCTTTTGAATTCCTTTATGCTATTTTTACGGTGATGTGTGAGTATGTGTGTGTCTGTATGTGAGTGAACACGATAGCTCCTAAACGGTGCATTCGATAGAACTCAAATTTCTATATAGATCATCCTCGCACGACCGGTTTTAATTTTGGTGTGTATAGGACTTTTAGTTTTTTTAACGGACTACAAAAAAGAATTATTCTGTATTATGGGCTATCGGCGAGAATTCTTGAAAGTGTGCTAGCGTCTAAACGGTACATTCAAATAACCTCAGATTGGGTATGTATACAGTAAGTCTGTTTGCTTGTTTGCCAGGAGAGGTCACTAAATGTGTTGCTTAGAGCTACATATACGTCCTTCCCGGAATTTCCCTTTACAATTTGGAACCTCATCAGAAGGTGAGGGACTTCTGAATATTGGCACCCCTCGGAAACTGCTAGTGACCGCCGAGAGGACTTTCGGAACCACGGATTTAACGTGCACGTACACAGCATGCACACGGTGGTCTTTAGTGGTACGCCGGTATCGAACACCCGCAACCTTCCGGTTACGAGTATATATATATACAATAGGCAGGCCCGGACTGGGCACGTCGGCTGGTCGGCGATCGCCGAGGGCCCTGGCTGAAGGGGGCCCCGCAGAGGCCCCCCCAAATGGATGTACTACTTTATAATTAGAGTAATTTGATGCATATATATCAGAGTAATTGCACGCTTAAACCAAACGAACGAAATTCGATCCGTCGGAGCGATTTTTGGCCCAGTTTTCAAAAGTGCGCTTCTCCTTTAGGAGCGTTTTTCGATCACAAGAGCGGAGCGAAATATAACAATAAGCGACTAGGGGAATTCTCTGAAAGAAGACGAAGCGAGGAGGGGAATTCTCAGAAAAAAAGACTACTTAAAGAGAACTTTTGAGGAAATACCGGTAGGTTTCCATGGAAACGGATCGCTCCTCAATGTATCGTTTTTTTCGCTCTTTGGATTTAAGCGTGTGGATTATTTATTTTCCAGTAATCTTACGTCTTTACACAGTGACGCAGAGGAAGGTCTCAGGAACCCCGCGGCTCGAGGGGGCCCCCGAAGAGTCAGGGGCCCCAAAAGCTCTAAAATAGTTAAATGTGGATTTTAGGCACGTAAGGCTAAATTCCAAATATGCCATATTCCAATATTCTATTCCCTCTAAATTGAACAGTGAGGGGCCCTTTTCCAGTCTCTAGCCGAGGGCCCCCAAAGGAGCCAGTCCGGGCCTGACAATAGGTCATCGTCATACAGCCTGTAGAGATTTTGATGTGCGCAGGGCTTATAGTTTTTGCAAAAGGCTACAAAAAAATTGTTTTACATTACGGCCTATAGACGCAAATTCTTGAAAGTGCTCTAGCGTCTATATGGTGCATTCCATTGAGCTCAAACTAGGTACATATATAATACCTCACTGTCTTACATACTGCCAAGATTTTGGTGTGCGTTGGGCTTACATTGTTTTTACAGGGCTACAAACAGTATTCTTATACATTAGCGGCCTATACACTCAAATTATTGCAAGTGCACTAGCGTCTGAACACTACATCCGATTGAGTTTAATCAAATTTACTTGGTAGAAATCAAGTGTTTGGAAAGGCGAGTGGAGTCACACCAAATTTTTTACGACGACATTTTACTCAAAATATTTAAATTTTAAAATCAGTTCATACAGTACGGCCAGCGTTGACCGATCATAGACACGCAGCTGGTAGTCTTTGCACCTTTTTATTCTGTATAAACAAATAACCGGAGACTGAAATCACTCAATGACAGCGGCGTGAACTCAAAAAAATTTCGCATATTTGTAACTCATCGAAGTCCATTCATTATATATCGATATATCACGCTCTACTGAACACTGAACTTTCGGGTTTATTCTCGACTACAAGGGGATAGAAAAATTTGGTCTCAAAGTCACGAGCGTGGCAACACCGACCCAGATTTAAATTCTCTCTTGAACTTAATCTAAAATGGAAACAGTCGTTGAGACTGAGTTTTCTCTCTAAAGGTCGGAGTTAATAGCAGTGCTATAATTTAAGAGTGATTTTCAAGGGTCACTGACTGCAACCAAATGATGTAATTCCAGATATGGGTTTCTTGTTTATTTTTAAATGAGAGAATAGTATAGATAGATATTTTCAATAGATCAGAATTGTCCACTCAACCACCGAGAGGATGTTAATGTAACCGTACGTGAAAATAAAAATAAAATATTAATCACATCGATCAAACACTTTCCAACACAATATTTTATGGGCTGAGCATGACTACTGGAAAACTAATCTTTAACCTCTTACATGATTATTTTATAATGCTGTCTCGGCATTTGGACAGACAGAGAAGCTTAGAGCACTTTTATAAAATCATCCATCACCCTCAGCTATAAATGAGATAGAAAAGAAAAGTTTGAAAGTTAAAAATCAAAATTTCAAAAGTAATAGATCTGAACAAATTTAACACACCATCCATAGGGCCACTACTATATTCGATTATGCGAAATTCATAAAGAATGAAAAAAATAAAAATAAAACCCAGATAAATCAGAGAATCTACAAAATAGGCCCGGAAATCTAAATCTAGACAATCAGCCATCTTCATAAAACCAAAATGAATAATTCTTTCGACGTTCTATGGCCTCCAAAGTAAGGAAATCGCAGATTTCCTGGCCAAGAAGGGGGCCAGAATTCTACAACTCTCTAATAATAATATTCCTTTTCATAATGGCTGCCAAATATGATGATGAACCAGCCATGACTGCCACTGTCAAAAAATATTACAGAGGCGCTTTCTGGAGGGTTCTCTGTGGAAAACAGAGGAAAAGACTGGATTGAGGAAAAAAAAAAAAAAAATATCCAGTTATGGCCAAAAGAGAGATCCACCGTTCTTCTTGCCAACCGGGTATGAGTACTGACCTTTTAAGCATTTACACAACATTAATCCTTTGAAACGCAATCATTTCCCAATGCTGAAAAAAGAGCAGCCGTTGCCATCGCTCGATTTAACTACCAGCAAGATGGCGGTCAAAAATGGCCTCTCGATCTGTGGCACACGATGAACGATTCAATCGACTGCCATCTTGCTGGTAGTTAAATCAAGTGATGGCAACGGCTGCCCTTTTTTCAGCATTGGACAATCTATCCAATTCTTCTTCAGTATTAATTTATTTCCATCGTATTCTCTAGTTATCAGCAGATGCCGGTGCTGTTCAAAATAATCCTGATAACTTTACAAATAATTGACAACTTTTACGGGAAAATGATGTGCTAAAAAGTAAAGGATTCTCGTGTAACTGTGTCACCCTCAAGCATTTTTATAGAATTCAAATTTACTCTTCGTGACTGACAACAATCAAAACGTCAACAATCAAACGAGTTTTCTGTCCTCGCGTCGAGGACACCGCGCGTTAAAGGGTTAACATTTACCCGAGCCCTCTTTACAAACTGTGCAACTTTAATAAAGAGATGAACAACACCCATTTGGGTCACTGTCCCTGCACTAGTAAACTCGAGAACTACTGTATGTGGGGGGAGATACTGAAGACTGGACTCAAAATTGATTTATAAACTTCAATCGAAACTTTTGAACTTTCCCACAATGTTCTGTTGTTTGTATTGTTTTTCATTATGCTGTATTTTCTGCAAGTCTTTAGAATCTGCCATTTGGGGGTGGGAGATAATTATTTTGCAAGAAGACACGAAAAATTTCCTAAACATATCCACGACTCTGTTAGCAGTCATAATTTAAAGTAACATTTCAGAGACTTTCATCTATTTCAAACGAAATAAATCCTACTATTATATAAAGGACAATGTTTGTATGTATGTTTATTACTCTTTCATGGTGAAATTGTTTGACGGATTTGTATGAAATTTGGAATAAAGACAGTAAAAGTCCTGGATTAACACATACGCTACTTTTTATTGCGCGAAACAAAATAAACACTGTTCCTATAATATACAAAAAAAAAAAAAAAACTTTTATCCGAAAAAAAAAGAATGCAATTGAGTTTTTGTTTACAGAGTCGTCGACAGATGGCGCAAACTTATGAGTTTTTAATAAATAAAACATCAGATTTCCTTTTTCGCAGGCGAATTTGAAATAATTGTTCGACGGTTTCATTTTATGTTATGAAATCTTAATTGGATGAGTCACGTGGAAAACCATCAGATTTCCTTTTTCGCAGGCGAATTTGAAATAATTGTTCGACGGTTTCATTTTATGTTATGAAATCTTAATTGAATGAGTCACGTGACAAACCATCAGCATGCTTTATATTTCACGGCGTGCAAAAATACAGCCTTTTTTAACAAGTAGATCTGCAGCATTTAATATACATTTGTAAGAAACCCACTGTATCACGTGACTGATGTTCTACCATCGTTAAACTAAACGTCAGTTTATCGTCTGCTACGCCTAACTTGTATAAAGAATACACCTGAATAAGTTTTTGAAACTTTCATTCAGTTCGAATTGTGCATTTTTCCCATTCTACTTCTATTGTATTACATCCAGAAAAAGAATTTTAGCAATATCAATTTTAATTTTGCTTAATCACACTCATGAATAATGATACAGGGAAGACGTGTGGATTATGATACGCTTTTAATATATAGCACTTTAGAGCGCATTTAAAATCTGAAAGTGTCTCAGATTTTCTTACTTTCTTTCTCTTTCCATTTTTTGATAACGGCCAATCTATCCAGAATAATTATAGGAAGAAAATAATTTGTACAGTTTTGTAGATTTTTATCATTAAAATATCTTATTTTTGTAACCAGAGGCGGCCCGTCACGGTAAGCATCGCATCGGGGCGCCGGCTTCCAGGGGACGTCATTCCGAACTCGAAAACTAAGTAGAGCATAAACGGGTGCGTCTTTTTTACGTTAGCAGGAGGCGGCACTTACCCTAGGGCCGCCCCTGTTTGTAATCTTCTTAATTTTAAATTCCATTCAGAATCCGAGAGATTTCAGTGCCAAGGAAGCCGGGAGAAACAGGATTCTCTCCGAACAAGATTTATTAAGATGGCAAACCAACTGGTCGCCAGAAGGGGCGAGTAAAATTTATATTATAGAAGTTTATAGCAAAAAAGTATGCTCCATCGAAGACGACTGAAACTCTTTTACAAAATAATTTTCATAATTAGGGTGAACGAAGGATTAAAAGCAGATATTTGAAGTTAATAATTAAGTAAAATTACTTGCTTCAACCGTCCCGCAGTGGTCTAGCCAGTAAACTATTCGTTACGCACTAATATCTATGACACCAATGTGTTCGGAGGTGTTTTATAATTGATGTACTCGAAAAGATTTATCTTTCTAGTTAATCTTGATCCCAAGTTTAACCTGTTCGAAGACGCAACAATTAAATTTTCAGATCTGTGTCCAGTATTGTTTCTTCAATTCTGGTTCTCTGCAGGATTTATGCTAGAGCTTGCATCTTTTGTAAGGTGATTGAAAGTTTTTCATTTTTCTTCTGAGGTCTCACAAATCGCAAAGGCTTTTGAAGAAGCAATACGAATATTATTTCAGTCTCTGATATAAAGGACCTTAACTTCCTTCTATGGAGGAATGGAAATGTTGTAATCGCAAAAAAAAATTGGCATTCACAGTTTGATAGAAATATCCATCTTGAACATTCCTGAATTCATTTCGACAAGCATGATATCTGTATTTGCATATGTATGCATGTATTTACTTACAGATATATGCATTACTCATTTGACTTTCCCTAAATCCATTTTGACTCGTTTCGAATTGACGGTAGTGCATGTACGTACTGTTTCAAAAACCCTGCTTAGTTTTCGGGTTCCTATCTTATTGATTTCTGGCTGGATTATATGACTGATGGACTGATTGCTGGAACATTCCAGTGTGTGTGGAATGTTCCAGTAAGCAGTCCAACCGACAGGACGAAATACACATTTTTATTGGTTCTAGAAATTCAACGTAAACAATCAATACGCAAATCCTACAATTTAACAAGCAATAACTCGATTTATATTAGTCAGCTGATCGCGGAGGCTTTCTCGGGTACTCTGTTTCTCCTACAATAAAATGCTTCCACAGGCTAAATAAAATTCTCGAGCAGAACTCTTAAACTGCTCCGAAAAATACAAAAATTGCAGTATTCGCAAATAGCTTTCAAAACAAGCTTCAAATTAAAGAAATCCCACTTTCCACAGCTCTCAACACAGCTTTCCTCTACGAGCGATGATTCAAAACTAACTGAGTGGCGATCTCCTCTCTCGTATTTATAGCTTTCGCAAATTTTTCCCGAACTTTCCACTAATTTGTACAACTTTTCAATTCGATGCGATTTCCTATTGGTCGTGCGCATCAGTTACGTAAATTATGCCATTGCGAAATACCAGTGCAGGGAAACAAACACTAAAGGCCTCATTAGTAAAATTTCGCCAAATGTCGACACACTTAGCGAGTTTTTGACGAAATATCGCCAAAAAGTTTTTGCACAAAAAGTAAAATTTCAGAACTGAAGTCAGCTATGCGATATCGCCAATATATGGCGAGCAACAGACAAACCCTATGTTTGGCCGGACAGTTTGAAAATGTTGCTTCCTAAATTCACAATAGTTTTTTTTTTTTTTAAGTTTATGCACGGTGATGTAGCATGACAATAGCTTCACGTTCCGGCTCATCCTTCTCAGTGTTAACCTATAAGAATTTAATGATATCCATTACAGAAAGCTGCAGCAAAGGAGGAGCGGAGTTAAGTCGACGATGATGACAGATGATTCAACTATGAGAAAAAACTTTTTAATTAAAGGCAAATCGAAGAGTTATTTTGATATTTCAAGATTTCAAAAAATATTCCCCATCCAATTCACATGCAGCGTAAAATATTTATTTGTTACATTAGTTTAAAAAACTAGCGGCATAAAAAATCAAAGTATCACATTGGGAAATGGGCGTTTATTTGTGAATGCGCAATTTTATTAGCATAATATTCATCCAGACAAACGTATGCAAGCAAATTATACAGCAATTATTGGTTACGCATCACAGTCACATTGTAGTTGATTTCACGGAAAATTGAACACTCTTGATCTTAAACCAATTTTGGTTCAAATAAAATTCATGTGCGCAACACCAACTGAAATTCAGAGCGAACGCAGGAGTATATTTCTTGTCCATTGATGCGAATAAATAAACGCAATATAGGAGACGGATTTCTTTTTTGTCTTTATTCCTTAGTCTTAGAATACCGTGAACTCGCGCTGCAACGCGATCTATCCAACACGAATAGATATTACTAGTCCTCGCCCGTAACACGAAATTGTTCGCTAACGCTAAGAAGCGTCAACATTAATTTATTCATTACTTTAGGTGGAAAATGGTAATATGTAGTAAGGGAATAGTTTTAAACAATTAGATGGGTGTTCATATATATCTGAAACTACAAGATAAAGCTTGTTGTGGAGGCAATTACGCGCTAGAAATAACATTTAACAAAATATGTCTGCACTCAATATATTTAATCTTCGACCGCTTAGAATAAATAACTTCATATTCAATTTTTATTACGTACCAAAATCGAAATAGAATTTTCTTCTAAAAACGAGTGAAAACTTTTTGCATTTGAAAGATTTCGTTTCTCTGGAAACATCCCCTCTTATATCAATGTTTCATGCAGATGAAATCATTTTATTCGTGGGGAAAAAAGAGCTGGGTAATCTAGAAAAACTACTTAAAACGAACTGGAATCGCCCTTCCCCCTTCAAAGCCTGATAACCGTGATTTAAGTATGACGTAATTATCGCGACATCTAATGTTGTCACGCAATTGATTCACTTTTTTCTACTCTCGGAAATAAAATAGAGTTGAAAATAGATAAATCGCTTTAAAAAATTAGGGAACGGGTGGATTTTTCAGACTTTTAATGTAGTGCAGATTGTTTTCTATATTTTTATACATAATTATAAACAATTCCAAGCCGATTGTACAAACGGTGTAGATGTTTTTGCGCTTTTAGTGCTTAACTTTCTAATCTTTCTGGATTAATAATGGTAACAGTTTTATCTTGGAGTGGCTACCCGGACTTGTTAGAGATTAGTGAATCAATAAGTCAAGGATTAGCGTAGGATACTTGTGTAAGTGTTTCGAGAACTCGTATAAATACCCAATCTCACAACGCGAAAGTTTGACTTACGCAACGATTTTCAGAACGCAACCCTCACGTAAATCAAGACTCTACTGTACACCATTCGCAAGCGGCACTTGGGGTCTGATTCGGACGGGAAACTGCTATTTTCACAATCAAATGTGAACATTAACATATTTCACAACCCGTTCCTGAAAAAAGAAGCAATGTTGTTCCCTACCCTCCTCTTAAATATGTAGATGGTTTAAAAAGTAAGCTCCCTCCCACGGGTGCTCATAATGCACCACCGCATGAAATTCCATTCTGGGTACAACAAACGATCACAACAACCAAATGCCCCTTAGACGGAGCAAGCAGAGCCATAATACTTTATTTAACAATTTGAGGCGCAACCCTTCCTCAATGCTGAAAAAGGCCAGCCGTTGCCATCGCTCGACTTAACTACCAGCAAGATGGCGGATGATCGAAACGTTCATCGCGTGCCGCAGATCTAGAGACGTGCGCACAGCCAGCTGTCGTCAAAAAAAGGGTCCCTAGATCTGTGGCACGCGATGAACGTTTCGATCGTCCGCCATCTTGCTGGTAGTTAAGTTGAGCGATGGCAACGGCTGCCCTTTTTTCAGCATTGGGCAATCTATCCAGCTGTTCTCGCATTCTTCCATTTTTCAGCAGATGTCAGTGCTGTTAAAAATAATCGTGACCATTATTCTACGGGAAATGACGTGTTAAAAAAAGGGATTCTCGTGGAGCCATGTCACCCGCAACTATTTTTATAGAAATCCAATCTATTCTTCGTGACTGGCAACAGTCAAAAGTCAGAGTTTGGTGTTCCCAGAGCGGGAATACTGCGCGTTAAAGGGTTAACATAGAAAAAAAATGGAGGCGCTGTTGAATACGTGACCAGCTATTGAAGTGCGAAGCAAAATACGATTCGTGTTACTAAAGAAAACTCCTCGTCTTTCGAAAGGTGTTGTCTTGTGGAAACGTTCCTCTTCATACGGCCCCGATTACAGGTGGGATGGTTTCAGCGCTTCAAATGGAATGCATTCGAACATCCTCCCTACAGCCCGGACCTCGCACCACGTGATTTCTATCTCCTCAGGTACTAGCAGAAGCAGCTGGCAGGACTGCATTTACAGACCGATATCGCAGTTCAGGACGCCGCCGTCGATAGGCGATTCAGGGATTTCTTCAACGCCGGTTCCATTAGATTGGTGTACATAGGGTTGCCAGGTCGCCAAGCCAAATAGCCGGACAGACCAGCAAGTTTGGCCGGACATTTGTGTAAAAAGGCCGTACGGCCTACAATATTGAGGATTTTGTCTCAGTATTAATAGGTACAAAAAAAAAAAAAATTATATGTAAAATCAAGCTTTTTTGATTATTACCATGAATCTTGTTAAATTCTAATGAAATATAGTCAAGTACTTTATTACTAATCAGCCAAAGTCACCAATAAAAAGCCTAACAAAAGCCGGACACAGTCAAGTTTGACCGGACACGCAATCAAAAAGCCTAACTATGTCCGGCTTTATCCGGACGTCTGGCAACACTAGGTGTACAGATGGAACAAATGTTTTGATTCCACGGAGACAATGTTGAAAAATAATCTGTTCCAAATGGCTTGCTACGTCTGTGTATCGCTTGTATTTTGTAAATAAACTTTTTAGTTAAAAGACTCGGTTACCTTACTTTTTGAATCAACCTCATTCAATATATTGCACGCGGTAGTTTATTCATCTGAGGATTTTTTCTAGCATGTTTTTGTTGTTAAGGATTTATGATGATGAAAATGATCCATTCTCTAGAAAAAAACTGTGTTGCCAGTGTTGAGTTATACTTTTGTTTAATTACAACAAAACATTTGGGTAAAACAAACTTAATTATCGAAAATCATGCTTATATTATAAAATATTCTTTGTTCTCTAAAGTAACAATTCAAATTATTCAGTTTTTGAAAATTTCAAAGAAGATCCTTAAATGTAAAACGTTTTAAAAAGTAAACATGTTAAGGGAACAGCTTTAGCATGGTCCCTTTTTGGCGATTTTTTGATTTGGCGACAAAATCTTGTCGCCAACCCAAGTTTGCCTTGCCGATGCCAATTGTAAACAATATGGCGGATCGGATGGCGCTGGTTCCGAGATAGTTGATCGTCGCCGTTAATTTTGCTATGATTTATTTTAATGGCTTTTAAATATTTTTATGAAAAAAAATTAAACAGATAACAAGCTTACATGTACATCCTATAGATTCGGTTTAATAAAATTTAATAACTTCCCCCTCACACAAAAGAGTAGTCCATGAGTAGATTAAATTAAACAATGCAAACAAATAATATTCTAAAGGCAATACCTCACAAAAATAACAAATAAAAAAGACAAAAAAATTAAAATACATTTTAGCATTCTGACAAAAGACTACGTAAGCAAAATAAAGAACTAATTCAAATCATAACGAACAATGCTTATCTCATACCTTAATTAAAATCGCTAAATTGTTTCAATATTGAAATAATAAAATCAAAATATCAAATATTATATTAATAACGGAATTATTTGTTGCTCCTACCATTAACAAATAAACAAACGTCGCCATTCATACAAAACTGTATATAAACAGTCAGTATGAACCTGAACATCCATTTTAAATTTCAGTAATCATTAAATAATAAAATTTAATCTAAAATAAAGCCATTAAAATAAAACCATATCGCGCCAAAAACGTCGCCAAAAATAAATCGCGCCAAAGGGACCATACTAAAGCTGTACCCATGTTAAGTACTGTTTCATGTAAAAAATGTTTTCTAAAAGTTTCACAATTATATATTAAATTAATCAGTCTTCCAAAATATTGCTTTGGATTATAAATTTCCGAAAAAATTAAATTCATTCTCTAGAAAATTAATCCAAGATGTGAGATTTTATTTTTAATGCTAATACATTTTTTAAGTCTGTAGTAACTTATTGCAAAAGATGTATTTACCGAAATAGTATTTCATTTTAAAAGAAATCTCATTTCTTTTAAAATATTAAAACTAGATGGCAGCACTACTTTATTAGAGGGATTGGATTATGAAATTTGCTTTCTCACTTACTTGTACAAGGCGACCCTACATGGTAAGCAACGTATCAGGGTGCCGCTGTCAGAAGGACATCATTTCGAACACAAGATCAAGATCTCAGAAAATTCTCTTATTCGAATTACACTGTGAAACGTCTCAGGAGCCAGGCCGGCCCAAGGGTGGTGCAAATGTAGGCGATCGCCTAAGGCCCCGCAGCTGACCCTTTTTTTTTAAATCACATTAAGAGAGAAAGTTTGAGATTCTAGTTTTCGTGCAATTTCACTTGAACGAAACAGTAATTTTAAAGCGATTTTCATCGTGCTAGACAAGGAAATGCACCTACACTCTACTTAAGCCATCCTTGGCAGCATAGAAATCGAAAGAAACTATGGCCATCTTTCATAAAAATGTGTACAAATTGAATGTTAAATTTTTGCGATGATTTTCTTTTTAGAATAAGGCGACCATATTTCTAAACAGTATTTTGGGGACAAATCAACCATCATCCTCGAATCAAGGAAAACTTGGGGACACTAGAAAATATTTTTGAGGACTTATTCGAGGACACAACATATTACCATGTATACCAGTATACCCAGACTTTAAATTTTAACTGACTTTGATAGTTAAAAATGAACTCTAATAGCTCTTTATATCAATTGTGTATTTTTATTTCTAATAAATTAATGGAAGTATTTCATTCATTTATAAATATTTATTTAAACCAGAAATATGAAAGGAACATCAAGTTGAAATATTGCAATTTATTCAAAATTTAACTCTTGGCATAGTACTTGTATTTTTGTATGTTAAATTTGTATGTTACATTTATTGTATAAGACATTGCTTTTTACATTGTCTAATTTTGTGATAATTTTTCATGAAACTTTGTACACCCTCTAAAAAAAGTATTCCAGTGCAAGAAAAATTTCGCATGTCAATTTCATATTTAAAACATGATTCTTCATGAAAAGTGATTAATCATTAACAAAACTGAAATGGAAAATTTGGTTCACAGTCGAATACTTTATTGAATGTCTGTACACGCTACACACAATGACAACAAATGTTTTCAGAGGTCGAATTTCATTGTTTCTCTGAGTAGAAGCCGCTTTTAGTAGTTTTCTTTTTTTATTTCTTCAGTTTTTTCTGAAAGAAATCAACTAAACGGAAACTTTCAGGGGAAAAGTATAAATCTTTAAATTTGGGGACTTTTCGCGTACCCAAGAAGTCAAAGTATTTTTGAGGAAAAAATGAAAAAAAGATCTATATTTGGGGACTGTCCTCGAATTTCGAGGACGTATGGTCACCTTATTTTAGAACGATATTTTCCGGGTTTCATGCCCCGAGAGCATGCGAATTGATGAACGGGATAAGAATTGTGGATTCGGGACCCTAGATTGTCCTCCTCTAGAGTAAGTAACATTAATGGGTCCAAGTTAGGGCACTTCATTTATCCCCGTGAATGCTGAACTAATGTGACAATAAAATTTCATTCACGAGAGATAGCATTTAATTTCAAACAACTGGGGATGGTTGGCTGCAAAATGTAAAGAGGACTCTCTTGAATAAAAACTGTAAATCTGTCCCATCTCGCATCCATCCCGACACAACACTATTGAAATGGTAATAAATTAAACGAAATTATACTATATACTGCTAGAGGCGTAGCGTACAAACTAGAATCCCCATCCCCGAAGTATTTACAAGCAACGATTTTTCCCCATAAAGGGGATGGGAATATTTGACGCCGTATCTTGGCCCCAAAAGTACCGAACTGGTTAAACCGAACAACACATCGAAAAATAATGCACAAATAACAATTAGCTTGGAGAAAATTCTATTTAGAATTTCCCTTGATTCTAATATAAATGAGGACTTCACAAACTCAGATGCGCTACATGACACTGTTCCTCTGTAATTGTAGAGCCAGTGGCGGATTTCCCAATAGGAGCATGAGGTGCGCGCCTCGGGACTCTCAAATCTAAGGGACCTCAGAATTTCGATTCGCAAAAAGGATATATAGATACAAATTTCTGTTCAAAAGACAGGAACTTCGTTCATAGTTCCAGGATTGCTCCTAGAATAGAAAACGCTCTTGAACAACCTCTCCTTTGATGGCCTTTGATCCTTTCCCTCTTCCCAGCATTGGATCATAATCTAAATTAATACTTTAACAACTGATACTTTTAGTAATTAGTGCTTTAATTCCTTATTTCACTGTAAAAAATCCAAAAACGCTCCTTGGAAATAATGGAAAAGACAGACTTTCACAAATACCGAACAGAAAGTAAAAATTTCCATCTGAAAGCTTTACTATTTCCTTTAACCCGTCCAGTAGCCGAATATTGCTCTCACGATTCGCTTAAAAAACACGCAAACTGTCCATTTTTTCCGAGGAAGGTTCCAAATTTTTTTTACAGTATTGTTTTAATTTTTTAATTATTTCGTCTCAAAAAAGAATAAAAAAATAAAAAATGCAGGCGCAGAGAGTCCCTACCTAGGCCTATTTCTTATCCGGAATGAATGAGGTTACGGCTCAGCCGCTGGTATTGCAGCAGGACATTCAAACACGCCAACTTTAAAGACCCCCCCCCCCCTACAACCAAAAAGTATATAGGATGGTAAGATATTTATTTCTCATATTTTAAAGGAGAAAAGCATGAACTGCTTGATTCAACAGCTTCTGATTAAAAAAATTCTCAAAATTTAAATATTTTATATTTTTCAACCGTTCTTCATTTAAATGATTTAAGAACGGACACTGTATTCAATAAAATTTTCAAATATACCTAGAATGTATAGTTGTTTGGCTGTCACGTTGCAAAGAAATTGAAAGGAATAATTTTTCTTCTTTCGAAAAATCATTAAAAATTTTTAATTTAAGCCCGAGATAACGATTTTATCTTCTTTAGAATCGAAAGGGCTTTCCGAGGATAAATGATGTAATAAAAAAAAAATTGCCAACAAATAATCAAGCAGATACGAGCTGATATGTGCGAGATAACACAATTTTCGGGAAAATAAATATTTGATAGTTAAAAAAAAGTATTGAAAAATTAAGAAGAGCAGTACTCAGTGTCACCAGAGTTACATATGCGTGCAAATTTTTAGCTCGATCGCATGATAGGGAGCGGGTTAAAATTCATAAGCAAATTTTGAGCTGGATTGACATACATAGTTAATTGAAAACTTGTAAAAGTAAATGATGACTAAATTAATTTTTTTAGCTATAAAATATTTATGATAACTATATTATAATTACCGCATGTATTTTACAGTCTCAGATGAAAATGCTAAACATTAATAAGAAACATAGGGCAGAAGCTTAGAACATATACATTTTCAATATGAAGTTGAATTTATTTTTTTAACTCTAATATTTTTTATATTTCAATTACTTAAATAATGATATTTTCTTAATCTCTTCTAGGTTTTTTTTTGTTTGTTCAATTTCAAATATAGAATTATATGAATTTTTTACATTTTTTAAATTCGTACTCATTACTAATAGTCCTAATCTTATTGCCAGTTTTTGAATAGACTAAACAGAAAGTTTACCTTCACTATTAAACTGCTTACAGTTTTTCGGTTTCAAGCGAAAAATTTATGAATATATTTAAATATTTTAAAAATATGTTTTTGCAGGAATGTTACATTTTTTATTCATTTTATCCAAGTAAAAAATTCTTCTAAACTTTGTGAAGTCTAAACCATGTTTCTGATCAAGTTTCCCCTGTTCTGACCCTCAAAAGTCCCTGTAAGATACACAAAATTTTCACGATTGAAAGAAGAGGCAAATACCAGATTCGATATAATCAAGTAACACCACGAAATTGCATTTGCGGGGGTTATACTTAGAGGTATGCAGATGTTTATTTAGTGTTTATCATGAAAAGTGAAACGTAGTACAAAAATTTTTAAGTTTCATGAGGTAAAATATTTTTTTAATGTATTAATCTATAAATATAAAAATTATTTTTAATTTTTAATGCTCGTTTGTAGACATAAATTAGATGTAAAAGGAGTGAAAACATTTTAAAATAATTTTATTTTAAACATAAATTAACGTTTATATTTCAGACATAATTCACTATTGAGAATACAGAATCAAAAATCTGATTTCTTTGTCCTTGTTTGGACTTTATCAATTAGTCCATTCCCAGAAATTTCAAAAAATAAATTCGAATCTTTAGAATGAAATTAATTCCAACTAATGTTCAAAACTGTTCAACGGCTGTTGAAAATGTCCGCTGTTATTATTAGCTAATGACAATGAAATTTAATATAATAATTTACAAATATTACGTAATATCCGCCGAATACAAATATTACTTTATTATTCATAGATTACTTGACTATACTCATACCTATTTTTGTGAGATAGAGACAGAATAAAAGAAACCGCATAAAAAAATCGCACAAAACTTCACGAGTAGCTTTAAAAAATAGTTTACGCAACACAATTAGAAAGTATTTTTTTTTAGCAGTGAATAGGGACCGCATAAAAAAAGTCACTTAAATTAATCTATTATAGAATTCAATACATACATAATGTAATTTGCTGATGCTATACTTATGTAATATGATGAAATAGATGTCGAAAATTGAAAAAACTAAATGACCGATCAAGCCTACTGAATTTTTTTATTGATAACTTCCTCAATTATGTTCCAACTTGATTGAAATTTTCATATACCGCACAAAAAACAGGTTTCAGTGTATTAAATATACATATAAGTAGTAAATTTAATATCAAGTATTTTTTTTCTAACCAAGAATTATGAAATCGTTTTAATACTTTTACTTCAATTTTTTTTTAATTATACCTCTACTTTCAACATTTGATTGCTTTAAAGATGTAATTTGATTGCTTTAAAGCAAATAATGTATCAATCGTATATTGATAACTAAATGTATCTGTAGGTGTACGAGGGGGGGGGGGGTGCGTTTTTTGGATTTTATACGTTTCCCTTACTATGACGAGATTCACTTTTTTTTTTTTTTTGATAAGTTGAATGATGCTTTTCATTACAAGTTGGAAAATAGTTAATTTTAGAATCAGCAGTTATATATATATATAAATCACAGACAGTAATTAAAAATACTAGTAAGAGGTTTTTTTCCCTGATATCATATTAGATTTGATTAATGATGTAAAATTAACATGCTATCGGATTCTACTGCCGACCGGGCTTCTTAGGTGGTTGCGATATATTCCGGGAAAAGCCGACGATTAAAGCTAATATATACTAGCAGTGCTAGTAGTAACTTACGTGCGAGATGATAGAAAAGAGGCCCCCCTCTTCCTATTCGCCTTGGGCCCCGCATACCCCTTGGGCCGGCTCTGCGGAAACGTCCATCCTCCGGTAATCGAAAAATCGGTGTCGTCAAAAGTATAAACACTTGATAGCCAAAAAGAACGTATAAAAAAATATTGTTTGTGTTGTTATCTATGAAATCGTATACCAATGCATATAAATAACTCCACAAAAATATTTTTAATTAAATTTTTAAATTTTTTTTTAAATAAATATTTTAAAATTTCGGGGGGAGGGGGTTCTGTCATCCTCAGTATTCTGTTTAGATTTTTTTTCCCAGCTGATAGAAGAGCATTTATTCTGATATTCTTCATGATTTCCAAATATGCCATAATAAGATTTATTTACGTTAGTATCCTGGGCTGTCATTCTAAGTTTCGGCCTGTTAAACGATGTCATTAGATGGTCTTTCCGGCTCCACCATGGCCAAGTGGATAAGTCACTTAAAATGGTAGAAGACTAAAATGTGAACGTCCTGGGTTCAGGTCCGGTCGCGCGGCTGCCGTTCTAACGGTTTGGAGTATTGGTTGGTTGCCTCCAGATGTAACGTGAGTACGCGTTAGAGCCCCTTAGAAAGTCCGCCGAATAAGGCAGCCCCCATCCTGGGCAGATCGCCCAAGTGTAGCGTCGTCTTAAATACACAAACCAAACCCCAGATGGTCTCTTCTCAACAGACTCTGGTCCCACCAGTGGCTGAGAGGTTCTGCTCTCGAAACCGGAAGGCGGGAGGTGCCAGGTACAAACCCCGGTCGCGCCTGTCGACCTAGCCGTTCGGCTCCACTTAAAATGGTAGACGTTCGGAGTTTTTCGTGGTTTTCTCCGAAACCTCGTGTAAGTACGGGCTAGATTCCCTTAGAAAGTCCCACACTGAGGGCCTTCTCCCCATAGGCCTAATAAAATTGCCTTGTCCTTAGTCCAGTCAATCGCCCTTAATCCACAAACACAAACAGTCATCAGACTCTGCATTAGTGCCTGAAAGGCATAAAAATACAAACATGTAAATCACATCATCAACATCGTCAGTGCAAAAACGTAATAAAGTCGAAACAGTAGATAAATTTTTGACAAATATCTATTTTAATATACATGATTTGATAAAAATATTTAGAAAATTAGGGGAAGAAGTTTATCATTATATCTGTTTTAACCCTTTAAGGCGCAACCCTTTTCAATGCTGAAAAAAGGGCGACTTAACTACCAGCAAGATGGCGGACGACGAAACGTTCATCGCGTGCCACAGATCTAGAGACCCCTTTTTTGACGACAGCTGGCTGTGCCGGGCACAGCATTCGGTAATCTATCGAGCTGTTCTCGCATTTTTCCATTTTTCAGCAGATGTCAGTGCTGTTAAAAATAATCGTGACCATTTTTTTACGGGAAATGACGTGCTAAAAAGTAAAGGATTCTCGTGGAGCTACGTCACCCGCAACTATTTTTATAGAAATCCAATCTATTCTTCGTGACTGGCAACAGTTAAAACGTCAGAGTTTGGTGGTCCCAGAGCGGGATCACTGCGTGTTAAAGGGTTAAGAATAAAAGATTAGAACGAAGAATAATTTCCGATTTTAACGTACTCATGAAAATTGTGACAAGGGTTTGAAAGTTATTGAAAAAGGAATCTAGTTATGGCTATCCAAGACTTTTTCATACGAAATCTACGAAAATGAAATGCTATCTCATACAGTAAGAAACGCGTAAAAAAATAGCAAGACTTCATAAAATTTCCAACACTTAATTTCAAAAGAAAATTGTTATTCACAGAAGACAATATGATTTATGATTCAAACAAATATTAATAGATTTTCATCTGGTGTCATTTAATCTCACAGGACTTTTTTTTATCCGGCATTTGAATAGAAAAATTTTTCATTAGCGCCATTTATTTGTTTATTTGTTTTTATTGCCTCTCATCATGCAGAAGTCTATCATGCGATGGATCCAAATTCAGAGTACTGAAGTCTGGTTATTATTTGTTTTTCAGTTCAAAGACCCTAAGCCCGATTTCATTTTTCGGCCTCATCTCTTTCTTAAATTAATCATTCTTAGAAGGAAAAAAAAGTTTTAAAAGTCAATTTAATGCATAAGAGATTCAGAATGCCTAATTTTGACTTCCTACTTTTGTTTGTTTTTGAGTTATGTGATAAAGGGATACAAAAAACAACTTCGAAAAAAAAGATTCTCGTATTCAGGGGACTCCAAAAAGAGTCCTTTAAAAAAGTTAAAAAAAAACTTAGTTTTGAAAATTTGATTAGAATGCAATGATTTCGCTATAGCTTATATAGGAAACAGAAATTAAAATAGGGGCCAAGTTATATCTTATATTCAGCAAATGAAGTTGTTGTTTTCATAACGTTTTGTCAGCCATTATGGTAGGGCTTTTTTTTTTTGAGAGGGGGGGGGGGTTACGGAAGGGGGGAAAAAGTAAAATAGGGCGCCATGTTCTCGTTCGCAGGGGGGCGCCAAGTACTCTAGGACCGCCCTTGTTTACAATCACCCACATAAATATATAAGCACTCGGAATTTCCTTTTCTATTTTATGTAGGATTTACCTACCTACCTTAAAAATACGATGATAAAAATTCAGTCAAATTATTTTGCTAAACGCTTATAACGTAAACATAGGTATCATAAGGGCCCATATGGGAAGCAAGATGCCTGTCTGAGTGGATAAGGTAGACTGCCGAAGTGTGATGGTCTCAGGTTTGTGTCCTATCGATCGGCTGTCGATCCATATGTAACGTGAATATGCGTTAGAGCCCCTTAGAAAGTCCTCCTTCCAAGGCATCCCCATCCTAGGCAGATACCCTTCGTGCAGGTTTGCTTTAACCCTTTCAGGAGCAACCCTTTCCCAACGCTGAAAAAGGGGCAGCCGTTGCCATCGCTCGACTTAACTACCAGCAAGATGGCGGACGATCGAAACGTTCATCGCGTGTCACAGATCTAGAGACCCTTTTTTGACGTTTGACAGCTGGCTGTGCGGCACAGCCAGCTGCATCAAAAAAGGGTCTCTAGATCTGTGGCGCGCGATGAACGTCTCGATCGTCCGCCCTCTTGCTGGTAGTTAAGTCGAGCGATGGCAACGGCTGCCCTTTTTTCAGCATTGGGCAATCTATCCAGCTGTTCTCGCATTCTTCCATTTTTCAGCAGATGTCAGTGCTGTTAAAAATAACCGTGACCATTTTTTTACGGGAAATGACGTAAAAAGAAAAGGATTCTCGTGGAGCTATGTCACCCGCAACTATTTTTATAGAAATTCAATCTATTCTTCGTGACTGGCAACAGTCAAAACGTCGGAGTTTGGTGTTCCCAGAGCGGGAACACTGCGCGTTAAAGGGTTAATAACACAACACAAAAACTCAACACTGAGTGGATGAGACACGGAATTGGTAGAAGTGTGAAGGTACCGTGTTCGGACCCAACGCGCGGTTGTCGGTGTAACGGTTAGGAGATTTGGGCGGTTTTCCCCCAGATGAAACGCGAATACGCGTTAGATCCCCTTAAAAAGTCTCCATCCAAGACACCCCCTGTGCGTTAGCAGATGCTCTTCGTATAGGCTTGCCATAACACGCAAATAAACAGTAAGGAGCAAGAGATGGGTCGAGCCCTCGCTCACAGCTGTTGGCAGTGGCATAATGATCATTTCTAAGATACGAAAGTTATTCTTTTATCTTATTTTTGCACTAAAGTGTCTGAAATCCACAAATAAGCCTTCCTAGAAGTGCACGAACCCTCCCTCACACCCCCCCCCCAATCTTCCACTGAGGTATTCGTGTAGGAGACCAATGATTGGTATCCTAACTAATATTATAAACTAGAAGTCAAAACCCGCTGTGGAGGCAATTACAAAGGGCACCAGAAAAAACATTTGACGAAAATATGTCTACACTATATATATGTAGTCATCGTCCACCTAAAATAAATAAGTTCATATTCATTTTTTTTTTTTTTTTTTTTTTTTTTATCCAAATCGATTTTCATTCTTTTTTTGGAAACGCGCCGAAATTTTTGGCATTCGAAAGCCTTTCTTATATCCATGCAGACGATTTATTTGGGAAAAAAAAAAAAAAAAAAAAAAGCCTGATGACCGTGATGAATATGACTTAATATCGATGGCAACAGCTCATTTTGTCACGTATATGATTCACTTTTTTGACTCTCGGAAATATAACGAAGCTGAAAATAGCAAAAAATCGCTTTCAAATTAGGGAACCGGTGCATTATCAGATTTTTAAAGTAGCATAGATTGTTTTTATATTTTCATACATAATTATGAAAATTTTCAAGTGGATAGTATAAACGGTGTAGATGTTATTACGCTTTTTCTGCTTTTTAATATTTTTGAACTTTTCAATCTTCTTGATTTAATGGCGGTGAAACATTTATATTGAAGTCGTTGCCCGGGATGGTTACAGAGTGAATCAGGGATCAGCGTAACTCTATAGTAGGATGCAAAAGTGAGTTTGTTTGTTTGTTTATTACGCTTTCACGCCTAAACCGCTCGATTGATTATGATGAATTTTGGTGTAGGGATACATGGGACCCTGAAGACGGTATAGGCTACTTAGAATTTTATATTTTTAATTACTTTTTCAATTATTAATTAAAAACCGTTTTTACGTTGCCATGCTTGACGAGTTTTGCCCGTATTAAATGATTCATATTTTGAGCTAACAGAAATTCTATTACTTCAATGAAGAATCGCGTGCATTTGAAAAACATGAAATGACATGGAAATTACGTTAGTTTTACGAAAAATTAAAACGCATAAGAAAGAAAAGTCCAAATGTGTTTCTTAAAGTTTATAAATTTCCAAATCCTGCCAATAATATAAATATGTACGTTTGTGTGTTTGGATGTTTGTAACTGAATCACACAAAAATAGCTTAACGGATTCGAATAAAATTTTGAATGAAGATATCTTATACCTTGAATTAACATACAGGCAACCTTTCATGTACATAGCATAAATAATTCTGTTGCAAAGGCACTCAAAATAATTCTAATACATTACGCTCTATGGGCATTTTGTAGATACTGAACCGATTCTAGAGCTTTTTTCACTGATTCAAAGTTACACTATTACTGAGTTTTATTGCTTGTTTGTTTGTGGATTAAGGCCGATTGACTGCACTAGGACCCTAATAGAACAGATGGTCACAAAAGAGTCGCTGTGACGTCACAGAGGGTCACAAATGTCACAGGACTGTCACATACTAGTCACATTGTGACGTGTGAGTGATGTGACTCCACTGTGTGATCACTGTGAAGTTTATTTGTGACCAGTCACCAGGTGACGGGGTATCCGGTAATTTAAACGTTATTGTTACTAGAGTAAATACAAATGTCTCAAAACTGCTGTTTTTTAATAATTGCTTTAAGTTTTCGGATGGGGTCCGGGATCCCCCCCCCTTTAAATACGTTCCTGGTATGTTTGAAAGATCTGCTAGGGAAAATTTGAGGTAAAACTATGGGCCTAAGTCAAAAATACTTTATTTATTTTATCTAATGCATGCTTTTTCAATTAATTTTATTCATTTTTATATGAAATCTCTTTTAGGAAAAATATAGCAAAAATATAAATCTTATCCCTCATACCTTAATATATATCAAACCCCGTAAACATGTCGCACATTACAAATTTATTTCATAACCGATTAAAAAATTCCAATAAATCATTAGTTTTTTCGGATGAATACTTAAATAAAACAGCACATTATCTCCTGAAAATAATTTATGTGGAAAAAGAAGATTTGAGATTTTTAATTTACATTTATTAAATATGGTATTTTCCCTCCTTTATAAAATACTCCAAAAAATTTAAGTTTCCAAAACAAGCCATGCCAGAACTAACTTTTGCAGCAGTCGGTTTACTTTTAAAGCAACTCAAAACAAGACGATCACAGCGCTGACGTAACATGCTGGCCTATGCGCGAGTGCGTCGAGTGTTCGATACTGGTACTGAGCGATCCTTCCGTGAGAGTTTGGTGCTGCCATCTAGTGCATGTTCTCGGTAACTTTTTTTCCCGAATTTTTTCACCAAAGCGACTACTCTGAAGGGTCACAAAGTGAATACACGGCGGGCGGACATAGAAACTGTGTGGTGACCCTGCTACGGAGTCGCGGCGACTGTTTGTAACTGTATTGTGACAGTATTGTATGGTTGCATTTCAGTCACAGGGAACGGTTGTGCTATTAGGGGATCCTTGGCCTATATGGGGAATACCTTCTGTGGGGGACTTTCTTAGGAATCCTATCCCGTATATATGCAAGGTTTCGGAGAAAACCACGAAAAACTCCGGCCGGCTAGGTCGACAGGCGCGACCGGGATTGGAACCTGGAACTTACCGCCTTCCAGTTTCGAGAGCAGAACCTTTCAGCCACTGGTGTAACCCTGACTATTATAGTCCGGGAGCCAGCGACAGATTTTGGTCAGTTATTTCTTCCCGGCCGATAATTCGTGAGATGATTAAGATAGTTGTGTGTTGAAGCCTGGTGATCGTCAGCTGCCGCACCATGGGTGGGTTGGGCGGCGGCCGCCTTCCAGACACGTTAAAAAAAAAAAAAAAAAAAAAAAAAAAATCAGTCATTTCCTCCCGGTTGAAAATTTCTGAAATAATAGTTGGCATAGTACTTGTTTGAAAAAAAACCGTCAGCTGGCCAAGCGGCGGTGGATTATACGTCAGCTGCTCATACGAACATGTAAAAAACATTTTTTTTCAATGATTTCCTCCCGTTTGAAAATTTGACAGATGTTAGTTTACATTCTACTTTAAATAAAAAAAAACAAGTCAGCTGGCTGTATGCCGGTGGAAAACCCGTCAGCTGGCACAGTGAAAGTGTGGCGCGGAAAGGTAGTGTGGCCGCCGCTGGCCTATTTCAATGCACCAGCTGACGGGTTTTCCTCCGGCATACGGCCAGCTGAATTTTTTTATTATGGCAAGAATTATGTCAACTATTATTTGACAAATTTTCAACCGGGAGGAAATAATACACTTTATTTTATTGGACACAACGCGCTGATATCCTCAATAACCCTACTATTTTTCATAATTATGTATAGAAATATAAAAAAAAAACAATCTGTGCTACTTTAAAAACATGAAAACCACCGGTTCCTCATTTTTAAGCGATTTTTTGGCATTTTCAGCTCCATTTTATTTCTCCGAGTCAAAATAGTTTATCATTTGTGTGACAAATACTTCAATTTTGAAGTAGCCTTTTTGCAAAAAACTGAAAACGGATTTACAATCGACATTTTATTAAGTAATTTAAAGCAGTTCGACAGTCTTTTTAAGATCCATCCTTCCGAAACGTTTGGACGATCTGTTTCCACTGACTATTTCAAAATATCTCCAATTCCAAAATATTAATTTTTATATTCCCAAAACGATCAAATTATGCTATTCTGAAAACATGAAAACTTTTCGCATTCGAAAGATTTCATTTTGTATACAAAGTCATTCTTATATACAGGCAGACTATTTCTTTGCTTGGCTCGAAGTCCGCTTATAAATCCTCGATTTATTTTTGAGAAGAAAAATTAAACTGCGCAATCTAGAAAAGCAATTTAAAAGGAAGGAATCACAATTTTTCCTTCAAAGCCGGATATAACGTGAATATAACGTCCTTTTCCGCTTGCAGAGCCGAATTTTGTCACACAAATGATAAACTGTTTTGACTCGGAGAAATAAAATGGAGCTAAAAATGCCAAAAAAAATCGCTTAAAAATGAGGAAATCGGTGGTTTTCATGCTTTTAAAGTAGCACAGATAGTTTTTTTTAAATATTTCTATACATAATTATGAAAAATAGTAGGATTATTGAGGATATCAGCGCGTTGTGTCCAATAAAATAAAGTGTGTTATTTCCTCCCGGTTGAAAATTTGTCAAATAATAGTTGACATAATTCTTGCCATAATAAAAAAATTCAGCTGGCCGTATGCCGGGGGAAATCCGTCAGCTGGTGCATTGAAATAGGCTAGCGGCGGCCACACTAACTTTCCGCGCCACACTTTCACTGTGCTAGCTGACGGGTTTTCTACCGGCATACAGCCAGCTGACTTGTTTTTTTTATTTAAAGTAGAATGTAAACTAACATCTGTCAAATTTTCAACCGGGAGGAAATCATTGAAAAAAAATTTTTTTTTTACATGTTCGTATGAGCAGCTGACGTATAATCCACCGCCGCTTGGCCAGCTGACGGTTTTTTTTTTCAAACAAGTACTATGCCAACTATTATTTCAGAAATTTTCAACCGGGAGGAAATGACTGAATTTTTTTTTTTTTTACGTGTCTGGAAGGCGGCCGCCGCCCAACCCACCCATGGTGCGGCAGCTGACGATCACCAGTCTTCAACACACAACCGTCTTAATCATCTGAGAAATTATGGGCTGAGAGGATTTTGGTCGCAAAAATCTGTCGCTGGCTCCCGTACTATTATAGGCTATCTTTTATGCATATATCACAGATAGTTCTTTTACAGGGATATTCATAAGAATTACATTACGCTCTATGCGTATCTCTAGCTACTGAGCCGATTCTAGAACTTTTTTCACTGATAGAAAGCTGCACTATTCCTGAGTATTCTAGGATAAAATTCATGCATGTAGCATAAATAGTTTTTTTTACAGGAACACTCAAAATAATTCTAATACATTACGCTCTATGGGTATCTCTGTACCCCCAACCCCTCGAAATTTTCAGACTGAAAAAGATTTTTTTTTTTTTTAAATAATGAAAGTGGGCTTTTTGTTTGATATTCAGATGCATATTTCATTTTAAAAACCGTTCAAGTCAATTTTATATACATATTTGTTAAACGAATCGTCCATTTCTAGTTTTTTTAAGGCCAGATCTTGAAACAAAACAAAATCCTTCTGTTTAACTTTTCATATGGGCGAGCTGGGATTGAAAATTTAGTCAGGCAAAAATCCTAGCAGAAACAAGTTTTTCTCTTTCTTTCTTTTTTTCTTTTTTAGCAGCTCCATTCCTCGAAAAATCCGCTGTTGTACGCGGTCTTGTTTACAGGTTCCCTCTTATTTCGAACAATATGGATAGACTCGAATTTCACTGGACGAATCCTTGATTTTCCTTGGGGTGCTAATTAGCTCGAGATGTTTTAACCTTGTTTAAAACCTTCATCGGGGGACTCTTCCGAAAACTTTCTTATCTGTCTATTCTAAAAAAAAGTAAAGGCCGCTGTCGCTGGCGCTGTCAATAGCTTCTTGACCTATCTCCTCCTAAACCGTGTGGATTTGAGTTTCGACTAAGGTGCCCCCAGATTCGAAAAATTCCGAGGAACCTGCTAAACTTACTTAAATTTCGAAAATCGAATTATTTAAGATATTAATAAAAAAAACTGAAAAAATAAACAGAATGGTTGCCAGATTTGGCATAAAATCATTCATTTCTTTGCAACAAAGCGTTTCCAAGTATCTAGAATCGCGTGAAATTTACAAACATGGGTTAGAATTACGCCCATAATACGCCAAAATAAGAACTATATGAAATAAGTAACTCAAAATGTGTTACACAAGGTTGACAATTTCCAAATAGTAACCCAGCAAACACACACCTGCTGGCGGAGTACCTTGCCAGTGCCTTTCTGCCTTTACGTCCAGCACCGGCCCGGCACTGCAAAAAGTAACTGAATTGTACCAAAGGTGGTCGCCCGAGAAGCACCTTGCCAGAAGCCCGGGAAGGCAATGGCACTGTGTTGGCACTACTGCATGTGCCGGCCATCATTTACAATAAAGGCACAGGCCCATTAAGTTTAAAATGCCTAAAATGAAACGGCGGGGTGCCGGTGATTATTAAAAATAAAGGCACTGGCCTGATAGCTTAACAGTGACTGTAATATAATGGCACTGTGCCGGCTTACTGTAATATAATGGCACTGTGCCGGCTTGGGCCTATTCACAGCAACGCTGCCGTAATTAAAATACGAGCCAGTATCGTATCCAGGGGAGGGGTTAGGGGACTTATTCATCAACCCCCCCCCTCCTCCCCCCAAAAAAAGACATTGCTTAAGGGTAGCATTTGGATTTACTGTACGTTTCGTTTAGGTAAAATAAGCTTTTATTAATCTCTATCCAATCAATTTATATTCAAGCCAATATTTTAATCAATAAATAATAAAAAAGCTGTACTATGGTTACACACACACACATAACTTTAGGGTAACATTTTGCTATGAATTGTACAGGTTGTTTAGATCAAATGATTTTTCTTATGTTAGCTATTCTAAATAGAAATTTCTACATCTATACCTGTTGCATAACTACATAACTCAAAATTTATGGAGGAAAATAATTTTATACATTAAAATACGCTATGAGATTATGCATGTTAAAAACAGTGAAAGTAAAAATTTACCTGTAATAGTGTTATCCAAGTAATCTGTAGAATCTATGTGTATGTTGTATCATAAACTAACAGGGTTTCAACATTGAAGCAAATGCTATTCTTATATTGCTCCAAACGACGAAACCAAATTAGTTGTCTTGAACAGCTTAACATTAACCAAAGCAATTAAACTTTTTGAAAGTTCAATGAGAAACCGGAAAAAAATGTGTATCCTAAAAAATGTACTTGATTCGTAATTCATCAATTATAACTCTCTCGTTGCTCAACGTCTGCGACCGAAATTAAAGGCAAAAAAAAAGAGAGAGAATGATTGCTGCACCGGAAATGCGCCAAACTCCCCAATTTTAAAAACTTAACTAGAGCGGTCCCCCCCCCACCACCCACCCACCCACCCGCACCATATTAACTTCATTAAAATAGTTTTCCTTTTGCTGTGAAGCTGTGATTTTTGTTTTTCTCAGTTGTTCTGAAAAGTGAAGTGCTTCTTATTTTATGTTTGTAAGGAATTTGAATATAATTACACACTGTTCATTTAGCCCGAACGTAGCTTATAAAAATTTACAGGGCCCGATTATGACCAACAGGGGCCCCGGGCATTGATGAATTTGGGGGTCCCCATCTATAAAAAACTTTTCTTTTTCATAAAACTTTGACATATAAAAGAATATTTCAGAACAACATTTGAAACTGGGGGCACTTTCGAACCGGGGACCGTGGGCAAATTCCGATTTGCCCATGCGATAATAAGATTCTGAAAATTTATCAAATATATGTAAACAAAAGAGTCTGAATATTGTATAATGAATACTGAAGTGTGAAGGTCCCGGTTTCGGATCAATTCGAGGAGCTGTCGATCTAATTGTCTGGAGTTTTGGTCGGTTTTCTCCAGATGTAACGTGAATGCCCATTAGAACCCCTTAAAAAGTCCTCCGACTAAGGTCCCAGGATAGTATTCTCCACTGCATCTTTTCAATAATGAGAGTGAAAAGGTTTAGCATGGAAACGCCGTTAAATGCTTATATGCATATAGAATGTTATTATAAACTCACTTAAACAAAAATCATATAAACAGTATGCACGTTTCGGAGGGTACAAAAGGTCGACCCTTCTTCACCACGCTCCTGAAAAGAAGGGTGGACCCTTTGTACCACCCGAAACGTGCGTACTATTCTTCCGTGAAATTTGGATAATGCGAATTTTTTGTCGATTCCTAGAATTTTTTTATTTATCACTTTTTTTTCTGCGAGAATATATATTGTTCGGAATTTTTAGTTAGTTCGAATTTTTTCTCTGCTCTTTTCTGTGAATTATTATGCTATACCATATTATCTATTTTTCCACTGAAAAGAGGGCTAACTCACAACTTAAAAGTTTATTAGATCTATTTTATGCCCCTTGGAGTACGAGGTAGCAGCAATTTTGTAAAATTTTCCAGGAGCGACCCTAAGGTACGTGGTGCCCCCCTGCAAACGTAAAAATTCTTTCCTTTTATACATTTTCCACGTTTTGAGCTCGATATTGCACCCCTTCGAAGACAGCGCCGCGATGCGATGCTTACTTTACCGTGTTGGGCAGCCCCTGAAATTTCCAATAAACTATTAAAAGATCCTTTGAAAAGAAACATATATAATGACACTTATACACACCTCTTATTAAAATAGACAAGCAATTTTTTATTTTCTGTCTTCAAACGCATAAAAAAATTCATCTGTACTACGTATAAATAATCTGAATTAATGTAGCCAAATCCACGATAACAGTTCGAAGCTTGTAAACTCGAGTCGTGAGAAGTTAGCTGAGCACACAAGAATTTCTTGGGCTAGCCATCTGGTCGGTATGTTGTGTATATAGTTTTACATGTGAGGCCCAAGGTAAATCAAACATTTAATTCAAGAGCAACGAAACAGCGTAAAGAAAATATAATTCCTAAGTGAACCCATTGCTATCTATTTTTGACTATTACATGACGGTAGATTTTAAAAGGGGCTTAACGTAGAAAAAATCTTGAAGTATTTTTTTTTTCAGGAAAATTTTAGCAAAATTGTGAAAAATTAATATGAATTATAAGAATAATGAATACAGAATGTAAATTTTATAAGAATATAAAATTCATATTCTGCACATAGGCACTCATATACAGGGTGGGGGTTTCACTGTGGATGCAGCGAACATTTTTATAGCATACTGAACTCATTAGTTTTATTTTAGTTTTCAGTACTAAAATATTTGAAAACACGATATGAACTCTTCCCCTTACACCCCCCTCCAAAAAAAAATCTTAACTGTGACCCTGCCTTTGGGTGTGCGGAAAACACTTCTACACAGTATAAAAATAAAATAATCTTATTTCATTAAAATAACGAAATTTTATGCTAACACTACGAAATATATACAGGCCCATTGCCGCCAAATAGTGCTGGTCCGGTACATTTTAAACAGTACCACGCCGTTGACTTTTTTGTGCATGTCATAGATACATGGCAGTTCGCCGTTACTAGTTCTGTACTGGCGCATATGCACTTTTCAGACACTGTTACTCCAGTGACTTCCAGACGATGGCAATCTACCTTGCTCTAGGTATACGGCACTTTGCCAGCACGACGGGTACACGGCCGTCATTTTGCGGGCAGCTCCTAATTAATATAACTTTTGAATGGCAACATTAAATATCATTGTGTTTCTGAGGAGTGCAAATAATTTTTCCAGTGATTATAAGCGGAGTCCGCACTCCAGCTGGAGTATAGCTCAGGACCCGTACAACACGCAGATTCCCATAACAAAATATCTTCCGTGTTATGAGGGGGAGGGGGTCTACTGTAGTGTGAAGTTTAAATTTTTATGTACCAATGAACATGCAAGAACCAAGCAATGCGTAGCTCAGTAACATTCTATCTGATCCAATCTTCGGGTTTTGTCTATTGAAATTGTGTCTTTTTTACGAATAAGCCTTATTAGGGGCCGAAACCTCATACGAAAAGTGAGCGTAGCGAGTCTGGGGGCCTTGGCCCCTAGTATCCTACAAAGCAATTTTCATATCGCACCATACTAAGAAGGATGTTACAACAGATAAAAATGTGATTATTTAATCAAGATGTAAAGTGAAATGCCGCAGTTTTGTGATAATATTATGTAGGAAAATAAATATTTCAATTATATTATTTAATTTTCGATCATTAATTTCATTCCATATTTTTGAAGTAATATGTTCCAGAATTTTTTTGTATTTATTATCCTAACGTTTATATCAGAGCATTTATTTATACCGTGTTTACTCGCATAATAGTCGCACTTTTTTTTGCCAATTTTACATAGTGAAAGTCTAGGTGCAACTATTATCCGAGGAAATATACTACGTAATATTGTACTCTCTAATGTCAAAACATTACTGTTAGCCCAGTCATTTGGTAGTTTTACCTGGAAAGTTTTCCGGGAGTTTTGAAAATGGGCGATTTTATAGATTTTGATGTGCTCTTTCCGAATTTCAACTTTGCCCCCTCGTATCTTTGCCGCTCGCGCCGCTATATTCGAAAAATGGCGCCCAAAAGCAGTTTTTTGGCAATATCTTCTTTCTGACTCATTTCACGAAAAAGACAATTACACAAAAGGAAACTAGAGAAAATTTCCTACAATTTATGTAATACCTTTTTATCGTAAAATCAATAGTTTTGGCGTACGAGCGAAGCAAAGTGTAGTTCAGTATGCGTTTTGGCCAAACAACGCATGTCCACACCGCCTTCTAAGGTAGAGTAAGCGGCGGTTTTTTTTTTTTTTTTTTTCGTGGTATCCCCAGTAGGCCCCATTAGTTGTTGGCGAAGATGTAAATGTTCTTATTCTTTTGACGGCTGCGTTAAATAATATATATTCTCAAACCAGGAAAAGGAAAAATTTCGCAACAAATATATTCAACAAAAAGCATCATAGATAAACCAGCAGCAGATCATATTTTATTCTTGCATGCCTTCAGAGGCTGTGATACAACATCAGCATTATTAAATCAAGGAAAAATGAAATTTATTGATGTACTCCGAAAAAATCCAGATTTAAACGTGGTTACAGGTATTCAAAAATCCGAAAGCTGATCCAGAGAGCATTGCTAAAGCTGGAGAACGCTTCCTTCTTGAATTATACAGTGACAGTAATGTGAAAAGTAAGAAAAGTATGTCTTTAAATAACTATAGATATGCATGCTTCACAATATCAGCATATAACAGTATATTTGGTATTGCGTCGCTACCGCACCAACAGAAGGAACAACAAGACAACATTCGCTCCGAACCTATCATCAGGTTCAGCAGTGGTATGGGAATGAACAAAATGCAGAGCAATGGGGCTGGAAAAGAAACAAGGACGGACTAATGCCTGTCACCACACTCGAGCCCCCAGCTCCTGAAAGCTTGTTAAAACTTATTTCTTGCAAGAGATCAGAAAACCTGTGGATGCAGAAAGACTCAATTAAAGTGCTCCGTTATATCAATACCTTCTACATATACAAAGCCTAACAACTGAAGCTTTGATGTCACCACTAGGCCTTCAAGAGTGATGTCATCACAGTTTTACTTTCATGAAGTACAACTATTTAAATTTTCTGGTGAATGCTACAAATATTAGAAAATAAATTAAGATAAAAAATAGAATACCTTTGTGATACAAAACAATTCATTATGATCTATTTCCTTATTACACTACATAATTAGTTACAGTTAAAAACTTGCCTTTTGCCGTAAAATTAAAATTTTCCATCTCAAATCAGTAAAATGCCGCTGTGCGTGAGTAAATTCACCAGAAATTTTAAATAGTTTTACTTTATGAGAGTTAAATTGTGATGGCGTCATTCTTGAAGGCCTACTGATGACGTGAAAGCTTGGGGACGTACCAGTTGTTAGGCTTTCTATATCTAGGAGGTGTTTGTTATATGCACGTATTGCAATGGTACTTGTGATATAACTCGCAAGTTCCATTACAAGATAGTGATGAACTTTATGTACTTCATGAACTTTAAGTTCAGCTATGGACCTAAGCCATTTTTTTTAAAAAGTATGTATTTCCATTATTAAAGGTTTCATACTCAATTTATGATTTTTTAGAACTTTCTTTGTTTTCTTTAATTCATTTTTATATGCGAAAATATTCAGGCAAAAATTCAAGGGGATATTCCTTTCTCTGGTGTCGCCCTCACCCTCCCTCCCCAAAGATATATATATGTGTGTGTGTGTGTGTGTCGGGGCACGAAATTTCCACTCACCGACTCGCTGTTGGTGAGTTCGAATTTGGTCTAATTATGGATGGAGTTCATGTTCATACATGGAAAAAAAAAGTTGACACAGCCGGATGTAGAAAGTATGTAAAGATACAATTTCACATACCATTTATCCTTTAAAAGAAAAAGAAAAAAAAAACGATATGTTCAGCAGAACAATTAAAGCGAAGTGCCCTTTATGCCTATGCATTCTCTCTTCACGTTTCGCGCAGCCCAGCTTTTAACCGAATTAAAACTGCATATAGGAATGCATTATCAACAAGCACTATGAACGATCTTTTTAACTATATCCATATAAATGGGCCAGATGTTAAAAACTTTCATCCAGATGATGCCACTAACTAGTGGTAGTACTTTAGTTCTGACAGGCAAATATACACAAATTCGTATTAGATATGACCCTTTAAAAGCGAAACTTTTTTTTTTTTTTTTTTAATTGGCTCTTCATTTATGTTCATAAATACTACAATCTTTATGAAATCTCAAATACAATACATTAAAATGATTTTCAATTACAATGAGACCATTTTATTATATAAAATAACTTGGCATATTTCTAGCATTTCTTAATTAGAAAAAAATCCCAAAATACATAAAAAGTAAAATATACGGCAACTCAACTTTGTGGCGAATACATTATTTTTTTGGCAAGTATATTCCAAGCTGAAATTTCAGGCCCTGTATATGCTATATCAATTTTTATAAGCTGTACTGCATTCTAATTTTTGAGTTGTCAGCCATGCCTCAAAAATATTTCTGGCTACGCTACTGCTTGAATACATTTGATTTGAAATAACGCATCTGTAGTTGTTCTAAGAAATTACATAAATAAAAGTTCATTATGTTATGCTTATTACTTATGTACAAATAAGGTAAAAATTTCAAAGCTGTATAATATTAAGAAAAGTTCTTTTGGATATAAAATTAGGTATTATTTGAATTTGAGTGTTGTAAGTTCTCTTTATATATATTTTTAGATATGAGTAGTTTATTCCCTGTGTATTTTGATTGATGTATTATATTTTATATTTCTTTGACAAAGTTGAAATTAAATTTCTTTACACTCTATAACAGCACTATCCTATTATTTCAGATTCTATAGGCATGCATGGTATTTAAGAAAAAAAACTGTTTTGATTTTGACAACGTGTGTTGTATGTTACAGTGCTGCAAACTGTACTTTGGAGCCGATTAGGTATGTATATTTTTATTTCATTTAGTATTTATATGTGAATTCTTAAAATGAGTTTTAATATAATAAGAATATTAACACAAATTTATTGTATTCAGAGCCAATATACCAAGTTTTCTGTATATGTATGTATCGATAATGTATGTATATTTTTAATCCTTTTAGTATTTATATGTGAATTTTTAAAGAAGTTCTAATCTATTAGCACAAATTGGTTGTATCCAGAGCCATAGTAATCTGTGAGTTAATTATGAATTTCTGCATGGTTTCTTGATTATAGTAATAGATATAAGCTTTGTTTTCGATTACTGTACTTATGTAATTTCAAAAATATTTATTGAGTTGGGCTAAAAAAAAAGTGCTAATTCTAGTTTGTTACGAGAACAAAATTTCATCTTATGAAGAACTGTGCTATAATATGCAGTCAGAAAAATTCACCTCATGTCGACTGCAACTGCTATGTTTACTTAGGGGTAGCGATGTTCACTGGGAAAAATCACATTAAGAATTAATTATTATTTCAGATACAGGGCTGGCTCTCAGTCGTCCTATATATCCTATATTTCTAATATATTTTTTTAAACTGCCAAAAACGTCCTATATTTTACAAAAATCCTATATTCAGTCAAATTTCCTATATCTGTACAAAACTTTTTACTGTACATTAACCTAAAATGTAAACCTCTTTCTATTTTTATCCCTTTTAAGCACCTGGAAAACCATTAAAAAAAAAGTACCTGTCATTCTGTCTGTGATGCTTATTTTGGTTCACTCATATAACGACTGAATACAAATTAAATAAAATTTGACATATTAATAGGTGGTTACTCAACCTGAACATCAAATATTTTCACGATTTTAGAATTTTGTGAAAATTTAGTCAAAATGCTTAAATTTTTGTTCATACATGAACTACAAGTACAGCGAATGAAATAAAAAGTTGGTATACAGATATGTAATCATTAACATAAACTAATGGATCTCTTTCAAAATTTTCTATAGATTTTAAGATTTTTTTCAAAATGTGTAAATTTTTGTTTGCACATGATGCAATTACTGAAAAGAATAAATTGAAATTAAATAGGCAAAAAAGGAAATCAGTTGATTTTGTTACCCCCAAGAGAATTAAATTAAATCCCGAGAAAGGAGAAATTAACTGGACTCCTGATCATGTTGAGGGGGAAACGGAGCTGTCACAAAGCCTTCACAGATCTGGAATGATTGAGGAGTCCAAGAAAAGTATTTCCTTTCAGGATTAAAAAAAAAAAAAATCAATGCACTTATGGCCATAACATACTCATTTAGGCACAGCTCAATAAACAATCGTGCAACTGTGGACAGCTTAATTGAAGCGTATCCACTTTTCTTCCAAGAGGAGCAGCAGTTTGAAGAATTTCTTCGGTTAATATCAGAGAAGAAATCTTTTCTTTTGCAGAACGTCATGGTGCTCATCTGTTTCAGATTTTCCAGTCCAAAAAAAATTTGAAAGATGAAAGAGATGACACTAATGCAATTATCAATTGTTTGAGAGAAGTTGAGGATACTTCTACTGCTGTTAAAAAAATGGGCTTGTTTGTTCTCCCTTATTTACTAAAAGAACCTATGCAGTACTTTGTTAAATCGGTAAGAATGTGTAAGCAGTTGTCGCTTTAAAAAAACAATTGATGCTAGTTTAAAAAGCAAAGTTTAATTTTTAAATTATATTGTTAATTTTTCTTTTTAGCATTTGTGTATGTTTCGTTTAGCATCATGATACCGTAAAAACTGGCAAAACGGCCACACCGGCGTAAGGGCCGCAGCAGTAAAAATGTAAACAAGGGCTGTAATAAACAAATAGAAAATAGTACAAGAATCTGGTGCTATAATATTCTAAATTAATGATGCAGTTACTATAAAAACTGGTGTGTTTAAAAATGAAACTTGTCAGCCAATCAAATGTGTGATGTTGGTGTTTCTAGCCCCATGTACCTTTCCAGGTTTTTCACATCCGAGAAAGTGTATCAAACAGGCATAGAGCAAACTCAAATGATTTAAATATTTGAGGAAAAAGGGAATTAGGCAGTCATAGATTTAAGGTTTGGTTTTCTTTTTCTTTTAAATTAATGCATCAATACAGTAGTGAGTGAAAAATACAAGAAAATGTTTTAAAGTTGGAGGGGGGGGGGAAATATCAGATGGGCCTCACCCTGAAAAAGTTTAACTTTTTTTTCGTATGAGCCGCGGCCCTTCTCCCGATTTTTATGGTACTTGACACTTCCATGAATAAGTAAAAAGTTTTAAAGTTAATTTTTAAATACATAAATTGAATAATAACAAAGTAATGAGGGATAATTTATCATGATAAAGCAAGTATTCTAGAATTTAAAATAAAAGTCAAATATAATTTTTATCTAATTTTAAATATTTAGCAGAGAGATAGGGCAACTTTAACTTGAGAGTGTACTGTTTCAGGAGAAAGACATACCCCTTTTAAAGTCATTCTAGTGCTATTGTTTCAATTTTCTTTTCATTTTTTTTTCTTTTTAGAAAGGGAATCAACAATATTATTATTTTTCTTTTAGGTCTCAAGCTTTGATACAGAATTTCAATCTGCATTTCCGAGGATATTTTCACTTGGCAGTGTAACTGATGGAAATTTCTGTGTTGTCGCAGAAAACCGTTGCTTAGTGCAGACAAAAGACTTTATTGCAGCTGTTTGTCTATTATTATCATTTTATTATATGTTAAATACAGTAGAGAGCCAGAAATCCACACAGCTTGGGACCATGGCTTGTGCGGATTTTAGGATTTTGTGGATTTCGGGCCATAAAAGATAAATCATTACATTTCTAATTTTAAAAAAGTAGAATACAATTACAATGAAATAAAAGCACAGTCAAAAGTATTTAACTTATATTTTCACATTAAATACAAAAGCATAGGAGAAAAAAGAAAAAAAATATGTGAAGACTAGCAAAGCAAATGGTTTCAATATTTCCTTTTTCTAATTTTGAAAGCATGTTCTATGGTGATTTGTTTTAAAATGTTATTTTTTCTGCTTTCAGTTTTTTTCTTTTCCTTTTCTTTCTTTCTTTTATTTATTTGTTTTTGCAAATTGTATATTATCATTAATTCTTGTTTTGTTACAGAACTTTACTGTTCTAAAAATTTAAGGTATTCTACTCCAAACTTTAAACTTTTATTAAACGGATTTTATTAATATTGTTATTACTAAAGTTTTTATCATCATCATCAGAATCATATTTATCTTTGGATTCAAGACACTTTTCAACAATTTCATCACTGGCGGATGACTGCAAATTTCATTATTTACATCGGAGAAGGAGTGAGGATTTCGGACGTTTGCGGATTTTTGGCTCTTAACTGTATATCATATCCCAAAGAAATTTATGGCACTTTAATATTTATTCAGAATTATTGCTTGAAAATTAATTGTGGTAAAGTACCCCCTAAAGTACTTACTTTGTACAGTAAGTTGGTAAAAAAAATAATGTTAATTTTTTTTCTGTTTATTTAAAGAAAAATGTTACTTTTGTTGCAGTTACAATATTTGTAGTACTTGAAATTCGTAAGTATTATTATTGCTCAAATGTTTTTCTAACAGAATGCAAATGAATGTTCAAAATCTTGCTAAAATTTTTCCAGAGTTTTTCCTTTTTGTCTGTCTGATGTATTTATGGAAAAAAAAAATCCAAAAATTTTGCCTACAGAATTTAAATAATTTCACTCTTTGAGAAATATTTATTCCTTAAAAATGTTTAATTGTTTTAAATGTAGTAGAAATTTTGTTACTACAGTAGAACCTCGATCTATCGTTTCTCAAGGGGTGCGTAGAAAAAAAAACGATGCATGCGGGTTAAGACAAAATACGAAGAAAACAATGTTTATGAATGCACACAATATATTCATACCAAAAATACTAATTTGTTACTAAACTGTAAAAGAAACAAATTGGAGTTGAAGAAAATTAAGTGATATTTATTTCTGAAAAATCAGTAATTTTACACTGAGTTTTTCCTTAATTTTTTTAATTAACCGAAAAATTTAAAGATTTACAATATTTTTCTCGCCTTTTCTGTGTCTTCATGTTTGTATATAAAAGTTCATACAATTCGAAATACTGTAATTTTATTCGATAAACTTGGCACTAGTGTAGGCTGTCTCATCGGCAGGAATATTACTCTCTGCTTCTTCGCCATTATTTTTATATTTTCCATCACCACACATTTCTTCCATTCTTAGGATACGTCGCTACGTCTATATTAAAGGAAATATAATCGCTAAATTTCACACCACATGCTCTGCATAATGTAACAACTCTTCATCTACACCATTATCAACCCAAGAAGTCATACCAGAAAATAAATAAGTTTGTATGCTATATGGATACATCTGAATTTCGCTTTCATTTTGGTCAGGAGAAATATTTTACAACGATCAACGCAGTAAAAGGATTTTTTGACGAACGATAAATGCGGGTTTCGTTAACGTTATTTAAATACAACTTGTGCAGGGACCATATAAATTAAACGATCAATACGTGAAAACGATGAATGCGGGAACGATAGATCGGGGTTCCACTGTATCTATTTATATCTAAGTCTCACAAGAAATTTTCACAGACATAATCCAAACTTCAACTATATTTGTGGTTTGAGAGACTGTCCTTTAACATTTAATAGTTTTTCAAAATTTAAGAAGCATTTGTTTACACATAATGAGTTTAAAGGTAGAAGCGTAAATAAATTAATATGTAATAGCTGTGATTTCCAAACTTACTTGCTTTCAAAATTTATTTCACATTTTAAAAATCATGACATAATTTTGTGTCCTCTAAATGATTGCAAAAAAGAGTATTCTGTGTTCTCCTCGTTTACTTCACATGTATCAAGGCATCATCCTTCCTACAGGGTGAGGGTGCACAAATTTATGATGTCTTGCAGTCCGCCTTTGGGCTTAACAGAGATGATTATTTTCTTCAACGCTATGATCAGTGATCGATCTAGGATTTTTTCAGAAGAGTAAAAATACTTCTTAACCTTTTTAGAAAGAGTATTTTCTTTTCCAAAGGAGTAATTAAACAACGAACAATTATGCTAAATATTCAAATACATAATTAAATTGCATTTGACATATAAATAATAACTAATTATACGTCAAGGTACATAAATGTCAGTTGAACAAAAACTGGTGCAATAATTGGATTTTTAAATTTAAAATCAACAAATCATAATTATTTATCAAAATATACCTAATTTTATATGGAAAAGCAATGCGTAAAAATACGCATTCCGAAATTTTTAAGGCGTATTCTGAATTTCTAAAGCATGAAATACGCATCTAGAGGCGTTATCGCGATCACTGGCTATGATCCAGATTTCAAAACTTATGTAGATGTTGAAGAAATGTCATCTCTAAAAGATAGAGAAACCATTAAAGTTATAGATTGTCCTATTAAGGCAACATATAGCCCACTTTTTACATCTTTAATAGATCCAATCCAAGAAAAAGTAGTAGATTGTCCTGATAACCCCCCTTTTTCAAATGCGCTTCTAACTCAGGATTTGTTAGAGCAAACATGCAAAAACTTAGATGTTACTGTACAGCTAAACTTAAAACCTCAATGGCCACATCAAATAAATTTGCCAATTAGTGAATTTTCAAAGCCTTTAGCAGAGGCCCTCACTAATGAAAAATTGTTGAGTTTGTCGTCAGAGCTTGTGAGCCATTTGGCTAGCTATGCATACAAATTTAAGTGCTATCCAAATAAAGCAGAACGCTTAGAAATTTGTGATGCTCTTGTCTCACAATTTCCCTATTTAAAAAATGTTGGTAGGTTCGGGTACTGCAGGGTGGGAAATAAAGCTTTTAATAAGCTTAAAAAAAATCCGCCAAGAGGATTCATGTTTAGAAGTAAAATTAAATAGGCAAAAAAGGAAGTCAGATGATTTTGTTACAGCAAATGCAGTGCTATTACAATTTGGAGTATTCAAGATCTGTAGGAAAAAGCTATATAGTTTCAGGGAGTGAACTTATTAATGTGAACAGATATTCAGCAGAAATTAAACAATTACTTGTAGGGTGTGAAAATTTTTATTCGTTATCAAAGGTACAGATAAATGGAATTGCTTACAAAAGAGGCATTGCTTTATATCTGGTTTTGATAAAGATGAACCAGTTTTTGATAAAATTTTAATAATTCTTCGTAAAGGTTCATGTACAAAATTTATTTGTCGAACATTTATTAGTAGCACAATTTTTCATATAAGAGCCTTTAAACTGAAAAATCCAATAGGTGTCAAAATTTTGAATCTCTTTGATTTATAGATATTTATCCTTTATCATTGTATAAATATAAAAGGGCCATGACAATAATTCCAAAGTATTTGATATTTAATACAAAAGAATAATTCATTCAACAAAGTATTTTGAATATATTTTTTACTTGGAAATGTAATTTTTCCTGGAAAAAGTACTAGATATTGTGATGTAGATATAGTGTGACTAGGCAATGGCAGCCATATATTGGTAATTTGAATGACAGACGTGTCAACTCTCTGAAATTTTCTTTATTTTCTTAGGCCTGTTAAGAATTTGTTCAGAAATTGCAATTTTTCTGAAATCCTTCATCAGACTTGCAATGTCTGTCTGACAGGTTGTATATTGCTATTATTTTAAGTGTGTCTCAGACAAAGTAATTTTATTTAGACATTAAATTGTCTTTTTCTACTTGTTAAAAATTCTATTTTGCCAATGGTAGTATAAAATTGTGTGACACTTTGACACATTGACAACCACCACCTTATTGTATTATAAAACTGGTGGTTTAAATTAAGTGTTTGTCTTAAATTTAATAAAAGTAAAAAGAAAGAACTTTTTTCCCCCCATCATTCTTTACTAGTTATTGTGTGTAAATGATAACTCTTAGTTTACTAAAGAACGTTCATTAAATTGTACTTATTCATAACATTTAGATACACTTTCATGGATTTACGTGCTTAAGAAATCCATCTTGCCTATTGTACAATAAAAGTGTGTGAATGTTACTACTGTTTTAAATTTAATATTTCTTATATTTAATAAAAAATTGAAAATAACTCATTTGGGTTTTGTTTGTTTTTTTATGCCTTAAATTGTTGTCGAATACAAGTGATTAATCTGATTTAAAAAATTTATGGATGTATATAAACATTCTTACAAAGATGTCAAGAAGAGAGGGGGCAGGGTTAGTAAGCTGATTATTTTTATCTTTAATTGAAACATATTTGTAGTATTCTTTGTATTTTCACTGTCTGTGCATGAGCTTAAAAAAATTATAAGGTTGGGACTCAAAGTAATTTTGATGTACATTTCCTTCCTGGCATCATATGTTACCACTTATATAGCTGTGGCAATTCTAGAGCTAATACATGCAGCAGAGCTCCGACTTTCGTGAATATTATCTAACATAAATTTAATAATGTTATTATATATGTGTAAAATTAATGTATTTCTTAGGGTGGGGCAACAAATTTTCACTAATTGAGTATGATTATAAAAGCATATTGCACCTAGAGCTCCTGTAACACAGGCTGAAGCATTCAATATTTTGTTGCCAAAGAGATGCCATTTATTGCACATCTGCCATTGCTTTAACATGGGACAGTTTTTGTTCTTACAATTTCAAGTTACAAAACATTGTTTTAGGTCTTGAATCAAAAGATCATAGGGTATGGATGGCTGTTCAGCCTTCAATTATTTGAATTGTCGTAGTTAAAATCGCATAATGTTTGAATTTCCTACTGAAATTGACAGAAAAACGAAATTGGTGGGGAATCTAGTGTGCATGTTCAGCTTCACAGCATGAGTTTATCTCTCGAGAAATGTGCCAAAAGAGGTGCTAAATCTGGCAGTCCGCAGCAAAACATGGAGGAATGAGTCAACTCGTATCTATAGGAGACTTCATTGCACCGCTTTAAAAATGTGATTCTATGTAGATATTTATGATTTTGGAAACTATTTGAAATCTAACTTGAAAATTAAAAGCTTTTTGATTTTTTAGGAAGGGCTTTTTGTAACTTTAAAAAAAAGGGGGGGGGTACTTTTATGTTAAGTATGAAAATGTTTTTAAAAATAAAATTAAAAACATCTATGCCAGATAAACATGCTGCATGATCATGTCACACGAACCAAGATCATTCCTTCATTGTAAAAAATATTTACTTCCCACTTTTGTGGATTTATCATTATTATAATAGGGATTGATAATATAACAGGTTTTACTTTTTCTAAAATTCCTACCTTTATAGAAGTTGTACCTAATTGATCTAATACTAAGAATAATTGGCATGTATTATTTGATACATAATTAATATCTAAAAACACTTTCAACAGTTACTGTAATACCCTGTTTACATTCAACCATTCCCATTTTCTCCCGGGCTCGCGGAAATATTTCTGCAGCAGTATAGAGTAGCAGTGAGGGGGGGGTTTCGCATTCTGCCATACTTTCTTCTCACCTTCCCGAACCCACTTCTTACACACAGCAATCAGAATCCCAGGGTCAAAAGACTAGTATTGGCACCAAATGAACGAGCGTGTTGAGTATAAATATTCACTCCCCTCATGCTGCAGTTTGCCTTGCCCAAAAAAATCTGTTTAGAAGGGAGTGGGAGACAGCACGAGTAGAAGGGGGTGCTTACATTTTAGTATTTCTCACTTCCCTTCCTTACTGCCGCAAAAGTGAGCTGAATGTAAACGAGGCATCATACTTTAAATGTTCAAATGTTCCCAATTTCTATGGAAGTAGGAATTTTAGACACTGTAAACCCCGTTATTATGAAACATATTCAAATTTCAGGTGGAGAAAGAAGATAGCACCAAAAAAGTTTTGTATTGCACAATCGATGTTTGACAGTAATTCCCTTTTATTCCTAGATTTAAGATTGGATAATAGATAGAAGATTCTTATCTCCAGACAATAAAGAGGGAAATCTCAGTGCCAGATGTAAAAAATTGCAAGCAATTTATTCATAAAAATTTCTCTTGATAAAAAAATACATAAATTGAACAAATATTTTCAAATACTTTAATTTTATACCTTATCAATGGAAAATATATTTTTAAAAATCTGTTAATTCAGGGAAAAAAAAGTATAATTTTTTAAAAAATTTTAATTGAAGTATATGTAATTAAGGTAAATATAAAAAAAAATTATAAGTAAAGTATTTGAAAATATTTGGTAAATATACACATTTTTACAGTGCTAAATAATTTTTATGAATGAAATTTATGCAATTTTTTGCATCTGACACAGATTTCCCCCCTATTTTCCAAATCATGGTGCAACTTACTACACAAGCATGGTTCTATTATTTCTCAAATTATGGTTCAACCTATCTACCAAATCATGGTTCATCCTTTTTACCAAATCATGGTTCAACCTTTTTACCAAATAATGGTTCAACCTTTTTACCAAATAATGGTTCAACCTTTTTACCAAATCATGGTTCAACCTTTTTACCAAATCATGGTTCAACCTTTTTACCAAATCATGGTTCAACCTTTTTACCAAATCATGGTTCAACCTTCTACCTAATCATGGTCTTGGAGAAAGTACCAAGAAATGGAATAATGTTTCTTCTTGGGAAGGATGCAGCTAATTCAGCACCATATAATGGTGAAACGTTGAACCACTTGTTTTAACAGTGTAACTCGCAAGTTCCATTACAAGATAGTGATGAAGAAGAAGAATCGGAGACTATTTTCGACCAAACGTATGATGAAATCGAGAACGAAGAAGATTGCGATGAAACTGATAATCCCATCGCGGCTGAAGTGGACGAAATTTCGGGCTGTGACATTTCGATCGGTACTAGTTTCGATCGGTAGTTTCGATCGGAGACAATGAACTTGCAACACCTAGTCCATCAAGAACAGCGAAGCGAAGGAGAATGCGCTAAATTTTGGATTAGTAAAATCAGGAATGGGCAAACTTTTTCGGTCGCGGGCCAAAAATCGAAAAAAAAAAGTTTGGCTGGCCAAGATAATTTTTTCTAAAATTTTAAAAACAATATACAAGTATTACAATTTAAATATGTTAATGGGATGAATGAAATTGCTATTTCATTTTTTAAAATTCCTTATATTGAGGCTCGAAGTGAGATGTACTTATTCTAAGGAACGAGGCTAAATGCTCATCTGCCAGTCTACTTCTGAGAGAATTCTTTCTAAGGTTCATAGCTGAAAACACTTGTTCACATATATAAAATGAAGCAAACATAGCACTGATTTTATGAGCGTGAGATATTAAATTTGGGAAACAATAATGATTTGTAAAACTCTAACTTTGGCATATTTAGAAACAACTGCTTGAGATGATTGTTAGATTGCAACTCAATTAATTCAAGCTGCAAATCTGACCTCACTGCTCCACAATTTACGTTCAAAGGAATGGTAAATATATCCAATTCTGTTTGAATGGCACTGAAATATTGAAATCTGCGTTCGAACTCAAAATGCAGTATTTTCAAGCCATCTTCATAATTCTTAAGCTTCTCTTCATTTATTGAGAGTATTGAATTTAACCTTGAGGAATGAGACAAGTCGTTCTTAGCTAGCTACCCAGCAAACAGATTAGGTTTTAGTTTAAAAGCTTTGAGATAGGCCCAGATATCGCCGATAAATTGATTTTTCCCTTGCATCTTGACATTCAAGTTGCTCATATGACAAAGAAGATCTGTGAAAAATGTAAAGTCCGAAAGCCATTCTGTATCTTCTTACATTTCGCACTCCGCAGAACACTGTCTCTCATGATAAGTAAGAAAAGAACGACACAATGTCGTCTTTCAGCTGCCAAACTCGCTCAAAAACACATCCTGCAAAACTCTATCTGCGAGACGGATAAAACCTTCCGGCGGGCCGTAGTTTGCCCATCCCTGAGTTAAATGCACGTGGATTAGGCCTACTTGGGATACCACAGGGAAAAAAAAAAAAAAAAAAAAAATAAATAAAAGGCCGCTCACTCTACCTCACAAGATGGTGTGGAAATACGTTTTTTGGCCAAAACACATACTGAACTACACTTTGCGGCACTCGTACGCCAAAATTATTGATTTTACGAATAAAAGGTAATTACATAAATTGTAGGAAATTTTCTCTAGTTTCCTTTTTTGTAATTGTCTTTTTCGTGAAATGAGTCGGAAAGTAGATATTGCCAAAAAACTGCTTTTGGACGCCATTTTTCGAATATGGCGGCGCGAGCGGCAAAGATACAAGGGGGCAAAGTTGAAATTCGGAAAGAGCACATTGAAATCTATAAAATTGCCCATTTTCAAAACTCCCGGAAAACTTTCCAGGTAACCCCCTTTTTTTTTTTACCAAATGACAGGACTATGTGGTATTATAATAAAATTACTAACTAAAATTACGAATGTTTCCAGGTTATCTGCGTGTATTAAATAATCTTTTCGTCAGGTGCACACAAAAAGAGGCATTTTTCTTTGTAAAGTAATATTTTTATAGACATGAATAAAGTTCAAGTACGTGACTGCAACTTTTATGTGGGGAAAATATTTGGACGATTTTTTCTGCTTTAAAACGGAGATGCTACTAATGCGTGGGTAAAACGGTAATACCGTGACCAAATTTTGTATTTTGAGGTAGCTGGTTAATTTTTAAAGTCAAGTAAAAGCAGAACTACTGCAACGCAGTAATTTAAAAAAAAAACAAATATTCTAATTTCTAGCTATCAATTCATTCTTAAAATATACGTGACATCATTTTTGTGAGAAAATCCTCTATTTAAGTATTTTTAAACACAAGTTATCTTGCTGATAATGACCCCCCCCCCAATAAAAAAGCCGATCTGTAGGATGAATTAGTGTGTCAAGTTAACTTGTCACACAAATACAAGCCTGGCAAACTAAGATATGAATGAACGAGTTTTTATTTTTAAAATACTATATAAAACCTACAAATTAAACTTGTTTTTAGATAGCTTACTTAAACGTCTTATGCTTAACAGTGTGTTTTCTCAAAAGGCATTTTTATGAATTATCTATAACACAACAAAATTTCTCTCTATGCGTCATATTTTCATGAAGCTTTTCATAGTTGTAACTGGTGTTAATATAGTACAGAATGATTAATATCAAATCTGAATGAGAAAAACTTTTGAAATTTTCACGAACATATGTCCCATAACATAATTTAACCAACATAAATATCTAATCATCATCTTTTAAATTATAATTTGAAATCAAATTTAAAAATACTAAATATGTTTTTTTAATTCTTTCATTCTGTAAAATACATATTCTACTCCATTTGCAACTGTATGAGTAGCAATAAGTGTGTGAGCATTTTAAATTTGTTTTATCCTGCGGATAGTAAAACATTTCTTTAAAAAAAATACTTTAATCAAACTTTTATTTATTTATTTATTTATTTATTTTTGGTCAAAAATCTATAAACAGAAATTGAATTTTATCTTAAGATTTAAAATGTGCCATAGTGTATCATTATAGAAAAAAAATGATCATGCTACTACTATTAATTTGATTACAAAATGTAAAACCGCAAGTGCCTAAAATACGTGTATATTTGCAGTGCGATGCCCAGAAAAATATTTTGGGGAGGGTCCAAATATTTCGGAAGGGGACCAAACGGTGGAAAAGGCTGAATTTTTCACAAAAGACTTTATCATTATTATTTTGTTAACAAAATTATAAATTTCGGGGGGGGAGCGCGGACCCCCTGGTCCACCCCACTGGGTATGGTCTTATAAATTTGCGTCTTCATCCCTCTAATCCCTTGTAATTTTTGCGGCGGAGGGCTCTTTCGACTCCATTAGTGATAAAAGACAGTTGCTCCGTGACAGCTGAACGCTACCCGCGAAGGGACATCTGGAAACACCCAATATATACTACCCCCAACCTTCGAACCTCAGGTACTGCGTACGGAATCCCCATTCCCTTCGCATTTCCCTTCTACCCGTGTATAAGTTCTATGGCTAGGAGAAATATCTGGACCCCTGATTCTAATCTGATTCATTGAGAAAGACGTGGGATTTTACGGTGTTCTTTTTCAATGTAGCCGACGTTGGGTAAGATCAGTACATCGTATTGCAAGAATTGCTGAACTGTTGCATTCCTGGATCTGTTAAAGCTATGCGAAGTTTATTTTTGTATTGCTTACTTCTGGTTGAATATATAGCAGTAATAATTGTAATCCGTTCTAATTATTTGAAAAATGAAAAAAAAAAAAACTCTGAAAAGCTTTTTTGTTGTAAGTTCATCTAAATATTCAGGGTTCTGACCTGCTGCGTGGCTGTCGATCTAATGGTTTGAAGTTTTGTGTGGTTTTCCCTATATGTAACGTAAATACGCATTAGAACGCTTTAAAAAGTCTTTCCCCAAACCATCCCCTCTTTAAGCAGATAACCGTCGTGTAGCATCGGAGCAGCAATTCGGACCGACGGTCCCATTAGGCCACCCACTATTCGGCCTGTTCTATAGTGCATATTTTAATTTTTTAACTAATAATGTACTAATGATGCATTTAAAATTTTCTGCATGTTTAGTGCTAAAAGAAAGCATATTTTGTCGGCACATCAATTGCTAAAATATTCATTTAAACTTTTTTTCTTTTTAAATTTTAAAATCGGTTTAAATTTTTGCCTTTATCTTGTTTAGAAACATTTTAGGATTGCTTTCTTAGTGATAAAAAAAATGTTTTATAGTTTTTCTCAGAATCATACTTTTAATTTTTTGGCTTTTGCTCAAAACATTATAAACGGAAAAACAAAACAACGGTCCGAATAGCATGTGGGCTATTGGCACCGTCGGTCTGGATAGCAACAGCCGTGTAGCATTGTCTTAACCACAAAATCAAATCAGAAGAAGTTTCACCTGATCATCGCAAATTTAAAAATTTGTTGGTGTGAAAATAATCATTGTATTGCAGAAAGATTATAAATTAAAAATCACATTATAGTCTTACACCCTTTCTTTCTTAAAATCTTCTTGGTTTGTGTGAAGTGTGATAAGTAAGTATAAAATAAGGAACCTCTTATTTTTCAAACTCTGTCATAAATAAAATATTACACAAATAGTCTGGTACACTCTCTGATCGCGATCCTTGCTCCACCCCACCCCTGATAGAGATTCTGACACTGTTTGTTTGTGAATTAAGGCCGATTGACCACACTGGGGGATATAGGGGCCTATAGGGAGAATGCTTTCCGTGGGGAACTTTCTAGGGGATCCTAGCCCGTATTTATGTGAGGTTTCGCAGAAAACTCCGAACGGTTAGATCGACAGGTGAGACCGGGATTATTCTGACACTGGCAGCAAGTCAAACTCTGTTGTGCATGCAATTTTACTTTCTAATATTTTTGCCAAGAGTACCAAGTATAATGCTGTGTGCAATCTAAGATAAAATCTTAAAACTGTTTTGGTTTATGGTAGAACAGTGTACGTATGTTTTTGACTACATGTTTTGGTCTAACACCAGTTTTTCTTTGTGTGTGTTCTAATACAGGGCCATACCCTGGCAAAAAAATCGGGGAGGGTCAAAATTTTCGGAGGGGGTCCAAACAGTGAAAAAGGCAAAATTTTTCACAAAAGGCTTCATCATTATTTTGTTAACAAACTTCTAAATTTAGGGGGGGAGAGAACAAGGGGGTCTGGTCCCCCTGTTTACGGCCTCGTTTTAATATATAAAATATATATTTTACCCCGGCTTTGCACGAATATCTTCCTACACCGTGGGCCTCCCCCGAAAAAAATCCTGCGTACGCCACTTTGAGAGGGCGTAATTTGATAGTGAGAAGTGTGTGAAAATAATAAATATGTACATCAAATTTTGAAGCTTTACCGAATATTTATTTAAGTTCTCATTTAGAAGCTTCTGGGGCCCATCATAGTCGAGTGGAGAAACACTTAACATGGTAGAAGGCCGAAGTGTGAAGGTCCAGGGTTCTGACCTGCCGCGTGGCTGTCGGTCTAATGCTTTAAAGTTTTGGGTGGTTTTCTCCAGATGTAACGTGAATAAGCGTTAGAACCCTTTAAAAAATCTTCCCCCAAAGCATTCCCTCTTTAGGCAGATAGCCCGAGTGTAGCTTTGCCTTAACCACAAAATCAAATCTGAAGAGGTTTCGCCTGATCATTGCGAGTTTAAAAATTGTGTCCCACAGTGGTCTAGGCGCTAAACTCCGTTTCCATAAGAGGACGGCAAGTGAAGCAGCATCCGACTTGGCCAGTGCCTGGGAGGGTCAACTCCCTCTCGTCTCGACTGCTGTGGGACAGTGTACACCCTCCAAAAAAAGTATTAGTAAGAGATAAATTTCCTACTTTAGATTTGACAATAATGATTGAGTTTTGAAAAACGCACAACTTGACAGAAATATGGAAAGTCATATTTATACATAGCCTAATTCATGTTCTATGATAAATAATTTTTAATATACGAAACCTACGTTGGAAATTTATCTCTTACTCTAATACTTTTTTTCGAAGGGTGTAAGCTCCAGTTTCCTCCAAGTTGTTAATTGATACCTCTGGGGGTGCCGATTTCAGGGATTTGGTTCCTCCTCTGGAATTGGTTCAATATTAGAGGACCACCGGGCTAAAGTCGGACTTCCTCCCACTGGGCCCACTAAAATGGAAGCCTCCCCCCCCCCCTGTCGTTCGGCTCTCTCTCTGGGGAAGGGGGGGGAGGTTATGGCAACGAATGCGGCTGCCAGAGGGCATAAGAAATAACAACAACAAGTTTAAAAATTTGCTGATGAAAAAATAATCATCGCACAGAAAGATCATCAAATTAAAAATCACATTACAGTCTTACTCTTTCTTTCTCAAAATCTTCTTCGTTTGTGTGAAGTGTGATAATCTATCTATGTATATATAAATTTATGTATATATAAATACGCTAAGGAAAAGCTTTGTGTCCCTTTTGCAGCACATTGCGAGAACGGATGAGCGCGAAATTCGGTACAGGTAAAGTTTGTATGGAGGTGGTTGAAAGAATGTTAAAATTTTTGTGTAATATGCTAATGCACCGTAAAAAATTGGAGAAGTAATTTAACACGCAGTATTTCGTGCCAAGTCGAGTGATGGTTCCATTGTTGCGTCAATTTTGAAATAACAACACTAAGTTTCAGCGGTTGCGGTACTTACGTATTATCCCAGAGGTCCGCCAAGGCAAGCGATTTTTCGCCCAAGATAACTGCCAAACACGTGAAATTATTATATGGTTTGGAATACGATTGGCAACTCATTTGACGAAAAAAATAATTTGGCTGGAGTGACCGTTGAGATAAAACATAAATACCGTTTCAGCGGTAGGGTTATAATATTACAAAAGAAAAAAAAAATGCAAAAAGTGAAATTATTCCCCGATTTCGTAAAACGCCAATGACTAAAATATGCCTTAGCCCTATGCTTGGCGACTTTTTTTAGACGATCGATAAGTGCGCGAAGTTTTGTAAATTCCTTGTTTTAAAGCTGTGGGGAAAAGAACCGAACTGGGCAGGCTGCTATTCTAGAGAAGATCCACAGAAAAACGCCAATTAGACAATTTCTTCCCATCACGTCACGCAGTATGCTAAAGCAAATTTCCCCCGAAAATATTATTGAAGAAATACCTCATCAATTAATAGGGAATGAAAATAATATTATTAATGAAGTGTATGGGAATATTTGTGAAAATATACTCTGAGATTACACATTAAAATCAGTTATAATGGGACCTAAAAATAATGGTTGAACTTTTATGAATGCTGTCTTAATCAAATATCTGGTGAATAGAGAACATATCACCATATCTACGATTAAAAATTTGCTATGATGACAATGAAATCAATAACTATCCAGTAGAGATTTTGAATTCTTGACTATGAGTGGTTTGGAGTTTTTTTCGGTTAGCTGGAAGCATGTGGAAAATTGCGGAGTAATTGTGCTAAATGCTTAAAAACCTAAAGCGATTTCCTGTATATAGTTGCTTAGCCCTTTCCCTATTTTGGAAGTTTAATTTAATTCCGTATTTTAATTTAATTCCACACGTTTTTCCCAAGTCCACATTAACCATTAAGCATAAAAATTTCTGTTTAGTATTGAAGGGATAACATGTGGTGAGAGCTGGGTTTGAACCAAGGGACTTATGGGTGGTGGAATGAGGCGCAATCCGGCTCGGTCAAAAGGTACCCGTTCGACCGGCCTTCAATTGCCGGGTGTTGTGTGCGCGGAGGTGATCTCGTGCCACCACACTACCCCCCCCCCCCTAGAGAGTCAGTCGGAGGCTGACGAACGATGTTCCAAGCGTTATGGAATGCTGCCACTCGTTGTGGACTTGTGAGGTTGCCGCCGCTCGTTGCGGACTTTGAAAGAGAGCTGAGCGAGAAATTTAAGAGGGCGGTGCTGGCGCCATCTGTCGCTGATGGCGAGAAGGAGAATGCGTGTTCGTTGTCCGGGTCGCCAATGAAGGGAGAGCGTGTGGAGGCCCCTCCATCCCCCCCCCTTTAATACGCCCCTGAAAGAAGGACGTATTTAAGGGTGGGGGTCCTCCAAAATGTTTTTCTGGATACGTGCCTTCCCGTTAGTCCCGGGTCTATAGATCTGGTGGCCTCAAAAAAAAGCAATCCTTTTTATTTAAAAAATATATATATTCTTCTAATTAAAAAAAAAAATCATGCCGTTATCACTGGGAATAAGTCGGAAATTGAGTTAAGATTTGAGAACAAACAGCCTTCCCTGCTTAATTACTGTAAAAGCACTTATTTTCGCAAGCCCGTCGTAATCGCGAAAATTAAATCATTGTGAAATACTTTTCTTTTTTTGCGTCAAGTAAAAATAAAAAAATCAGAAATTTTTCTCTTGTTAAAATTTAATGATTTATTGCACAGTTGCAAACTCTTTCTTAACAACTTTCTTTCTTACAACTAATTCGTGAATACTACTATACAACTATTTCTTGAAATATAAAACAGTAATACAACTAATAGAATGCAGCTCATTCAATTACAATAATTATACCAGCTTCTTTGAAGTCATTCAAAATGGGGAGGGGGGGGGCGAACTTTTCGGACAAAAGAAAGTTTTTTAAAATGCCTTATGCAAAATCGGTTCTTCTATATTTAGGTAGTTTCGGGATTTTTCACCTTTCGGTTCTATTCATATAAAAAGCGCGAAATGTCAGCTCGCAGAATTACCGATATCTTCATTTTCGGGAAAATACGTTGGATTTTTGTTAGTTTGTGCGATTAAGGCAACGCTACTCTAGGGCGATCTGCCAAAGATGGGAGGGGTGCCTTGGTAGGATGGGTTTCTAAGGGCTTCTAACGCGTATTCACGTTACACCTAGAAAAAACCTACCAAAACTCCAGACCGTTAGATCGACAGCCGCGCGATGGGACCCGAACCCGGGACCTTCACACTACGGCCGTCTACCATTTTCAGCGACGTAGCCACCGTGCCATGGTGAGTCTAACATACGTTGGAATCGCCTAGTGTAAGGGAAGCCAACTCTATTTATTTTAAATACGTCTTGTAGAATGGAATAGAAGAAGGTTAGGGTGGGGAAGCGCGGCGGGATCGAAATGATAGTGGACCTATAGTATCAGAAATTCTTTATTGGGTCCTGGTGTTACCAAATTGTTTTTGGTAAATAGAAATTATGGTGGAAGTGCTGTTATGGAAGCACTCGAAAAAAAAAAAAAAAGTTATATGCAGAGCAGTGTGCTAAGGGTTATTGCCACCCCCCTCCCAAACACACACACACACACTTCATACCATGAGCAGTTAAAAAGCAGTTTCTTGTTAACTAGTACAGCTTACTATAACAAGTAAATCATTGTATGTAAAAATAGACCCGACTTCAAACAATAACAATACAGTGGGGCACACAGGATTTTAGTTTAGAGAGGGGCTAGAAAGACTGCTGAACTTTTTTATAGTGACGCCGATTGTAGTTAAACTAACTTTTAGCGGCGAAATATTCTGGTGCCCCTTGCCCATAGAACACAGGCTCATTATCATTGTAACTCGTTATAATCATTAACAATTATATGGTCTTTCCATTGACTCACCGGGTTCAATTGTATTTCATATACTGAAGATAAGAATTTATTTAAAAACCAACTTTTTTTTAGGGGGTGTCACAAATATTGCAGGAATTGGATATCAATAAATCAAGCATTTTTCTGACAAATTCTGCCTTTTTACCTTTTTCACCTTTTTGCCCCTCTCCCCCCGAAATTTCTCGCTACGTTCCTAAAATATTCAAGTATAGTTGGAATACGCCTGGCGAAGATTGTAAAACAGTTTCCTAGGCGATTTTAATATAGATTTCAATACTGATGAAGTGTTTTGTGGAACAGAGAAGACGAATACGGTACACTCACAGATTATGATATACTTTCCAAATGGTATTTATAGAGATGAAGTATAGTTTGGCTATGTCTGGAAAAAATTATTGAACAGTTTTGGTAGGTCATTTTAATATAGATTTCAATTCCGAAGAAGTGTTTTATGGAACAAGGAAGGAGAACACGGCACACTCATGAATTATGATGCCCATTCCAAACAGTTAAAATGGTGAAGTATAGTTGGAATATGCCTGGCGAAGATTGTAAAACAGTTTCAATATTCCAAAGATGTGTTTTATGGTACAAGAAAGAGTGGATTCCTATTTTAACGCCCCCCCCCCGCTCTCGCCAACCTAATAAATTGCCGCCATTTGGCGAGTTTTGCAGTCATGGGTCTCTAGGAGTTATGCGCAAGTTTCAACGCTTTCAAAAGAACTAGATGTAAACTAAAGTGAACAAATTAGCGATAAACGCATTAGTTAAGGAATTTGAAGACACTTAATTGCTAAAACTGCATTAATTAGCAACACTAAATAAATAAATAAGTAACGGAATGCTGTACTTACATGTTCCAAATCGCCACTCTAATTATAAATTACGGCTGCCACATAAATACAAAATATCTTCCATGGTAACTGCATATGTTTAATCATCACCACCTTGGCAGAGTCGGGGCGTTAACCCATTTATGCCTAGCGTCCCTTTTTTGGGACGGCATTTTCGCTATTAGTCGAAAACGTTATTTATTTTCCCTAGCCTTTATTCATGAGTATTGAGCCTCAGCTCTACAAAATATTTTAACATGACCAAGTAGTATGTTGATATTTCAATTTTTATGTATAATTATTTTAAAAGAAATCATCCCTTGTTCAAGAAGTTGACATCAGAAATTTATCTATTATTTCTGTTATCAGTAAAAATCGAAGAAAGTCGCAAAAATATCCAGGCACAAATGGGTTAAAGCAACGCCACCTAGAGAGGAAAGCCGCGGCGCTTACTTGTGACGTCACACCGAGTAGGTAAAGCAAAACGTTTCCATTGGGTTTCTCCTCTCTCCCGCGGCGCGTTAGACAGGAGAAACCCAATGGAAACGCTTTGTTTTAGAGATGGCCAATGATTCGATGAGTCGAATCAGTGATTCGAATCTTGGTACTGAGTGGCTCAGTCTTTACACTCACTCTCTACTGATTCGAATCTCAAGCCCTCAAGGGAAATACATTCCAAGTGCGAAGGGAAGGAAAACTTATTTTCCCTTTCCCGTTCCCAGAGATTTTTCCTTACTCTTTCAACTCTTTTCGACTCTTTACGACTCTTTTCGACTCTTTTCGACTCTTTTCGACTCTTTACGACTCTGAGTCGATAGATGATTTGAAACAGTAAATGAGTGGGTGTGGGTGAGTTGGTCACTGAGTTGGTGCAGCAACGAATCTTTACTGATTCAGTGTTTCGCTCTGTTTCGGTGATTGTATACGATCGTTGAGATTCGTTAGTTTTTCGAATCTTCTATCGACTCAGAGTCGAAAGGAGCCGAAAAGAGTTGAAAGGATGTTTCATTTAATTGGAGTTTTTTTTTCGAATCTTCTATCGACTCAGAGTCGAGAGTCGAAAGAGTTGAAAGGATGTTTCATTTAATTGAAGTTTTTTTTCGAATCTTTGGTGTTTCATTTCTTGGTTGGTGGTCGGATTTAAAGTTTTATCTGTCTGTGGGTGTGGAGTGGGTCGAACATCGTTTGCTTTTGGCGGGGGGCATAGGCGTTACTTCCTAAGGGCAAGAGGGGTCAATCCCCCCCCCGAAAAAAAAATTAAGAAAATTCAAGTATCAGAGCTATTTATAATAATGATATTTTATACAATCGGAAACATTTTGTCACCCCATCCAAATATTACATGCCAATTTACGCCAATGCTCGTGGAAGAGCGGGGGGGGGGTGTCTCAAAGTTGTTTAAACCTTTTTCCCTCGGGGGGACTCCCTCCTTCCAACTTGTCTGGCTGATTTAATATTTGTTTAAAATTTAATGAAACATCCCTTTTCTACTTTTAACTTCAATATATGTCCCCTTGCCCCCACCCTCAAAAAAAAAAAAAAAAAAAAAAACGGAACGTTAAGTTTACATGGTGGCGGGTTTTCATGTGAAGGGAAATAGAATGAAATAAAGTTAGGATTGTGCTTGTCACTTTTAATGAAGGATACAGGGCGGTATTAAGCGCTCTCACAAAAGGACTTTGTAGTAAGCAAAATAAAATTTCGCTTTATTGCTGCAGATTTCGTTTAAGATATTTCTTTACCTTGTTTTTCGTTTAAGGGGAATGATTTTATTTTCTTTCGTAATTCAGAGAAATACAAAATAGGGTCTAAAGCAGTGGCGTAGTTAGTGTTATTGACAGTAGCGTAGCCAGGATTTTATTTCGGGGTGGGCTGGGTATCAAATTTAAAGATAAAGTTCAATTGTAAGCTAAGTAAAGGGTCCCATTTTTTGGGGGGGGCAGCAGCCCCTCAGTAGGACTGGGCCAAAAATCGATAAATTTCGACATATCGGTTTTATTTCAACATCAAATATCCGATATTCCCATTTTCATTTCAGTGAAATCTCTAATTCGATAAAGGTCAAAAATACAGGCCGGTCAGGGGCGTAGCCAGAAATTTTTCATGGATGGGGGGGGGGGTTATGACTACTGCAACTCATATATATGTATACGTGTGTGTGATAATGTAGTGAAGAATATACATTTTGTATGGCAAAAAATTCCTCATGGGGGGGTTATGACCCCCCTAACCCCCCCCCTCTTGGCTACGCCTCTGAGGCCGGCGATAAGAAAATCCTGAGATCAATACCAGCTTGTGATGCTTTTGCTACTGCTTTCTCTCCGTTGATGACGATGCCGGATCGCGGAAAAAACAGCTCCATGGTTTATTAGTCTAATTACCATAATTAATTAACGTATATCTCGGAAACTATCCACCGGAGCGTGTTTTTATTGATTCTAGACCCCCCCTAGCCTCAACACCCCACCGATACTTAAACTTTCGAATGCTTTGACACCAAACTTAACCTTTTAATCTTACAGGCCCAGGGGGTCATACGAAGCTCCCCTATATTTTCAATTTGGGCATTTTAAACACTAGCCTCCTCCGGCGGCATCTCCAAAGTCTGGAAACCATCCCAGAGCCAATTTCTACATGTTTGCAGTCCTTTTAAGCCTCAATCATGGTTAATTAGTCTAATTACCATAATTAATTAACGTATACCTCGGAAACTATCCATCGGAGCGCGTTTTTATTGATTCTCGACCCCCCCCCTAGACGTATACCCCCATCGATACATAAAATTTCGAATACTTTGACACCAAACTCAACCTTGTAATCTTACAGGCCCAGGGGGTCATACGAAGCTCCCCTATATTTTCATTTCGGGCAGTTTAAACACTAGTTTTACTCGAGCAAGGAGAGAGAGATGCTAGCTGCCCGAGAACTCAGCGGAGAAGAAACCCGATGAATGGGTGAAGGGTGTTTAAATAGTACGGCTTTCGGCGCAGAGAGAGGGAAAATTTCTTTAGTTGTTTTATTGATTCAAGATTCGAATCACTGATTCGAATCATCGAAGTGGTGAGTGAGTTGAGATTCGAATCAGTAAAATGAGTCGAACCGCCCATCTCTACTTTGTTTTACCTACTCGGTGTGACGTCACAAGTAAGCGCCGCGGCTTTCCTCTCTAGGGGGCGTTGGTTAAAGTAGGAATCAACCCAAGAAAGACAAACACGGCACACTCGTGTATTAGGATACACATTCGAAACAATATTTAAAACGGTGAAGTATAGTTGGAATATACTTGGCGAAGATTGTAAAATAGCTTAGTAAATCTAAAATTAAAAATATAGTCTAATTTAATAGTAGGCGATTTTATGATAGATTTCGATTCCAAAGATGAGTTTCATGGAACAAAGAAGAAAAATACGGCACACTCATGAATAGTGATACACTTTCTAACTAAATGGAATAAGGAAGAAATATAGGGACAACGCATAAATTATGATACGCTTTTAATATATAGCACTTTAGTGCGCATTTAAAATCTGAAAGTATTTTAGATTTTCTTACTTTTTTTCCTGTATTTCTTGGCTTCGTTACTTTACATGCGAAGCATGCAGTACATTTGAAAACTACAACTCCAGTCACAAAGAAGAGAAAAAAATTCATCAATTTTCTCTCTCTGATATTTGCTGAAAAACAAGTTAAGAAAAATCAAACCAGAATGACTTTGGATAGTTTCTTCAGCAGGAAATGAAATATATATTTGTACACAAATTTAAGAATGTAAATTAAACTTCTATGTTTATTGCTAAAGTATGATTATCTTTTGTTGCAGTTCTTACACTAGTAATTTTATTATACTTAAGTGCAGGCGATCACAAAAGTTAAATTTCATCCTATCAGGCTTCACGCTCCCCTCCTCCGGTTATATCGCGTCCTTGGATACCATGTTTACTCGCGTAATAGACGCACTTTTTTTTTATTACCAATTCTTCATGGTGAAAGTTTAGGTGCGACTATTATGCGCGGAAATCTTCTACACAATTTTGTATACTCTGATGCTAAAACATTGCTGGTATCAGGGGCGTAGCCAGGGGGGCGGATATCGGGATATATCCCCCCCCCCCGAAATTTTTGGATTAGTGATGAAATTCCGTCTTTTATACACATATAAGTTCATATCCCCCCCCGAAAAATTTTTCAGGCGCATATCCCCCGCCGAAAAATTTTCCTGGCTACGCGCCTGGCTGGTATCACAATAAAATTATTAATTTACCAGATTATCTGCCGTATATTAAATAACATTTTCGTCGGTTGCACACGAAAAAGAGGCATTTTTCTTTTTATGGTAATACTTTTTATTGACTGCGACGTTTATGCGATGAAAACATTTTGAGGACTTTTTCTGCTTCAACTAGACATTTTATAAAGTCAAACATTGGCGCAACGGCCCCTCTGCGGGGCCAAGGCCTGCGCTGCCCAACCGCGCCTTCGCGACCATAGGCTCTGGGGTGCGGATGCATATGCCTCGGCCAGGTGGTCAGCCTGACGCGAAGCCCCCAGTGTTTGACCCCAAGCAAGCTTGGTCCTCATTTTATCAACCCACTCAAGGGATGAAAGGCTGAGTCGACCTTGCCCAGTCAGGAATTAGACATTTTATATTAGCGTAAATTGTTCAAAACACAAACTGAATGTGTGAAATCGCACGGGAATGTGTGAAATTCAAGTTCGGTAGAGGAAGATGACCCCCTACGACCCACTCGCTGGAGCTGCCTCCTCGATGCGATTTTTTTCGAAATTCGAATTATTGTAGGAGATATCGATAAAAAACTTGTCGCAAAAGGCAAACTTTTGCTCTGGCCATTTCTCAAATGTAACCACGCAATGGAAAGAGTGAAGATTAACCCATTCGTGCCTGGATATTTTTGCGACTTTCTTCGATTTTTGCTAACACCAGCAGTAATTGATAAATTTCTGATGTCAACTTTTTGAACAAGGCATGATTCCATTTAAAATCATTATGTATAAAAATTGAAATGTCAACATCCCACTTGGCCATATTAAAATGTTTTGTGGAATTGAGGTTCAATACTCGCGAATAAAGGCTCGGAAAAATAAATAAGTTTTCGAATGATAGCGAAAATGCCGTCCCAAAAAAGGGACGCTAGGCATAAATGGGTTAAGCCTATCTAGGTTGCCATATTTGGCAAGTTTATTAAATGATTCAGACTCTTGAAGTAAAAATAAAAGAAAAACGATTTATTTTTCTTTTTTTTGGTTTAGATTATTTGAAAGGTTATTTTTTAATTAAAAACACGTGTGCATGTGAAATCAGAGCAGGAATGAAATGTTTCATACTCAAAAGAAAAATAGGATTTGGAAATTTTTTGAAACTAAAATGTTCAACTTTTTAATTTGGCGAAAAATAAAATGGTTGATGTTTGAGTTTGAGGAGATGTGATCCTAACGCTTGTGCAATTTATCGTCTGCTACTTCGATTATGAATACACCTGAATAAGTTTTTGAAAATTTCTCTCAGTTCAAATTGTGCATTTTTCTGCGCAGCTTTTCCCCATCTATTTCTAATGTATTACATCCAGAAAAAGGATGTTAGAAATATCAATTTTAATTTTGTTTAATCACACTCATGAATAATGATATACTTTCCAACTTAATGGAATAAGGAAAGAAAATAGGGAAGACCCATGGATTATAATACGCTTTTAATATATAGCGCTTTAGTGCTTTTTTAAAATCTGAAAGTGTTTCAGATTTTCTTACTTTTTTTTTCCTTTCCGTTTTTTGATAAAGGCCAATATATCCAGAAGCTCTTCAGAATTAATATAGGACGAAAATAATTTATACCTTTTTGTAGGTTTTTATCATTAAACCCATCTTATTTTTGTAACCAGGGGCGGCCCGACACGGTAAGCATCGCATCGGGGCGCCGGCTTCGAAGGGGCGTCATTTCGAACTTAAAAACTAAGTAGAGCATAAAAGGAGGCGTCTTTTTTTATCTTAGCAGGGGTCTCTACACTTACCCTAGGGCCGCTCCTGTTTGTAACCATCTTAATTTTAAATTCCATTCAGAATATAAGAGATTTGAGAGCCAAGGAAGCCAGTGAGAAACAGGATTCTCTCCGAACAAGATTTATTAAGATGGCGAACCAAGTGGTCGCCGGAGGCAGCTAGTATATAAATAAAATATTGCTTAAGTAGTCTGGTGCATTCTCTGATCGCGATCCTTGCTCTATCCCGAATCCCGATAGTTATTTTGGCAGTGGCATTAAGTCAGTTGTGCATTTAATTTCACTTTCTGATATTAAGATAACGACGTAACAATGTTTTGGTTTATTGCAGAACAATGTACGTATGTTTTTGGCTACGTGTTTTATTTTATTTTGGTTTGATACCATTTTTGTGTGTGTGTTGTAATTTATAAATATTTATTTTACGTCGGCTTTGCACGAATATTCTCCTACACCTTGCCCCTCTCCCTTCCCCCCGAAAAAAAATCCAGTGTACGCCACTGCTGAGCCTTCTTGCTAAAAAAATGCATTTGATTGGCTCACAAGCGAAGGTTAGAAAATTTGATGAACGTTTACATTTTTGCAGAATGAAAACTATAATGGTATCAAAAAACACCAGCGAGCTTTAAAGATGAAAAGAAAATCCTTCTGATGAGTAATTAAAAAAAAATTAATTTTGCGCGATTCTTTTCTTGGAGGTACAGGGGGAAGTAAAATTAATAAAATTTAGCTTTTTAAAAGTGGCTTCATGTCTCCCGTAATGGAGGCATGTGTTGTTGGTTGGAGGATTTAGTATCGATTGTTTTTGTTTTTTTTTTGTCATTCTGTAACTATCGTTAATGCCATATATTAGGCGTGAAATGTTATTATTTCCCGTGCTTTTTTCATAGTACGAAAACTGAAGTGATGGATTGAATGATCTGATTTATTTTTATGTAACACGAAACGGCAAGTTATAGCTAAATTTGTCTCGTGGACTGTCACGTGACATGTATGTTTGTATGTCTGGTGCATTTCATAATGGCGGCAAGAAAGTTTGCATGTCCCATGGAATTCTGATGGAAGCCTAAATAACTCATGAAATAGAAACCATTATGGCATCTAAACACTCCAGCTGTAACTCAGATGGTCTGATTTTCAATTTTCTTGTTGATATTAGGTAAGATTTGAAGAATGATATGGCTATTAATATAATTATGTTGTGTTTTTTAAAAAAGTTCTATTTTCTTTACGATCGGATAAGTTTTTGAAAAAAAAAATTACATATCTATTTCAATGTTCGAGTATTATGCAGAATTTAAACATTTTATGACATTTCCTTGCAGTGCATAACTCTTAGCGATTCAAAATTGAATTTAAATCTGTAAGAATGTAACATATAATATATGTAAACAATGATGGATGCTGAGATGATCGGCAGGGGATCATTTGTATATTTCTCTTTCGGGTGATTTTTACTGATAAGAATGTTAACGTTTATGAAGGATACAAAATTATATCACTAGAAAAAATGTATATGTTTTGATTAATTGATAATTAATACTTTTGTTAAGCACATATAGGCCTAGCATTGTGACATTCACTAAACAGTGATGTACAAATGTTGATAAATATGTACCTCATTTATAGAATGTAGTTATCACCATATTTATTCTTTTGTATTTTTCTAAATTCAATTAATTTTATAAATTATCTTTTGGAAAGTTTTGTATTTGCATAAATTATTGTTGGAATTTATAATTTGACATAAATCCTGTAGTCAAAAAGGTACTTGATTCCTTTTTGTAGTTTGATTCAACTTTTTTTGTTTGCATTTAATAAAGTAAATATTTTATTTTCTCTCAAATGATTGTGATTAAATTATTCTTGAATAAAAATTTACTAACTTGTTTACTTAACCATCCTGCCAAGTTTTATTATGCTGTAGGTAAATCATGTGCAGAAAATAAAAAGAAAAGCTGGCAAACAAAAAACTGATAGTCAATAATAAAGAAATATTAAGAGGGAAAAAAAATTAATTTTAGAGCTCACTTATTTAATATACAGAAACGTTGTATGAGAAGTTAATGTTTCAATCTTAAGTATATTTTCGAAGTCTTTTTAAATGTACCCAACTGCACTTCTGAATGTTTTAGTAATGAGTGAATTTAGGAGTGCTATATAATAAACATAAAATAATTGTGTAATTGATATTGTTATTATTATTATAAGTTAGAGAAGAAAATATTGTTTCTCAATTATGTAAATTCAAATACACATTTTAATGTATTTATCTGAAAACTATTACAATAAAACACTCCTATCCTTAGACAAATGATCAGAAACTTTCGATGATATGATTAATATTTTCTAGTTTTTAACCCATTTTTAGCCAGATTTTTGTTTTAAGCATTAAATATGCCCTTTGTACAGGACAGTAGAAAAAATGAGTTAATTACTGCTTACCACCATGTTCTAATCTGACAATACTCATCTATCTTATTAAACGAAGCTAAGCAAGTAGTGGGGTGATGGAATTTCATGAAGCTTGTTTCCTAAAAGAAAACTTATATAATACATTAAGCAATTTTTTTTTTTTTTTTTTTTTTGTGCTAATCTGTTCTGTTTGCAATAATCCCCATAGCAGAAACAAGGTGACATGGCGGCATTATTGCAAAAACAGGACAATCCTCTGCAGACAAATTGTCCTCAATAGAATTGAAAAATGCACTGAAGAGCTTTTTCAATTGTAATTTTCATTTAACAATGTTAAAATGCACCCCACATCTTTATGTGTACATGCATGCTAGTGATGCAACGGATATCAATTTGGTCAGATACCGAATATCTGGCCAAACTTTCAGTCGGATATTGGGCTATCCGGCAGCAGTATGTTTTCTTCTTTTTCTGTTTTATTTTGTCTAGTTTTCTTAGATCATTCAGCAATTACTTTTTCTTTAAATTTTCTCATTAGTTCCAAATCATTTAATTTAAAAATCAGAAATCTTTTTGGGATTGTTTTCATAAAATGAGTACCAGTTTTACTGCAAATAAAACTGATACTTGGTAAAGCTGAATACATACATAAAGCTGAAATGTCATCGATAATATTCTTTTATGAGGGGGGGGGGGAGAGGAGGTAACTGAATTCTTACAAAGATTGGAGTAAATTATTGTGCATAAACACTGTTTTCCATCTTATTAAAAGATAGAAGTAGCTAATTTTACCCCCCCTCCCCCATTTTCTATTAATGATAAAAATACATTCTAAAAAGTATTAAAAACAAAATATTTTTAAAAACTTTGTTTTTTCCTCATTATTTACTATTGCAGTTTTTAGAATTTATTCATTTATTGTGTGTATTAATCTTACTTCTAAGTATATAATTTTAGGTCGGACTGTACTGCCAGATATTTGTAATATCTGGCTACTGCCAATAATCCGGCATATTGGCTGGATGCAGTATGTTTGCATCACCAATGCATGCATAAATATATATTGTGCTGCAGAAAATTTTTTGTATTTCCGCAGCTTGTTGCAGAAAGCATGACAAAATTCTGATGCTGGGACAATAGTTGGGTTTTAAAAAAGACTTTTAAAACATCAAAATAATAATTTATTTTAATTTCCCCCACTGAACACAGTACTCCTTAAATCCAGGCTCACTATACCAGTTTTGACTGTAGTAAGACCACTAAATAAAAACCTGTTGTTTGAGTAAGGAGCAAAACTTTGTAAAATAAATTACATATAAAAGTACTCATGTCAAGATGATCAATTTGGGCTACATAAAAAGGTTCACCAAAAAAGAGAGTTCTCGTTCATGTGCTCTTCAGATTGTAGAACTTTTATGCAGCTGAAGAAGGGTGAAATTTTCAGCTATGTTAGTTTAGGATACTAGTTTAACTGTTTAATTAAATTTCCCTATTCCAAATTTTAGCATTTGAATTTTGAAAAATTAATGTACTAAAACTTTTCCTTACTATTTTAGTGAATGGTTTTGATGTGTAAATAAGCATGGCTTCATCAGCAAAGAAACGGACCAGAGGAAGCAAAGGTAAATAAATTATTGTGTAAAATCTTTATTTTGTAAATCTGAAGTTAGACTGTATTTAGTAGCTGGTGCTGTTTCTGTTTTGATCCTTTGTTTATGCTTTCGTTTTGTTGATGATTCCATTCCACAGGCGATGATGATGCCATACTTGTGATCCATGGTTTAATGTTCTGTTAACCTGAAGACAGGTGTATTTCATTTTTATCGTCGTTTGTTGGTAGAGAAGATGTTTGGAATTCAAAAAATTTTTTTGTTATGAATGAAAAGAATGAAATATGTTATTGTGTCAAAAGAATGTGTGCTTTTATTAGTAATATGGTGTGAATATAGAACTAAATAAAAGAAAGCATGTTGGTTTTACATTATAAGCCAGTGAGTGTTAGGGACAATTGTGGGCAGTTAATTAAAAAATAAAGGTAAGTCCTTTTTTTAAAATGAGCATTTGTGATGTTTAAGGTTTTTAATGTGCATTTTAAATTGATATTTGATGTTTTTATGCTTTTGTTAGGGTTACTATGTGCTATTCTAATCAGACCGATTTTATAGGAGGTGTACAGGTTGGTTGTTTAATCCACTGATGTTTTTTTTTTTTTTTGAGTTGAAAATGGGCCAGTGTTTGCCCGGTTTACATTAGCTGTACAACTAGGCTGTTTAATTCACTCTAGTGTTTTAGGTTAAAAACGGTCTACTGTCTGCTCATTTTAAATTACCTGTTGCTGAATTTTCAGATGTTTTTTAGGTTTACTATGGACCAGTGTATTTTTTTGTTTTTATGATTATTTGTCTTTGCTTTGCTGATTATGCAAAGTGGTTTGCGACAGTCGCTGGGGCTTGTGGTTGTCCCGCTAAGAGCCAACGACTGTTGCCGTGTTTACATGGGGCTCACACCATCTTGGTTGGTTTTACCCTGAAGTTGTATTATATTTACAGCAATGCACTCAGTTTTAAATAAACATTAAAGAGAAAAAAGATGTTTGGGTCTGTATTTACATTTCTTAAAGTGTAGATTTACAGTAAATGTTGGTGGATCATTAGATGAGTTATTAATTTTTTTAATACAGGACAGATACCAGTTATTACATTTGATCTGGCTAAGTTTGTACTTTAATCTTAATTAAATGAATATCGTTCAATTGAAGAGAGAATTAAGGGAAAAAGCAGCATTATTATTTTTTTGGCCAAAATTTGCGAGTTTAAGTTGACTTGCAGTTTCAAAAAATAAGAGTCAATTAAACAAAAAACAAAAAAAAAAATATTGATTTACTCATCAAAAGTGAATACGAGTTAGTTCTGCATAGAAAAGAATTATATGTAGTGGACTTCTTTACAAATGCTCAAGATATGTACAAGTTTATTCCATATATATTTGAAAATGTTTGTAATTACAGATAATTTGAATATATATATATATAAATATAATCAATTTTTTCTTTATTTAGGTTCTTAAATATGTATAATGTGATTGTGTATTTAGACATAGTCTAATGTTGAATTTTCATTTAAATTGGTATTTGATAATTTTCTGTTAACGGGATGCCAGTGCTAATACAGTAGACGCCGCTTAATGTGATCACACTGGGCTGATCTGATTTCGATGACTGTAACCAATTGATTATAATAAACGAAAAATGTAAATTTTCAATGACAAATATCAATGGTGTGGAGAGGACGATTTCAACAGAAAACATTTACTTTAACATAATTAATATAGCAGGGTGTCGACAGATCAAAGAAATCAGGGAAATCATGGAAATATCAGGGAATTTTGCAAAAATATTTAAAAATCAGGGAACTTTCGTTTTTGCGTAGTAAACTAGATCATAATAAAAACTTATAAAACATTATACAAACATTACAAACTAGATCATTTTTAATTGTCAATCTGATGCGCGGCTCCGTTCTGAATCACACGATACTCAACTGATGCACAGATACAGACATTTTACGAATCCAAAACCAGAATACAGATCCTACGAGAACATAGAAATATGAATCCAAGACTCAAGTGATGTAGGCACTAACACTATACGAATCCGAAAAAGCGCATGTATTCGGACTCGTTCTAAGATGCGGATCATACCAGAAGCCAGTTATGCGAATCATATCGGCATGTAAATTGCTTTCTGAATAAAGTCATAGGTAAAAGATCATTTAGTCTTCTACTGCGCCGTTGTGTTTTTTAAAGTGATGGGACATTTGAGTGATGCCTTCAAAGCTCCCCCGCAAGACGATTTTTTTTTTTTTTTTTTTTTTAAGATAGTGCTCATTTTTAAGCCTTTTTACATATTTTTTAAAATTTGCAACGATACATTGATTGAAATTAAATAAGTTGACTAGGTGGCCAGTTTATTTTGATCAGTCATCCTTACGCTTAAAATTGAACACTATAAAAGGAGGAAACCTTCTGCTGCGTACTGTCTTTTAGTGTTCAGCTAAATTTTATGTTTGGATTTATGAAACTGAACTACCATTTTATTAATATTAAGCATTTTTGTGGTTTTCTATTATTTATTTCCCTATATGAAGTTTTCACCTGTTGGTGCATGATACACAATGGTGATTTACATGAAAGATTATGGTATGTATATAATTAGGCCTGGAAATTTGATGAAGATAGTCAGGGAAAAATCAGGGAACTTTTTTTCTCAATTTCTGTAGCCACCCTGTATAGGCATAAGGTACTAAGGGCAAGAGGAGGTCAATAGCCCTCTCTCCCCTCATAAAAAAATCAAGAAAATTCAGTTTGAAACTATTTTCTACAGTAGGAAACATTTTGTCCCCCTCCAATATTTTATGCTAATTTTCTTCAATGCTAATGAAATTGATATAATGACCTATCTGATATTATAATTAGATTTTCATGAATTTCTCATCGAAAATGAACCAGTGGGCCAAAAATTTATAACATTAAGAAATGTAGTGATCACATTAAGCGATTCATTTTGTTTTAATTCGAATATGTCTGTTTGGGACCGGAGGTTATTGATAATATTAAACGAATGATAACATTAACCGTGTTTATATTAAGTGGCATCTACTGTATGTCATGAAACTTCGATTTTTTTTTTTCTCTTTACTTTAATCTGTCTTAATGTGCCTGATCTTAAAAAAAAAATAGTACTATCATTGGAAGTTGCATGCAGTGCAATGGCAGTTGCATGCAATAATTACACCAATTCATGGGTGTAAGCAAATAACGTCGTGTTCTTCAGTTTTTGCAGGTGCTTGCAGTAATGAATAAATGTGGTTAAAATAAGTGACTAACACAAAATCTGAATTCCCGGATGTATTTCTGTGGATTTATGAATTTCATAATTATTATGATTATTTACAAATCTTTCCTTTTAAAATTTATATTAAAGAATAAATTTATTTTTAAAAAATAATACAGTTGAAGGCCAGAAATCCGCTGACCTAAAATCCGCAAACGTCCGAAATCCGCACACCTTCTCTGATGTAAATAATGAAATTCGCAGTATTCCGCCAATGATGAAATTGTTGAAAAGTTTCTTGAATCCAGATAAATATGATTCTGATGATGATGATAAAAACTTGGGTAATAATAATAATAAAAAAATCCATTTGATAAAAGTTTAAAGTTAAGAGAAGAATACCTTAAATTTTTACAACAGCTAAGTTCTGTAAAAAAAACAAGAATTAATGATAATTCTGTTTAAATATTCTGATGAAAATATGCAGTTTAAACAGTCATTGTTTAAACTGCATATTTAAACAGTTATACAATTTGCAAAATTAAATAAAAGAAAGAAACTGAAAGTAGAAAAAAATATTTAAAAACAAATCACCATAGAACATGTTTTCAGAATTAGAGAAAGAAAATTTTGAAACCATTTGCTTTGCTAGTCTTCATGTAATTTCCCTTTTCTCCTATGCTTTTGTATTTAAAGTGAAAATATAAGTGAAATACATTTGACTATGTTTTTATTTCATCGTAATTGTATTCTCCTTTTCTTAAATCAGAAATATAATGATTTATCTTTTATGGCCTGAAATCTGCAAAATCCTAAAATCCGCACAAGCCTTGGTCCCAAGCTGTGCGGATTTCTGGCTCTCTACTATACTATATGTACTAAAATCTTAGCAAGCATTTCTATTTATAATTAAACAAGTCTAAACTAAAAATTGAATGACTACAGGAAAACATGTATGGGAATTGCTTTTCTAACAGTCAAAGCAGAGGAGGTAAAAGCTGTAAGAATTCAGCAATAATTAGCTGCTGCTAAGGTTTGCGAATTTTTTGCTTGCTAAGTTTGTCAATAAGAATCTAATACATTAGCACCTGTTCATTATTGTATAATTAAAATATACCCATTGTTCTAATAAATATTCAAATCTTTTTACAGCTTCTAATGGCAAGAAAAAAAGAAAGCTCAGTGGATCAGATGAAGAGGAACCAGGTAAAATTCCTCTGTTATTTTTATTTAAGAAACAAAATGTGCACAGTTAGTACTGTAATGCAGTGAAAACTAATTATTTTTTTTATATTATGGTTATATTTTTTTTATTATGGTATGATTTTTTATGGTACCACAATTAGTACCAATAAAAAATGACAGTTACCAGAAATAACTTGGGATGTAACAATTATTCAACCACAATTTGGTATTCAGCTCGTTTGTTGAATATTTGGACAGACCGTATACTGAAAAGGTGTTTGACTGAATATTTACAGCTGAAGATACCATTTAAACGCATTTTACAAAAAATAATACTGAAATAGATCATAACATTAATTATTTTAGAAGATCACCCAATTTTAATGTGAGATGCTTTCAGTATCTTACTGAGTTAGTAGAATTATAGAAATAAAATATTTCTTTTACTGTTATAATTTTTATGTAAATAACCACTGTAACTTCTCATACTAAAATCAAAATGCATATCCTATTCCATGTTTAAATTATTATTGATGGAAATAATTTAACTTTATCTGATGAAAATAATTTTAACATTTTATCAGAAGTTCATAATTGTTTCAAACAAGAAAGTTATTAACTTGTATAAACAATGTGAATTATGAATTTCACAATTGTATAAATCATGGTTAAAAATTGGGAAGAAAAATCTAGGCGTCAGTGACACCCAACTATTTTTTTTTTTTTTTTTTTTTCTCCCAGTTGTCAAACTGTTCCACATTGTTGCAGTTTCAAAATGTTTTGTTTTGTTTATGTGTATGAAGTATAAACAGGCGTTAATATATTCATAAAAGATCAAATACAGTCAACCCAGATATAGTGAACTTTTGGCTGTAGTGAACGGAAAGCATTACAGTATCTCATACAGTATCTCTGTTTACTATGGGGACACTTTGGTTTTAGTGAACTTCAGATATAGTGGCCGAAATTTGCTGGTCCCCAGAGGTTCACTGTAACCGGAGTTGACTGTATTTGTAAAAAGACATTTTAATTAGTTACATTAATTTGAAAAGTTCAATTTCTTTCATGTTGTTTTATGAAGGGCTGTTTCAGTTGATCATAATTTCATGAAGGGGTTCTTGAAATCGATGGTATTTTTATGAAGTTGTCTATTTTAATCAATTTCATTTTTCGGGTGAGCCGCCAAACGGACTAAAAATGGTCAGCATTTATCCTTGTAGGAGAGAAAAAAATGGTGATTGCTGACAAATAACAATAAAAATGAATAGCAAGGTGCAGGTAAAGAGCCGCCAGAAATATGTTAAGGAAAAGTAATCTGTTCTCCTCTTTCATTGCCTTTCACTGCAATGCGGGGGACACTGTAACACAGCAAAATAGGCTTGTGAATTTAAGAGAGATCTATACCCAAAAAGGTGTTTTGAATTACAAACTTTAGTGTTTCTATTATTTCATTGGGACCATTTGAGATGTTCATTATAACAAGGAGTTTTGCTTTATCTTATATTTATTTCAATGTTGTGGAGTATAGATTTGGAGTCGGACAGAATAACTACATTATTGAATTTATGTTTCAATACTTTTAAATTAATTTCAAGGCAATAAAAATTGCCTTTAATTCACCAAAATTTGTAGTATCTCTGCCAAGAGTGTTATAAAAAGCTAAGTGTTCACAAAAACTCCAACACCAGCTCTAATATACCTTTGAAATAGAGCCATCTGTGTAGACATGTCCAACAAATCATCTGCCAGATTTCTATTTTCAATAGTATCAAGGGCAGGAATATGAATTAGAGAGTCATCCATATTCATATAAGCATTTGAGTTTGCATCAGCAGAATTAAAATTTCATAGAGACCGTTTGAGAAGTTCATTATAACCTAGAGTTTTGCTTTATCTAATACTCACTTCAATATTGCTTGCTTTTAAAAAACAATCTTATTTAAAAATATGTACGATTTGAATTTTAAAAAAGCCTTATATTGTTCATTTACTTGAGAAATTTTTAACTTCTATTTTATAGCATTTCTTTCATCTAAATATGCTGAGCCTCCAACATCTAAAATATATAATAGTCGATTTCATCATAAAGATCCAGCTGAGGTAAGTGTAAAAGTAATATGCACGTTCTATTGTAATGAACCAAAGTAATGTTATTATTTTGTATGTCAGTATTTCACTTTGCCAAAACTACTGAAACTAATAATATGATATTTGGCATGTATGTGAAGTTTTGTAATTTAAGTTCTTGAAAAGTAGGATTTTCAAAAATTCATAGCTACTGGGCGATAGGAAGTTGAAATGTTCTTTTCCAATATCACTCTCTATCATAAACACACACAAAAAACAAATAAACAGATATCTATAAAATTCTTCCTATAAAGTGTAACATGGATATCTAAAAATCAATTTCAAGGCATTTTGGAGTTTGGCTGCTGACCACCTCCACTTTTTTCAGACATCTTTCTTGAGAGAAATTATTTACAAAATTTTTATTTTAAATTGTGACAAATATGAATCCATTGTTTAGACACAACTGCTGAGTTATTAAAAAGTTGCTTGAATTTTATGTAAAAAAAAATTAAATTACTTTTCGATACATTTAATTTAAAGTATTCTTTCTTGACACTATTTGTAGTTCTTGTATTTATAATTTTCCTTTTCTTATTGTCCATGCGAGTCATTAATGCCATACATAGATTATGTTGACTGCAATTTCAATGTATCCTATGCACTTTTAATTTCAAACTGCATTTTTAATTTTTTCAATATATCCTTTGTTGTAATGTACAGTAGAGCGCCGAAAATCCGGACGCCTAAAAACCGGAAAGACCAAAAAACCAGACATTTTTTGGATTTCAGTTTTTTCCCTTCCCTCAAAAAAAAAAAAAAAAAAAAAATAGATAAATAAATAAATAAACTACAGGATGCTCAAGCATTAGACTAGTTTGTTATCATAACAATAGCGTCAATATATATATATATATAAATTTATATACACACACACACACACACATATATATATATATATATATATATAGTATAGTATATATATATATCCAAAACCTCAGGGTAAAATCTGACTCCTGACCTAACTTTCCTTCTTTGCATTCCAAAGATTTAACTGTTATTTCTAAACAGAAACGCAAAAAGGGGGGTGGAGACACTTCCTGTTAGTGTAAAGCATTTAAGCTTTAATAATCGGTAGAGATATTATTTTTAATTTAATGTTATTCTTTCTAAGGAGGCAAAGAAATTAATTAAACTCTTTATAACATCATTCAAGTCTGCAGTAAAAACATACATTAGCGTAAATACCATTGGAAGCCTTGTTTAAAAAAACGCATAAATAAAAATATCAGTAAGCACTTGCAATGAAGACAAGAATGTAACAACTTGTTTGGAAAGCGAAAGCTCCAGTCACAGACAAACCGGCGTCTGCGCACCCACAATCGGTGTTTTAGTGCATGGGATGATGATAAAAATTGCTGTTATATCTTTTTATCCTTTGATACTGGAAGATTTTTTTTTATTTTAAGTTGTGACTACGTTCACGTTATTGGGCAAGCAATATATACGTGGCAATTAGTAGGGCGCCTTTTTTTTTTTTTTTTCCTTTTTTTTTTTTTTTTAAGTGAATTCAATAGAACAATTTCTACAGTACAACCTACGGATCGCGGCGATTTCGAAAAACGTTATAAAAATACATAGTTCACGGCGAGACCCCCGTAATCCATGACGTAGCCGCTACTTTTTTTTTTTTTTTTTTGTAATGACCAATATTCCGGAAAATCCGAGAATCCGGAATCGCCGTAGTCCCGTCCATTCCGGATTTTCGGCTTTGTACTGTATACTCTTTTCTTTACGAAGAAACCTGAAATATACTCATGGGCAGGCAAAAGTTGTAAGATCTTAGGAGCCAAGTGCCAGGGTGACCGGGTGGTCGAGTATTTTCAAACTTTGAATATACTTAATGATCTTTTGAAATCATCCACTCAAAGGATATTCCCAGGCTTTCGGAAAATTATGTACTAAATTGACAAGCAATCATTGAAAGTTTGTTTGCTTAACTAATAAAACTGTAGAACATTTTTATAGTAGCTACTGACCGTGTCAAATTTGATGTTAAAGTTTTTAAATTCATAAGGTAAGTCGTTTCCTTTAAATAATGTTTATGAGTACATGCAGAAATCTAGTTTCTTTATGTTCTTATTTTCCTCAATTTTTAAAAAAATCAATTCATTTTTATGTCCAGATTGTAATGTGCATCCCTAAATTTCAGTCTTATTTTTTCTATTAGAAGTGCATTTTTTATGCTGAGATGTATGGTATATTTTGCTAATACAGTAGAAGACCCAAAATCCGCCTACCCGAAATCCGCAAGGCTCTAAAATCCGCACTGTCTATTCAATATAAACAATGAAATCTGCCCTGCCAGCTGCAAGTTCAGAAAACTACACTATAATCACAATGTAAAACTGAATAAGCTATTCCTACTTGAAAAAAACAAACAAAAAAACCTATAATTAGAACATCCCAAAGTCGTAAACTACTATTGAATATACATGGTTAAGTAAGTTGTACTATAATCTTATAATTTTGTATATTGTATTATCCCTCTGTATTTTTATATCATGATTCTGATTAGAAGTATCATGATTTGTTTCTCTTGATCTTTATTGTTTCTTTTTTTCTGGGTGTGTTGAGGGAAATAGAATAAATTTCCTACGATGACCCAAAATCCGCAAAATTCTAAAATCTGCACAAGGTCTGGAACCAAGCTGTGCGGATTTCGGGTCTTCTACGGTATCAATTAAAGTATGAAAAACATGTTTAAATTTTTGGCTGAATGAATCAATTTAATAATGTGTTTTACTTTCACTTGCTGTTAAGCTATCTTTTTATTTAAATGTGATATCCTTCACATGGAATACAATGAAATTGTTCATTTCAGCTGTTTCGCAAGGATTTGATTAGTGCTATGAAGCTACCTGACAGTGAAATTCTTAGTCCTGATGATTACTGGTTAATACTGGATTCTTGGAGATCAGAGTGGGAAAAGGGAGTTCAGGTGCCTGTTTATCCTGATGCTTTGCCAGAACCTCAAGTCAGGTATGGTTACATAATTATTAGTTTTTGTTTTGACTAATTTTGGTTTATAATTTCATCATTTAGGGGATTTAATTTCATCATATACGCACAATCAAGTATCATTGTAGTAATTCTTGTAGCAGAAACCTTGCAGCATGCCACCATGCACTATACGTTAATCTTGTAGTTGGTTATTCAAGGGTGGTTAAAGTAGCAGATAAAGTTTGGGAAAAAAAGTCCTTTAAATAATTTCCATTGCATGTTGTAGTTTTTAAAATTAAGGAAATAATTAAAAATTAAACTTGTTAATTTAATATAAAATTTACAAATAATAGCTATAACAGCTTATACTATAGTTTATTTTAAAACATGACACAGGCAAGTTGTACCGTTACCAACAGTTTTATCAGTATTCCCAGTGGCGACTGAAAAATGATCAAATCAACTAAAAAATACTAGCAAAATTAACAAATCAACCAAAAACAGACTTCAAAAATCACTCCCTGGCAACTATAGCAACTATTTTGTGGTAAAAATGCCAAAATATCTACTATATTTTAAGAATTTAGGCTTTATTTTTCAAAAAAGTACCATTTTTTTTTTTAATTAAAAGGGAATTGTCTCTCATCTCTATATGTAAATGTTGCAGAATTAAACATCAGCCATATCTCCTATCATAATTGTTCTATCTGGCACTACAAAGCTAATGAATGCACAACTTTGCACTAGTGTTTACTCATAAAATATTGATAGTGAAAACTTTTCCTTTGAACATAAAAGTAGACTTTGCTGAAACTATATAATACTTAAAGTAAATAAAATTATATTGCGAAAATTCATTTCTTTCAAAATTCTCAAAACTTTGGAAAAATTGATAAAATGCCACATATTTATTTATTATTTTTCCTACTGTGAGAATCTTGAATATGTCAACAGCTCCAAAGCATTTAAAATGATTTTTTTTTTTTTTTTTACAATTATTTAAAACAATAATCTAGTAGCCAAGAATAATAATCCAAGAATGCTTCACAGAGTAAATATTCTCAATACCTTAAAAAGCAAAATTTTGTCTTTAATTTAAAATAGAACTAACAAAAATGATTTAACCCAAAAAAAAAAAAAAAAAAAAAAAGGAGGGTGGGGGATTTAAAAAAAACTGTTCCCATCTTGCTGTCCTATATTAAAAATCTCTCAAATTGTAATTTGGAAAAATGTATTAATTTAGTTTCAGAAAGGATTTTAAATATGTCATAGTAATTGTGCACTGGCCACAGGGCAACTAAATGGGAAAACTTAGTAATATTTGTCAGTTGGCAGTTTTAAAATACAGTAAAACCTGCTAAAGTGACCACCTGTGTAAAGAGATCACCTGTCTATAGTGACTGCTTTTGTACAATTTTACTTTACAACCACCACACTTTACCACCTTTGTAAGGAGATCATATTTATAAACTGACCAGCTTTGTCCTTCCTGAGAGTAGGGATAAAAGCGAGATGAAAAATAAGCGTCTCGCAAAATAGCCTAAAAGCTTTGTCTCGTCTCGCAAAAATCCCTATTTCGTAATGTTAAAAATGTGTGTCTCGTCTCGCAAAAAAGTCGTCTCGCGTCCATCCCTACCTGAGAGTGGTCACATTAGACAGGTTTGTAAATTGTCAATTTTTCCTTTTCATGAATGAGTTATGTTTTAATATTTTGGTAACCAATTATCCATTCTTTGAAAACAATTTTTTGTTTTAAATTATTATATTGACTGAAAAAATGTTTACTGTTTCACACTTTCATAGAAATAAAATAAATAGTCATCATTAATCTATGAAAAGTGATGATTCATTTACTTCTATTTTCTCTAATTATTATTAACACTATGCTGACTGGCGAGACCACAGTGGTATTGTATGTAAAGTATCGCTAAACAACTGCCGACACCACAGTAGTGTCATATGTAAAGTATCGCTAAATGACAGTGGCAGCACTGTATTATCGTTTGCATTCTGTTTTGATCTGCGGAGTTCTGTTAGTGTTTTATTGATGATAGGATGGAACTTCTTTCCTACCTTTAAGATAATTAAATTTCTATTTAAAAGTGGCAGAGTTGCCAATCCTAACTGTTATGTAAGATGTTCTAATGTCGACGTAAAACAGGCATTTAAAAACGCAGTCTTTTATTTTTAAACAATAAAAATCTATAACCTTAGCATGAGCTTCATTGATTACCAGCCACAGTGATCATTGACACAAGCAAGCTTGCACATATTTATACATCACATCAGAAGTGGTTCTTACTTACATTTGCGTATTACACTGAAAATGTAATTCTAGTATTTTTTATTTATTTGTTCATTAGACCAGTTTCTGATGTTTGTCTAACAAAATTCCAAGGCCAAAAAGAGAAGGTCAGAAACTAGTCTCTGATACAAAAGAAAACCTTTGCAGCCACCCAAACCCAGAGCTCTGGGGTGAAAAGATTACCATGAGAAATTTGGCCATTAGAAAGCTGACAGTTAAAAGTAACAATAAGTTACACATGTTAGCAAATTCCTTATTTTTATAAGTATTTGTGCCCTTTCATCTTGGCAGATGAAAGAGAAGATACCATTATTTACGATGAATGTACTGACGACTTGTCTGACGTTCCAATTAACTGTGCCGATTGGGATGTCGAAAAATGAAAGTGAAACAGAATCTTCGGAAAACAGTGAAATACTTACAAGAATAATTGAGCGAACGATATGGTTGCCACCTGATTCGAATGAATTTGAAGAAGAATACAGTGTTCCGTGGTCAGACTTCTATTTACCAAGGACCAGTGGAGGGAAAAACTCCTTTTTATTTGCAGAAAACTACAACCTCTTTTCGAAAAATGTAGTTAACTACAAATACAACTGCCTTTTGGCAAATGTAGTTAGCTACAGCTACTTTTAAAATGTAGTCACTACTTCACTACTTTTTCTCTACTTTTAGGACACAAATTTTGCTAAAAGATTCAGTTTTTACATTACATTCATATTTAAGGATATTGATTACAGAAAACTATTGCTCTAATAAACAACTACAAGGGAGTATTTAAGGGAGGTTGAGGGAGAGGCCCGGGCTCCCTCTGAAACTATTAAACGATTATTGAAAAGGAGCTATATTGAAACATTTCTATTAATTATAGTTTAAATAAGGTTTAAAATGCCAGATGTCCCCTCCCCCCCAAAAAAAAGAAAAACAAAAACAAAACAGAAACCTTATATATGCAACAGACAACTACTGCTAATTAATGAAGTATTGCTGAAACTAGTTAAGTTTTAATACCTCTATGATAAAAATAAATAATGAAAATGAACTCTGAAAGCATGAGAAAAATCATGTAAACCAAAAAAGAGCTATTGACACTTTCTTATGGAAAGTGGCATCACTTATACAAGGTCAATTACTATGACAGTGTGGAACTTGCGGAGAATTTACTTAGAAAGAAAATTCAAGTTTGTGGAACGATACGGCTACATAGAGGATTTCCAGAAAAATTAAAGTGCGTAAAACTCAATGTGTTTGAAGCTTGCCATCAACAAAAAGATGAAGTACTTGCTTTAGTATGGAGAGCTTCAAAAACCAAAAGGATTCGAATGATCTCTACAATACACAATGCCACTTTGATTGACACCCAAAGAAAATGTAAAAAAACCAATTGCTTAATAATAAAACCTGAAAGTGTATTAGACTGTAATAAATACATGAAGGGAGTGGATTGGGCAGACCAATATTTCAGTTACTTCCCAGTATACAGAAAAACTATAAAATGGTCAAAAAAGGTTTGCATGTACCTGTTTAATTGCACATTACTTAATGCATTCATGACATGCCAACATTTCAATACAGAACATAAGAGTCTGCGATTTTATGATTTTTTACTAAAAGTGTCTGAATTGTGGATAAAAGATCATGTGCCTTCTCCTGAGCAAAACTTGGAGGTTGTTACTGAATCATGTGCATCCCATCATGATGCAAACTAGACTTTTCGGTCAGCTAAAGCAACACCAGCTAATACTCATTTCCGAAACTAACAAACAAACAAAGAAACTGCCATGTATGTTCCAAAAAGAACAACAAAAAATTTAATGTGCAAGGTCTTGTGGAATTGCGTTACATCTTGGAAATTGCTTTGCTTGGTATCATCTAAAAGAGAAATTATAAGTACCAAACAAAATGTAAATAAAGAAATATGAAAAAAAAAAATTAACAAATTTTACATTTATTTGCATATGTATATCTTCAAAATTTCTTGAAAATTGGAGGACAGGATTCAAAACTCATGAGAACTAATGATGAGATTAGTAAATTTTGACAATTTATAATCTCCCGATAACCTCAAAAACTGCCAGCAGCAAGCAAAGTAATCTTAATTAGTGTTTCTGGTGCCAAGCAAAGAAATTTTTATGAGACATGCAGATGGCAGAGTGTTACTTATACTACACATACAGTAGAAGACCCAAAATCCACCGACCCGAAATCCGCACGGTCTATTCAATGTAAACAATGAAATCTGCCCTGCCAGCTGCAAGTTCAGAAAATTACACTATAACCACAAAGTAAAACTGAATAAGCTATTCCTACTTGAAAAAAAATATTTTAAGTTTGTGAGCTCTTGTGGTAGCATTGATATCCTTCAAATGACTGACAGTGACATAATTAACACTCAATTATGGTCAGATGGCACAGACTCTGACACAGGAACAAGTGAGGATGATAGAAAAGTTGATAAAATAACATTTAATGAAGGTTAGGCTCTGAGAAAGAAATATCTCAGATTTGTAGAGCAGCAAAGCTGTGTTACAAAACAGGAAATAATGAAAAAAAAAAACAACAAAAAAAAAAAACCTATAATTAGAACATCCCAAAGTCGTAAACTACTATTGAATATACATGGTTAAGTAAGTTGTACTATAATCTCATAATTTTGTATATTGTATTATCCCTCTGTATTTTTATATCATGATTCTGATTATAAGTATCATGATTTGTTTCTCTTGATCTTTATTGTTTCTTTTTTTCTGGGTGTGTTGAGGGAAATAGAATAAATTTCCTACGATGACCCAAAATCCGCAAAATTCTAAAATCTGCACAAGGTCTGAAACCAAGCTGTGTGGATTTCGGGTCTTCTACTGTATATTCTTTCATTAATCTTGAAATAAAATTAATCGTCTGTTGATGAATTCTAGTATTTCAAAATCATCAAATGCATGCAACTCGTACTACCAGCCAAACTGTTTGTTTACTTTCACGAGTGAAACCTCGAACAATTGTCAGATAATACCCCAGCAGAGGAGGGTTGAGACTGGTACCATTTGTGAGTTGAATGAAGGGTCTTGAGAATAAAGATTTTTTGTCAATCTGCCTTTTTCTCCCTATCCGCAGAAATCCTCAGATAAACCGGTTTTGGGAATATGGCCGTTAGCGGAATTTAAGAAGTGAAATATTTGCGAGATTACTTCTTATGATAATGTTCTTTTAAGAAATTTGAAATGCACTTTTAATTCATTGACTAATATTTCACAGATTTGTTGGAATAAATATACTGTTGGAGCAAATTTTTAAGTTAAAAAATATATATGAACATTGCATTTAAAGCTATAGTCTCTTCCACAAACTGACATACAGTGACCTCTTACTTATATGACTTTCAGGGGACTGCAGAAAAAATCATGTAATAGAGAGTTGTATAAGTGAGAGACCGTCTTATTATACAAGTTTAAAATTTTACATACATTAACTATTTTATCTATAAAAAAACTATTTAATCAATACAGAGAATGTGGGGCATAGCTACGATATTTATCACCCGGGCAAAATGTGTTTGTGCCACCGCTCCCCCTTTTCAGATGAGCGCTCACGATGACAAAGTTATGAAAAAGTGATTTTCATAATGAATTTGAAGTACAATAATCATATTTTTATGAATTCATACAAAAGCTTTCATCCACATTATTTTTTCAGGATTTACGACAGGTTCACATACTTGACTGCTTGATTTTGTCTCAGTATTTATCTTACTGCCTGTAATGGCTTCATTTTAGTCGTCTGTTATACTATTCAGCTCTCATGATATTTGCGATGACAATCACTGAGCTTTCTCTTCGCTTTTGCATGCTTATGGTATTCACTACCTGAAGGTTTCCTTTACATTGTTCAAAAGCAGAAATTAATAAATCAAAAAGTGCAAAGAAAAGTAATTGCAAAAAGCCATTAATTTTGCTATCTGAATTACAAACCAAAAAAGGTCTGTTCATTGGAGGATTCAAAGAGAAAGGGGTTACATCCACCCCCCTCCACCTTCCTTTATCGCCATGGAAACTGAAATCCAACAATCTAATAAAAAGGCAGCATGTAGTGTTCTTTTTACGTATGAATTTTTGAAGTAAAAAATTGCCCGAGATCTGATGACTCTTCAAATATGGTATTGTCCAAGGTCGAATGAACGGACAAATCAAGGATTAAAGCACAGTCAGCGCTAAGAATTCTATCATATGACAACTGTTACAGCCTTTTCCTCCCATCTCTGCCCCGGAACACCCGAAAGATAACATCTTCCCAAAAAGAGAGAAGAGGTTCTCCTTTCAGTTTTGCAATGCGATAAATTTTAAGTGTGGATTCAGCAGTTTTATGAATCAAGTACTTTAAACGTAAAATAAACTTTGAATTTTTGTAGCAGGGCATGTGATACCATGTAAACAATATATGCCAAATCCAAAAGTAAACTTAAAAAACCATTGCATTCGCAGGTTTGATTTGCGATTGCCTTTTTGGTGCGTCCTTCTCGTTCAACACCTGGGGCACTTGCCTTTCTGCCCCCTTAGCTATGCCCTTGCAAAATTTGTAAAAATATTAAAAAATGAAACATAAAATATTTTAAAAAGTTCACAAAATACAAAATTGTTTTACTATCACTATGTTTGTTTAAATGATTTACAGATGAGATCAAACCAAATAAATTCATTTTCACTTGAATTTTTCTTATAGAGTGGTTTCCTAACCTTTTTATGTGTCTTTGATCCTCTTGAAAACTAAAATAAATATAACTCCTAGTAAAATGAATCTTGTATATTAATTATATTCCTTAAAAATTAAATCAAGCTTTTAAATCTGAAAAAATATTATTGGTCTGTCAGTAGACCCATGGATTATTATAGACCCTTTTAAAGCTTAAATTGATCCAGAGGTACACCTGTATTCCATTGGGAATCCCTGCTATAGAGAAATGTGCCTTGGATAATAGGGGCAAACATATCACCTCCATTAACCAAAGCAGATCATTATACTAAAATAATCTTTTAATTTCTTTTGTAGGATCTTAAGGAAAAAAAGCAAGGAGTCTACTTTCAAGCTGTAAGTTTATTTTACATTTTATCTTTTAATAGTTTCATTCATTTTTTATATCTATTTTCACTTAAAAAAGACACAAATTCACAATATGTGTAAAGAATGCTTCTTTTATCTTCAGTAAGTAGAATGATCAAAAATATTTTAAATAAGATCTATTAGATTAAACTAACTGAATATATTAGTAATAAAACTTGGATCGAGACTCCTCAAAAGATCCCAAAGACAACATGCTTAGCTGTCTGTAAGTTAGAAACTGGTCATGATTGTCTTGCTAGTCAGATTCAGAATTCTGTTGGCCTTCAAACTGTATCTTGTGCAATATTGATTGTGTGATGCAAGACCCCCATTATCATTTTACAGACCTGTTCATAGCAGGCAGGCAATTGCTGTTCGACACCAAGCTTCCATTAAAAGTCAGCTGAGGGCACTTAAAGATCACTGTCATAAAAAATGTTTTGTGTCAACCTGTACAATCATATTCTTTGCTATCCATTCAGTGTATACCACCATGTGTATGTCCATGATTCAGTCTAAGAGAGAAAATGTTCACGGTAGGTATTCAGTTATGTAGCTTTTTCCCACTTGGTGGTAGTATTCCACTGGTAAATAACATTAAACAAGGACATTTTCTCTCATAGACTTGTGCTGAATGGATAGATCTTGTAAATGATAAGGGGATATTGGTGTGATGAGGCTGTGCATCTTGGGTTATAAGCTATACGATCATCTTGCAATGATACATTGTCATTGTTGTCAGTAATCTCATGCATGTAATACTTTATCGTCAGCAAAGGTGGGCACATTGTAAACTTATAATTACAATAAAAGTATTTACTCCATTCTTCCCTTTGTTGATCTTTCTTTACAGCTCTGATTTTGTAAATATTTCATGCCACCAGTTTCTGTCAAATATGTATTAATCTAATGTCATTCAAATTTTTTCCACTGTTATTGTAACTGACAGAGCTCTGTTACTTTAAATAATTATTACCTTAAGCTCTTATCTTCAGTTAAAAAAATCGAATTTTTATTTTTTTCCCCATTGGGGGTTTATATTATCAGGAATGTTTTTAAATTATAACCTTGTATGTAGCTATTAATTAGCAGAATTATACAGTACAAGCTTGGAAGTCATGCTTATGGTGACATCAACATAGTAATATCACATTTTAAAAAATTCTGCTTAGGGATGCTCTTTACTTACGAACAATTTTTCGTGGTTTGTTGAATGACATTAATTTGAGAGACAACCATATTTCTTGATTCTATGCACTTAAAGCTTTTTTGTTATATATTTTTACTTAAAAGAATACTTGATTTTCCAGGTAAAGTTGTCATAGGTTTTTTGCAATATCTTCAAGACAAGTTTTTACTGTAGCTCAAAATCTTAAATAAATATTTTACTGAGTATTTTAATTTATGTTTGAGTGACAATAGATAATATTTAAAATTTGATAAATGATTCTCCTTTTCAGTCCTAAAAAGCTTATACGCTTTACTCGTAACAATTTCTTCAATCCTGAAGTACATTTTATGAGCTACACTAATACCCTAGCTGAACGAACATGCCGATATGACATGGATGATGTGGATTTACAGTGGTTGACAATGGTCAATGAAGATCGTGAGGATTTTGGTAATTATTAATTTAAACATATGCTTTTGAATATTATTAATCAGAGTTGTACAGTATTGAAATATTTAACAAATATTTTTCCACGCCTAGGTTTGCAACCTCTAGAAGAACATTTTGTTGAACAAATAATCGAAGAACTTGAAGTTCAAGTAAGAATTATTTTCTTTTTTATAGTTAACTTTAATCTATTTATATATTTGTTGCTTTTTCATAGTCTATTGCATGAATTTAAAAAGAAAATTAATTTTTTTTATTAGTTATAAATATCTTTAATAATTGATGTCCATCAGCATCACAGAATTATCAGTTAAAACAAACAAGTAAAAATTCTAGTCTAAACTCCAAACTACTCTTTTACAGATGACATTGATGATATGTGCTCATATCATCATAATATTATTGAAGTATGCAAACTTCAATTATTTAAATGTTTTAAATTGTGTGGCTAACCTTTCCAGCAGCGAGGCCAAATTGAAGAAATAAATTTGACCACTGGGTTGCACACTGATTTATTTATTTATTTATTTTTAATACCAGTGTAGTGTGCAGGGTGCTGACTGGTGACTAAAAAGCAACTATTTGCTACTATAATTAGAAATAGTGGTGACTATTTTCATGTAAAAACATCTAAAAAGAAACTAGTCTGAGGAAAATGATCATTATTTTTTTCAGAGTATCAGTGCAACTCTTTCATCTTACCAAGACCATTTAATCTCATGGTGAAGTTCATGTACACATGCACCAACCCACAAATTTGTCACTAAGCTCTGCATGGCAGCATCCTCATGAAAATCCCGAAGAATATCTGGGAAGAACAGATAAGCTAGGTTCACACTGACTGCACCATTCCATAGTAGTTTATCTCTGTGAAGCATTGCCCTTTCGTAATCCAATGTGGTCACACGTTCTTGAAACTCTGGAAAGTCCTTGAATTTACCAAAAAAAAAAAAAAAAAAGATTCAAGGCTTGGAAAGGCCTTGGATTTAAAAAAAAATAAGTTGGGAATTCCTTACATTTTGCTTGCTAAAAACTGACCAGATTTAAAAAAAAAAAATTAAAAATAATAGATATTTTACTTGAGGTTATAATCTGTCGACCAGATTGTATGGTGGGTAAAGCACTGTACCACGGTTTCAGGTTCAACTCCCGGCAGTTGGGGTTTGATCCTCGACTGGGCATGGTTGTCATTTGTCCATCCCTTCATAGGGGGTGACGTTGGTCCGCCTACTAGCTGCTCTCATCATATAGTGGCCAACAATTCCGGCCTGTTGTGGCCAAAGCTAACAAGGGTTAAAAAAAACACACACACACACACACACTTTAGGTTATAATGTAGTTCAACTGTGGATTAATATACTGTTAATCCTTAAAACCTTTTAAAAAAAGGTGTATACTTCAAAGTTACTTTAGATTATCAGTGGAAGCAAAAATCTAATGTGAGCATAAATGGCACAGAAAAAGCAAAAGTTATTTTTTCACATTGAACTGGAATGTTTATTCTTGATATATATATAATGAGAGCAAGATGGATATGATGGCACAGAAAAAAAATCTGATGTGGACAACGCATGACTTCCTTGCACATCTATTAAATCAAAAATATTTTTGGCGCACTTCATCTAAATTTATTTTGTTTGAAAGAGATAAAAATACTGCAGTAATACAAAGGTTTAGCGATTTCTAGCCAAATATTTCTGGTATTGCTAAGCTCTGTTCAATTTGAAAGATTTGTTTTTGACACTTAATTTGGATATGATATTTCATCAAAAGCTGACAAGCTTGAGATAGTCTGTGAGATTTGGGGGATAGCCAAAGTAGTAATTGACCACAGACATTCAATGAATTGAATTTATCCATACACCTTAATGTATTTAAAGTCATTTGGGTGCCCATGTGAATAAATTACCCAGTTGAGTGGAATCAAAAAAGAGATGCACAGTTAGATGTTACAATAGTTCTTAGTACAAAATTTTAACATTATATGTTTTAGTGTTATGTGAAATATGAAATTATTTTTGCCACCAAATTTGATGATATTTTGGCAAAACCTGCCAGGGTCAATGACAAACAATGAGATTTTGGACGTGGACCAAACAATGACTGCCTACAGATGTAATATATTGAAGATGCCCATAGACATTAATGTATTGAAATTCTTTTTGGGTGGTCCTGTAAATAAACTCTCCAGTAGATTGGAACAAAAAATCGAAATGCACAACTAAATGTTACAACCATCTATATGAAATTTCAACATTCTATGATAATAGTTTTTGAGATATGAGAGTTAAATACCTACACATGTATACCAAAAGTTGCCAAGCTTGGTGACTTTTGGCATAATTTTTGAGGAAGATATGTGACCGTGGTTGGACAATTACCTAACTATTTATAATAATAAAAATAACTGTTTGTAAATCTGTCTGTCTGTATGTGTGCGGTCTCAAGACAAACCTACTGCACACAGAACTCTGAAAATTTGAATATATAAGCCCATGAGTCCGATAATGTGCACATGAGAATAATAATTTTAAAATTTTAATGACTTTTTTAATTAATAATTAAACACCGTTCTAAAATGGAAATTTTCTTACCCTGTGTTACGAATTTTGGGAGCAACGTGCTTATCGGAGGTTTAAAATAATTTAAAATTCGTATTCTACGCGTTAAATAGTTAAATTTTGCTTTTTATTGCATCAATATGGAATGTTCTGGAAATCTTGGGTTCTATGGGTCGTAGGTCTTCGAAAACCTAATTTTGGGAGACTTATTTTTGGCGCCAAATTTGGCGATATTCCGCCAAAAGTCACCAAGTTTGGCGATTTTTCTGTCATTTTGCACTTTTTCCTAATGGGGCCTTTTCATGAATTTTTTTATGGTATTTAATACGTTTAATGACCTAACATTTCCTAATTTTCAGAAATTTAAATCGAAAATTGTGGATTTTACAAGATAATTTGTTTAATTAGATGAAATATTTAATAACTCCATCAATTTTAATGAAAATTACACGATATTTCTGGGAGAAATATGTGACGGCCATGCCAGTGAGTTGTCTTTAGTGGTGCGTTTGTAAGTACGTACCTGAAACTCTGGAACCATTATCTGCACATTCTGTTATATAATTGCGGCCTAGAGTACTAATCTGGAGTTGCAGTTTACTTGTCAAATTTTGTAAATCGCATAATTTAAGGGGTATACGAGCAACGCCGTGTGGGACTGCTAGTATGGTAATATGATATTATGCTTGAAAGAGATGAATGTCTAAGATGAAAGCTTCCATTGACCATAATGTGTTGAAATTCTTTTGAGCGTTCCTGTAGCTACTATAAATGATGCAGTCACTATTTTCGATGCAGAGATTCATTTTGTAACCCTTAACCCTTTAAATGCCGCATTATGATCCAGGAATAAAAGATATAATTAATTCGTCAAAATTACATTAGAATACACCATTAAAAAAATTCCTTCACTGATTTCTTGGATGTTCCATTTTTGAAACATTTGCATGCAATGCTATCTTTCTTTTTCTGTATTTGCTTCATGTAAACAACAAAACGCTGTATGATAAATCTAAAATTTTATGCATTAATAAAGTTTTACTAGATAATTAGATGTGAAATGACTAAAATTTAAGCAAAACTCAATAAAAAAAATTTTGTAATTTTAAAATTAAAAAATATTATAAGAAATACAATGCAAAAATATATAAAAGAACGATAAAAACAATTTTATGCTTGCATTACTCTTGACTAATAATATAAATAAATGAAATTTTTAAAATGTAAAATTCCTTATCAAGAAATAATAAAATGTTTTATACTTTAGAGGGTGCTTACTATTTCAAATAGTAGTACAAAAATTTTAAAACCCACTAAAACACTAATTACTTTTCATAATTTTTTAGTATTTTTTTTGCAATATCTATGATATTGTGGGTAGTGTACATGGAGGTTAGGAAAGTAACTTACTATGAACTTTGGAGCTTTTAAAAGGAATCAACTTAAAGATTATATAACTTAAAGCTTGGTTTAAAAACACAGATAAAAAAGGTACCTTTTTTGTATGTGTTTTTAAACAAAGTTATTATATCATCTTTTAACACCAGTTTTTTGAGTGTTTTTTGTTTAACTTAAAATATTATTTGAACATTAAAACTTAATTTTGAGGTAAAAATACAACACATTAACTAAACTTGTCATGGAAACTTTTAAGGCAAATTTTACTGTCAGTTTTTCCTAACCAGGATAAGTATTGCCGTAGTAAAAAAAAAAAGTCTCAAAAATTCTGACACTAGAAGGTTTTGTTTAACGCAGGGGGCTATGCAAAGATGCATGTGTTGCTGCATTTTACAATCTGCAAATGTAAAAAAAAAATCTTCTGGCAGCAAAATATTTCTTATTTCTAATTAACAATTTCATATTACATTTGTTTCATTACTATATCTATAGTAATGTAGGGGCCGCACTGTCAATTGCAAATTGTGAAAATAAAATTAGTTTGGCAAAAGAAAATATGTTTTAACGAAAATATTGGAGATTGCTCTTAATGATGTCCAGCAAAACCTAATATTTCAAAAGTTTAAAAAAGGTCAGGGCAGTCCCTAGTAATGGCCACTTAAAATGTTAAATTCAGCAATCAAGTGAAACTGAACTCATTTCTACAGTTCTTAGACATGAAAAATGGAAATACATAGTTATAAAACAAATAGAAAATATAAATAAATCAAATAGAAGCTGTTCTTCTGGAATTCAAGAATGAATACTGTTTTTACATAAACATTTAAACTAAACTCTGGTGCAATCCTTAAGAGGGGCCTGTGCTGCACATTCATCTCTTTATGACTTTGGGGAGTAGAAGCGTATCTCCTGGTCAGGTGGTCTGTCTTATGCAGAGCCCCCAATGTTTAGTCTGACAAGCAAATTTTGTCTTTGTCAACTCATTCAAAAGATGAAAGGCTGAGACCACCTTGCTAAGCTTGGAAATTGAAGCCCAGGCATGTAACACAGCAGCACCATGCATAAACCATTACACCATTGGGCTTCATTTTACTGTACTAATATCTGTAAAATTAATTTACAAATTTCTTTCACTTCTTCTGCTCATTAAAAGTTTATACTAAATTAATTTAAAAGCAAAGTATGTGCATGAACATATGTCTGTATGAATATATGATCTATTTGCTTAAAACAGTATTTTATATTTTGGACAGGCTATTTTTGAGGAATTTTCAACATATATACATGGAACAATGAGATTAGTTTAGAATATAGAAAATAAAAATGATTAAAAAAAATTATTGAAAGTATGTATGCGTGTTTACAGTTAAATTTATCCTTGAATTTAAACACAATTTGTCCTTGAAAGTCCTCGACTTTTTCTCTTAACCCTCCAAGCGGCTGAGACGTAAAATCCCGTTCACTGCATTCCAGTTTTCACTGCAATGCATCTATAATTTAAATTATATTTAACACCAAGGCATCATAAAGTATATTTTGATAGTAAAGCTAATGGGTATTTTAGGAGTTAACTTTTTAATAATTACAAATCTTCCTATCAAAATTTTATTTTTTAAATAATTTTAAAGCTGCATGAAAATTTGCAGTGAAAACAACTTTACATTATTTGCCCATTTCCAAGACGCTCAGAGGGTTAATAAGAGTGGCCACCTTGATAAATGCAAAACTTCAAAATTCCAAAAAACATAATGCAGCCAACTTTCTGAATGACACACTAACACATTAGCCATGTTAACATTTATTAGTGGTAATCTATGTTTCATGATAATTAATACACCTGCTTTCTTGTAAACCACTTTATTTTCTTTCCACATATTTCAGTACTGTAGTGAGACCCATTGGAATTGGCTATGTAGTTCTTCCATTTGCTGCTCCATTCTTTTTAAGTTTTGGTGCTTTGCCCCCTCCTCCACCCAGTCTCATTGTATATGTTGATATTTGATGTGACAAATTTATTTTTAAATTAAGATTTTGACCGTTTTATTTTCTGATGTGTTATTTTCAAATAATTTTTTTTCATATGTACTGAGCTCCAAAAGCCACAAAATCACACACGAGACCACATGCTGGCCACCTATGTTTTAAATTCTTTGATGTGACTGACATATTAATAACTTTCCCACAACTATAAAAGTTGGGTATTTATTAATTTTAAATGTTGCAAAATAATAATAACCTCATACTTTTTTTTCTTTCCTTAATTATTTACTTTATCACATGGAAATATTTCATGGTCCCATATCTTACAACTAACATTTAATTTTAGTAGGAAAATGTTTGTCTTAGTGAATTTGTATAAGGCAGCTTTTGCTGCATTAAAACAGTGTACTTGTAGCTTCAACAAAAAAATTAATTTAAATTTAAACATGTATTATTTATAATTTTTTTAATTTTTATCTTTTAAACAAGTTTGATTTGTAGCTCTTTTGTAAGAAAATCTGAAGCAGCTTTGTTCAGATCTTTTTATGTTATCCATTTTATTCGGAAAATATGATGAAGCATTTATTTTTGTTAATTATACAGTAGACTCCCTCTCAACTGGTTTAAATAGGATTGAAGGTAAGCCAGTTTAGCAAAATTCCGGTTAAAGCAGGAAAAGGAAAAAAAAAATAATTGATGGCCAAATGTTTTACATATATGATTAGGAGGAAAGTTTGTTAAAAGTTAGTCATTTTTTTCTGCCAAAAACTGAAGGAGTCTTTTTCCTGAAGAAGATTGAAGACCTACTTCATAGTTCTGCAGTTTTCTTTTCTTATTGCATCACATCCATGGAGGAAGTCAATGCTTGTTGCTTCCCCTAGCATAAAGCCATTTCCAGTGCTTTTGATCTATCTGTGTGATATGACAGAGGTCGGTGTCGTACCATCGTTATCGTTAACCACATCATAGACAGCTGAGCTGATATCGTCATCTGACAAAGTTTCTTGCTGAAGTTTCCTGTCAGCGGCCAACCACTTCTCCACATATTACAACATCAACATCTTGGTACTGACTGATATATTTAAATATCAATACAAAATTTTTAATAGTAAATTCTGTCTCTCCTACAGTGATGATTATGTCTCAATCTTCAGTTCCTTTATGCAGTGACCAAAGTTTCTGCCAAGATTTTGTTAGTCTAAATTCGGAAACCTCTAACCATGACAAGTGTAGCTTTTTAATAAATGTATAATTTTGGTTACATTTTAATTTTTTATTTGATCAGTTCAGTTTGAGATAATCTGCATCTAACATTATCATTTCTTGTATTCCCCCCCCCCCCTTCTACCATACCTCTTATAAAAACTTAAAAAAACTTGCTTATAAAAATTGCAGTATTTCTGCACATTCTTAGATCTTACTTTTAGTCTCTATAGTAAGACTTATATGTTTACAAATAGATTATTAATATGATCGCCTTTTTTAATTTCAGTCTTACACAAATTTTCAAGAAGCTATTAAAAGTGAGGATGGTCTGGGTGTTGAGTATGATGAAGATGCTATCTGTGATGTGTGCCGATCAGTAAGTTTATTTCACTGTTCTAAGTCATTTTTTATTGAAAACTACTTTAAAATAATTGAGTGCTGTTTATGTTTTTTTATTAGAATAGTCAGAATAAATTTAAGTTAATGTATAGTTTCCTTAAAGAATTTTTTATTAAAAAAGATAAATAAATATTTTCCATTTTTATTAGGATACGTGTTTTAAACAATTTTGGAAAACACTTCTTCGTCATACTCTTCTTGAAGTCTTGTTTTCCTCCTTGTTATTTTAGAAAATACAAAAATTCATTGCAGTACTAAGGCATGGGAAAAGGAAAAAATGTTTAGCATTGAATAAATATGATAGTTTAATAATTGATTTTCTTTCTTATGTAATTTATCGTCCTATTAAATGGATTTGAAAATTGTAATTATGTCATCTGCCTCATTTAAAGACATAAATCATTTTCTCCTCTAATTAAATATTTTGTCTTGTTTAAAATATCCATTGTTTAGTGCAATTTTATGCATGTTTCTGCCTTTAAATAAAAATTTAAGGTATCTTATGTTGAGTTGTTTCTTTTTAAAAATTTCTGGCGTGACTTCATTATTCAAGCTTCTAAGGAGAATGTGCATCCTTCAATTCTATGATTTTTTTTTTTTCTTGACTTTGCTCAGTTATAGTAAACCATAAACTAATTTATTGTAGAAGTAATAATTAGCATTTCTCACCTAATTTTGTGAAGTTTTATGTATTATGATAATGCAATTGGACAAAATTGCAAGAACCAGTAGTCAGGGCTTTTCTCAGGCCTTTCTGGTCAGGTGCACCGCCCAAGTTTTACTGATTGCCCAGCAGAAAAATCAGAATATCATTTTGAATGCTTTAATAGAATTACACATTGCAACTTCTCAACGCCTCCCAGCTGACAAGAATTTCTGAGGAGATCACTGTAATAGTGATTTCCCCAGAATTCTCATAAAACCAATTTTCCTTAAATCAAAAAATTATTTAAATCAACAGTTTTGTTTTTTCTTCAAATTATTATTCTTGTTTCTGATTTGTATAATCTTTATTTTATGGTGATAATCGAAAATTACATACCTTTACAGTTTGCTACAGCATTTTTTTGTTTTTTGTTTACAGCTCATAAATTCTTTTTCTGAAATTTCATTTTTATTTAACATACTGCTTTCACTCAGTTTCTAGAAAAACGGATGACTCTTACATCTGTATAAAATTCTCCCCTCCCTTTCCACCAGTTTTTCAATAGTCAGGCTATGCAACACTTTTTCCAATTGTCATTGCATTTGCAAAAATTGCTTGTGATGATTTTACAATAAGAAGGTTGTTTCCCCCCCCCCCCTCTGCTAAACTTTCACAAATATCTTTCAGTTGCAATTTCTTCACTTATTCATTAAAAAAAGTCACTCCTGCATCGACCTGATTTTTATCATAGTTGAGATTGTGTCCAATTTGTGTCTTTTCTAATAGTGAGACTCTCATGTGCTTGATATCAAGCCTTAAAAAATCATAAAGATACATGTATCTAAGATTTTTTTGTGCAATATATCTTGGTGTTTTTTTTTTCTTTCTAAAACCTCAAATTGGCTGCTTTGTTGGCTTTTTTATTGCATTTTAAAGTCTAATTTGAGTTGTTTCAACATTTTTGTTTCTTGCTTCAATTTAAAATTTGTAGAAATGTTCTTATTTGCTCTTGAACCTTTTTAATCCTGGCAATGAAAACAAGTTGTTTGTTAAAAATTTGTGTTTCTAAATATTAAATTAAGATTTAAGTTACTAATTCATACACATTCCTTAAAACATTTATGTGCGATTCTCAAAATATGTTATAATTTCCAATTTTTAAGAAAATTTTTTCCTGGAACTTTTTTATTGGCTTGGAAATTCTTTTATTTAGTAAAATTTAACAGAACTTGTACAGTTTTCGAACTACAAATGACACAAATGATTTTTTATCTCAAGAAAGAAAGATGACAGATGTCCATTCTACTACCAGACATTAAATTAAATAAAGAAAGAAAAATTGAAGACAAAATAAATGTTTCAGTTTTTACATAAATCATTCGGCATGTAACAAATATCATAAATGTCCACTATGTTACCAGACAATGAATCTTGTTTTTTTTTTTTTTTTACCGAGGATTATTTTTCAAATGCTAGTTATTCTTTGAAATTAGGTTTTATGAATGTACTAGCTGCGTGCCCATTCTTCACACGGTAGGAATGAAAATTTTCCTTACATGTGTAATTTGAAACTATTCGTGATGTGGAATTAAAAAAAAAAAAAAAAAAAGAGCAAAATTATTTGACTCTTAATGTAAAGTTTGTTTCATGAGTACTAACCTGATCATTGCAGTATAATGACTCAAAAAACTACGTCAGTGTCATTCATTATCAAAAAAAGTGGAAAGCTTAATGGTTTGCAGAGAACTCCTGGCTTTCAAAATGTCTTATTTCTACATCATACTGTTTTTTAGGCTCAAGTTGTAGCATTAAATACCTAAGACACTACATGAAATGGAGCACCATTTATTTCTTTCCGAACATGTACCATATAAGGAAAGTATTGTAATCATGAAAAAATTCGACTTTGAAATTTTGGTGTATTTACACGTTTTGAGGTCTTCTGAATTCATTTATGCTATTTTCAAGAGATGTTTTTAAAATAGCTGCGCACCCGCTCTTCATACGGGAAGAAGCGAATATTTTACTACTAAAATCATATCTGCATGTGACAAAACAGAATTTCATTTTTAAAAAAGTTCAAGTAATCTCCTCTGTTGAAATTACTGCGGGATATATTAATGCAAATTAAAATTACTTTTCGTTTAGTTGGTTGTAAGACAACCGTTGAAAAAGGATAAACACCAGGGTGTCTACCATCATGCAAAGGTCACGAAAGTCACGGAAAAGTCAAGAATTGGAAAAAAGGTCACGAAAGTCAAGGAAAGGTCAAGAAATGAAGCACTAGGTCGCGATTAGCGACTCAACTCCCTTTTTCCATTTCATTCAAATTCTTAGTTGACGATTTTCGTAACTAAATTTTCTAAACTTTTGTGCACCATTTTTAGTTTTGCTAATAAACGTACAGTTTACCGCATAATTCTATCGATCTTTGTTGTAAAGATATTTAATTTCGAAATCAGGACTTTTCGCTGATCACCCTGTATATTAATAGTGTTAAATTTAAAAGTATAATTTTTTTTTTCATTCTATAAGTATGATGCAGGGGTGCAGAAACTGTTTTTACTCTCAACATTTCCCTCAATCCATATGCAAATTTCCTCAAAATTTTATGATATATTTATTGACTTGCATAAGTTCTGTATTACCATAAGTGTAAAAATATTTTCAATGTACAAGCTACATACATGTTTACTAAATAGCAATTGGTCCAAGTTAAGAGAAAGCAAACTGCTGATCGGTGAAAAAGTTGAAAAAAAAAATCGCTTTAAAAATAGGAACGGGAAAGAATAACTCGAAGAATTTTGTAATTCATTGTTATAATCGAAATCAGTTGTATATTTTCTGCAAAATTTCCCCCTATCCTAGATTGCCGGATCGTACATATTCTGCATCCCTGGCAAGAATGTATTTTTGATATTAGTGTTTCGTATTTGTTATGGTCAAGAAAAGGTCAAGAAATCAAGCTTACTTTATATGGTAGACACCCTGAACACTTTTAATTTCATGAAATATTTATTAACGTGGTACATTGCGATTTATTCATATTATCTTTACAAATCTAATAATACTACCTATTACGTACATTAATACTATCTATATTCGCTTCTCCCTCTTCAAGGCTAAAAGAAACAGCTTAGATTATTTGGCCTCAATGGGATCTTTTGATTCTGTGGTGATTCTTTGCAATTTACACATTAGCATAAATAATAATCATTTCACATAATGGTTGCCATTAAGGAAACTCTCCATATATATTTAATTTATACATAGTTTTATAAGATTGGCGTATTTAGTGCCGCAAACCATTTCATCTTACTGTGGGGAGAAAATATCCAAGGGGTGCCATTTTAAATATCCATGTATCTAATATAGCGATATCTTTTATATCCTCCATAGTCCTGTCTCCTGAAAAACATCAAACTGTATAATCTCGAGTTGCAGAGTTTACAAATTTCACGCATTTTTTAAAAATTTATGGCATCACTGTTTGACTGCCGTAAAGGATACCCCTGTAGGTTGGGGGAGTTAATTTCGATATTTCGCATAGTAGTTTTCAAACGGTATCTTTAAAACTTTGCGTTATGAACACGCTTAAACTCAAAGAGCTAAAAAACCGATACATCGCGGAGCGATCAGTTTCCATGGAAACTGACAGGTTTTTCCGTGAAAGTGTTCATTAAGTAGTCTTTTTTCTGAGAACTTCTTTCTTCCCTTCCTGTTTTTTCGGAGAACTTTCGTCCTCGCTTATTGTTATATTCCGCTCCGCACTTGATCAAAAAACGCTCCTGAAGGAGAAGCTCACTTTTGAAAACTTGCTCACTTTTCACTCTGACTAATCGAATTTCGCACGTTTGGTTTAAGCGTGTAGGACCTTTATGGAGGAACGTGATTCAACGTTAAAATAAAACTATACTCGCAACCTGCATGCGTATGTTAGGCAACGCCTGTGCTAAATTAAATGCCAAAAATAAAACTAGTAAATAGAAAAATTTTAATATCGCTTTGAAACGAACTTTGTAACTTTTAAAATGAACATTTTCAGCGCCGTGAAAACATTTCAATTTTTAAATAAGCACCGGATTAAAGTACCACTTCTAATAATAATAATCGTGAATTTCTTAGTTTATTTCTGCAGTAAATTTTAATCAAAATATCGTCTCCCTGTGTTGAAAATAGAGCTGGAATAAATGAGTTAAAATTATGGCATAATTTTTACGTATCTTAAAGCATTTGACGTCATAGATCCTCACTTGCGAATTGAAATTCTGATATCCCATTTAAAAACTCGATTGGTTAAAAAAACCTTTTTTTCTAATCCTTTCTGTGGCAACAACCGAACATAAATTCTCGTGCCGTAATCGCAATGTAATGAATGGCATAAGATCGCGTTGATGCTATTAAATTCTACACATTAGGCTGCATTAAAATTCGTAAAAAATCATCTAATTTACATAATTTTTTTGTTTTTATTTTAAAAGAGGGAGAAAAGAATGTTTCACGATTTGTCAAAATATCTAAAGTTATGACGAATAGAATTCAAGATGCGACAGTTTTAAAATTATTTTACGAAAAAAAATCGCAAAGCAGATGCTTAGTAAAAAAATTCCTAAAAATCGGTAAATCATGTTACGTATTCAGAACAAACTGTTTTTAAAAGAAAATTTCCTCCTCTATCCGATGATACAAATGCCGTTTTGCAGCGAGCTTAATTTCCGCCGTTATTACGAATTAGGTGAGAGAAAATGCCAAAAATCGCATAAAACATAAAATAAAAAAAATTCTAGGTCGAATTTTGAAAAAATCGCTTTGAGGTGCACAACTACATATTTACATCTTCCCGAGTACCAAATTTGGTGTTTCTAGGTGTAGCCGTTTGTCCGTAACGCTGCCAACAGACACACACACCCACAGACACCTTCTTTTATAATAAGTAGAGATATAATAACAAAAGCAAAAATACATCAATTTTATTGAAAACAAGGGACATCATAATGTAAAATTTTTTGAGAATGACCCTTATGTGTATGAGGTAAATTTAATTATTTGCATCAGAGATGATTTAGCACCAGTCCTTGAAAGTACTACACATATTAGTCTTATTTTTTTCCATGTCAGGTTTGCAGGTATGAAATGTTCCTTTTTTTTTTTTTCCCCACATGTATGGTCTCTGCTTCTGAGATTAACAGCACTTCAGGAACTGCAATTCACTTATTCTATTTGTGTTTAGGAAATCTATTGTTAAATTTTCAGAAAATCTACTAAAAGTTACTACTTACTACTTAGCAGTATATATATTATCCTAATGGGTTACTACAATTCTGCAAAGTTAAAAAAAAAAAAAAAAAAAAAAAAAAAAAGTCCTGAAGGTTGTACTCCTTTCTTTCTTGGAATTGTGTGCTTGTGTGTATAAATGTATGTTATGACACAATTTAAATTTCATGGGTTTTTACATAATTTTCAGGTTCGATGTCCAGATTTTCCTCATAAGGTATGCAGTTAAGACTTTTCTGAAACATTTTTTGTGAGTTTAAATAAGTATGGCTGTTAAGGAGTTAAAATTAGTTTGGCCTTTACCATTTTAGAACATTTTCATAAACAGAAAATACAAAATGTATCACTTCTGAAAGAAAATGTCAACAGCATTTATCTATTATTTCTGTCTATAGTTCTCTAAAATGCTATAGGCATATGTAGTACATAGCAACTTTGATAAAGTTATATAAATGAGACATTTTAAAAAATAGAACATTAGAAATTCAATAATTAAAAAAAAATGTACATTTTTATATTTATACATTGTTGCTGGAGATTTACACGCATTACATAATCTGCCATAATATTGATAGTTACTAAGTTAAAAGGAACACCATTTAAGTGATGTTTGTCTGTGTGTTTATACATCTTTTCATTCTGTTACATACTACATTATTTCATCATCATTTTTTAAAAATCTTTATTTTGTTCATCTTTCCTTGCAAAAGTCTTGTTTCAACAGTCTGTATTCAAGAGTTTACCATGCTGTTCAATATTTCTCTTTCATTTTGTTTAGTCTTGCATTACTTTTATGTGTACTGATTGAAATGAATAGTTTTCATCAGTTGGTGATTGTATCGAAAATTCATTTTAGCCATGGTCACTCAATAGGGAATGGATAAGGAAATATGGATTATTCTTCTGTGATCTCTCATTAGAAAGCTCTTTTATTTATTTTCATTATCGTTATTATTGAGAATTATAACTAAAAATTCAACTATATTTTACTAAAGCTGTCTACTCCTCTGCTGCATGGGAGTTTCTTTGCCAAATCTGAAGTCCATGAACCTTATAGTTTTAGCTTTTGAAGCCATCTTATTACTTATTTCCACTAAACCATCTTCACTTAATGAGGCCATGTCACCTAATGAGGCTAAGTGAAATACCTTACTTGCTGGAATAAAATCTTATGAAAAAAGAAAAAGCAAAGAAAAGGCTTAAGTTAAGCTCTTCTTTTCTGCTCACTTATTGTTTGTAGTTTATTGCAGAAACTTGTGGGAAATTATACTTCTTTTTCAAATTAATTTTTCTGTTATTTTCAAAAGAACTTCATCCTTTGTTTTAAAATGTTGATTTACAATTGTTGTACAATTGTTGTACATTTTAATGTACAAATGTTGATTTAATACCTTTGTTAAAAAAGTACGGATGGCACTATGAATGGAAACTCTGTATGTGTGTTGGATGTGATCATCGGTGGTACCTTGAGATATGAGTAATTCGTACCTTGACCAAGCTTGTTAGTCTAAATATTTGTTCCCCAAATCTGTTTTTTTTTTTTTTTTTTTTTTTTCCCATTGAAATTACTGAAATGTGATTAATTCTTATCATGTCCAAATAAATCTTTTCAATTTTTGTATGATGTTTTTTATTCTAAATGCATATTTAATAGATACAAATTTTTTAAAATGTGTGTGTATATATTGTTAAAAAAAGAAAAAATAGCTGGAAGGAAGATCTATACGATAAAAAATATTATTTCACTTCATTTTTGCTGAAAATTTAACGTTGTAATTTCACTATAGCTCATATCCAAAATTCTGATTCTTATCTGATATCAAAAAATTATCTAATGATAACTCATATCTCAAGATACTACTTTATCAATAAATTTGACTTAGTAATCTATTAATAATATACCGTAGACTGTGTTATACTTTGATATAATGTTGATAATGATTTCTATAGTGCTTTTGAATTTTATGTATTATTGAAAATTATTTTTTTTTTTTTTTTATGCTATGTATGTATAGTTGGTAGTACTTAATCTATTAGCCCCTTAACTGCATCTAATTGGTGTCAGTTATTTTGGATAACTGTTGCCAATTGTATTCCAAACAATCAATAATTTTATGTGTATGGCATTTATCTTGGTGAAAAATCACTTGTCTTGGCAGACCACCGGGATAGTACAAAAGTCCCAATCATCTTATTTATTCTTAATTTTGCTCCAAAACATATTTATTTTTGCTTAAAATGTTTATTCAAACTTGCTGATAACATTATTTTGGAGAAAAGGTGACTAAATATCAATTTTAAAGAAATTGAATTAAAAAAAATTGTGTTTGCTGAGGGATGTGAGGGAGTGTGCCACCATCCGAAATTATTCTTTGGTGGGCGTGGTGGTGGTGGTGGGGGGGCAATGTTATAAGGTTGGGAAACACTGATGTAACTAATAATGAAGACTGACATTAACAGTTGTAATCCCTCTTGTATGGTCAACTGTCAGTCTTCCGTGAATCTGAACATTTGTAAAAATATGAACAACACAACATTACTAAAATAAATTAATAAAAATCCAAACTTTTGATTAAAAAGTTAATAAACTTGTTTAAATTATAATAATTTTTATATAATGCATAAAGTTTAAATTGTCATAGGTCTAAGTGTTTTTTTTTTAAATATTAATTTATTATTTTGTTTCATGTAACTTAATTTTCTTGAAAATTTAAATGCCTACGAATTTCATATTTTTTATTATTGTTTTTAATTTATAATACTGGGGAACAGCAATTTTGTTGTCTTAGAACTGTGACTTGTTTTTGAATCACTTTTGGCCCCTGAATCCAAAAGTAACTGTAGTTTTTGTCTGTCACATCAACTTTTTAAGATACAGGGTACCCCCAAAATATGCATAAAAAGAAAAATAAAGGGAAAAGTTACCAAATACATAGTTACTACAAGTTAAATTGTATTAATACACATGGAAAAACTTATTTACCAAGTGGTAAACATACATATTAAGTCAAAGATTTTCGTTTGTAGCTTTTTCTGGAATGTTTAATCTGTGGACATTCTTGCTTTATGCTCCAACAATAGTCAGCCATCATATGTAGATCCCATCTTCCTTGATAGCGCGATTCCATGATCTTCAAATCTTGGTGAAATCGCTCACCCTGCTCATCACTTATTTCAACAAGATTTTTCGGGAAGTTAGCGAGATGGCTACGTAAAAAATGCAAAGATGCTCATGTTGCAACCAAGCATTTTGAAGCTCTCCAAGAGCTGTTGGACAATTTCGGTGTAATTCTGTGCTCGTGTATTTCCAAGAAAGTCTTTAACAATGTTTTTGAATGCCAACCAAGCATTCTGTCATTGTTCCGATGAAATGCACATCTTTAAGAAGCTGGCGAATCCGTGGACAATCAAACACACCAGCTTTCAAATGACAGGTTAGGAAATGTTGAAACAGTCTCTTTCAATTGATAAAGCTTTAACAAATTGCTTCATGAGACCCAGTTTTGTATGCAGAGGTGAAATATTACATTCTTTCTGTTGACAAGTGGCTGATGAAGAATATTTTCAGGTATCACCAGGTTTCAGGTCGTATCTTGCCGGCCATTTCGACTGCACCCAATGCTTCTCACGAGTTCTACTGTCCCACATGCACAAAGAAACAGGGATACTTGGTATATCCACGTTGCTGGCCAAGGAGGAAACGGACCATTTTAAGATCAACACAGATGATCCATTGGTGCATGTGATATTGCAACAAATCAACGACTCTAAGTCTTCATATTCCTCACGCAAATATATTGAATGACCTATTGGGACTGCACCAAATAAATTTCAATTGTCGAGGAGTACACACTCTAAGCTCCGCTTTGAGCTATCAATGAGCTGGAATTCCCAACTCTTCCATTAAACCATGTATGTTACGGCAATATACAAACCCATCATCACTTCGAAAGTATTGCAGAAATGCACTTTCTTCGGAAGTAGTTAGCTCCTTTTTCAAGCAATTTTTTTTCGTGCAGTCTTGATGCTAACAGTTCTCAAGCTTTTTTGGATAGCCCCAAATCATTTAACTCATGCTGCTCAAATCCCTTACGAACGGGATCATCTTCAATTTCAAAATCTTCGTCATTGGGGTCACAGCAACAGTGTTTTGGTGTACGAAGTTCGCTCTTGCGATAGTGAAGAGAATGGTAGTGTAGAGAAAAAACTTGACGTGATCGAAGAAAACTAAGAACAGTTTTGTAATCAGTGTGCCCATTGGACTCCAAAACAGCTTAAAAATCGAACTCAACAGAAATTATGTTAAAAATTGTTCCTCAGTGCAATTTATTTATTTTATGATATTATATTTAGAGTGAATATATCAATGTCTTACAACAAAATTCAATGCTAAAATTTTCTGTATTCATTTTTAAAAAATTGTTATTTTTTTACTGTATTTTTAATCACATATCCATATTTGGCATTTCTGGTGCTGCATATTTTTATGCTTTGTCGGTAAAACAGATATTTGGAATTTTTCTAAATTAGGGTGGCTTAGTTTTAGATAGATTCAGTAACAACCTCTAGATACCTCCAAGGCGGCTGCAAAAATTGCAAAGAAAGTTCCCTGATTTCTTTGACTATCTTGTCAAATTTTCATAACAAATCATATACATACTATATTCTTCCATATATGAATCATCTTTGGATTACATGCTTACCCAAAAGGTGGGGAAATCACACAATATTCATAAAATGTTGGTTCACAGTTTCATGAATTTACGAACAAAATTTAGTTAATCATGGATGAGTAAAGTGTTGAAAAGAAGCCAGACTTGCACATGCTTTGTGCACTTCTCCCCACCCTCTCTGCAAAAGGGTTGCTATGAATGTCCACTTGGCAAGATTCTGCTCTTAAGCAAGCAAGCAGTGGCGTACAATTGTCCTGTTTGGTGATAAAACAGTCACTTTGTCATGGTAAAAATAATAAGTTATCTGATTTTCAGATATTTTTACAAAATTCCTTGACATTTCCCTGATTGTTTCAGATTGATAGTTTCCTGACTTTTAAATGATTTCCCTGATCTGCAGCAGCACTGACTTGTAAAAATGAAAAAAAAAAAAAAAATCTTACTTCCAGTGTAATGTGACAGGGGTAGAGATTAGAATATTTAATAACTAGTCCAAAGGACCAGCGATTTCATGACTTTAAAAAATTGCTAGATAAAAGAAATAACATGAGCAATATATTTTGATTTCCATTAACAACTGAATTAAACAATGCAAATACATATTATTAAAACATCAAATAGATCAAATTATACATATGATACTATGCTAGAATTATGACATGCATTTAAAACATGGATATCTTAATCAGTATCTCTTAAAATGCAAGTAAAATGTTACTGGTCCAACAGACCACCAAAATTTGCATTTTACTGGGCTGTTATAAATTTCAGTGGTCTTGGACCAGCAAATGACCATTAGTTTCAAGACCTTTTTGATATATTCAGTTCAACCTCATCCTCACTTCTTTGATGTCTTTCTGGCTTAGTTCTCCCTCCTTCCTCTTCATTCTATTACACTTGCTCCAAACTCCACTCAGTATTCTGCTCCACCTGATATCTATTTACATGTACTCCCTGTTATTGCATGCTGGTGGCTCTGTTATAATTTCTAGTTCTTCACATAAATTTTTTTTTTTTTTCATTTTCTTATTCCTTTCTTTTTTTTTTCTTCTCCCCCCCTCCTCCCCCGAATAACATAATTCTATTCTACAAACTGAATTTTGTGTTTATTACTTAGTGTTCTTTTCACTGACAGAGTCTAATGTATATTAATCTGAGGGGGGGGGGGTGACTGTAGATGATAATGATGCTTTAAACATTAATAGAGGCCCTTATTTAAGGGATTTTAAAGAGCCCATGTTAAAATTCAGGTGGGGGCTAAAGCTTCCTCCTTCCCTAGCTGCCAGCATGGTGAACATTTTTATAGCACACTGAACTTTTGTACCATATTAGTGCTAAAAAATGTGAAAGATCGGGATCAGCCCCTGTCACTAAAGTGTTCATGTGGAGGTCCATGATCACAGACCTCTCTATATTGTAGGAGTTGACTGAATTTATATTTGTCTCTGATTTTAGCTATCCTAATTTTTTTTAATGTTTATTTAACTAAAATTAATTGTGCTTCACTATTATTACTGCATTAAATACTTTTACTTCAGAGAGCCAGCAAGGTGAAAACTTTCACTTCTCTTAATTATGTAAATTTATTTCAGTCCCCTGAAAGTTACTTAACTGAAAAGTGTGTTCATTTTTCATAGTTTTCAAATTTACAATACAACTTTTTAAGATTCACCAGTCCCCCCCCTTCCCCCATATTTTTAAAAGTGTGTGTGTGTGTGTATGTGGAAGGGGAATCCTTTTTGCTTTTTAAATCGTATGTATATGGCTTGAACAAAAACCTGTTTCTCCAAGTGCTTCCAGATCTGTTCTGACAGTTTCAACCAAATTTTTACTGTCCTTTTGAACTATGTTTGCAACTGTACAATGTTGTGTTTCTAAAAAGTTTGTTATGGCTGTAAATACAACCTCAAAATAATCTATATGAATAATATGAGATCTTTTTGAAAAATTAATTTTTTCTTGTTTCAGCCTGATTCTCAAGAAAGCAATGAGATGGTTTTCTGTGATTCTTGCAACATCTGTGTTCATCAAATTTGCTATGGAATTACTAAAATTCCTGAAGGCAGCTGGGTTTGTCGAACATGTGCTCTTGGTATTAGACCTGCTTGTGTCCTTTGCCCTAATAGAGGAGGAGCTATGAAAACAACAAGGTTTTTATTTTAAATTTGTTTGCTTATTGATTTATAATTTGCACATTTATTTGAAACTGATGAAATTTTGTTATCATATGTAAAAAAAAAAAAAATACTTTTATTAAATAAAAAAAAATGATTTAAATAATTCACTTATAAGATCCTGTATTTATTGTAAATGATTTATATCACCTAAAGTTACTGATTGATGATATCAGTTGCAAAATTTTCTGTGTCGCATCAGAAACTAAAGTTTCTCTGCAGTCCAAAAATCGCTGGATATCTGGATATAATATATAAGTAGAGAAAAATTTTGCTTCTCAAGTGAACCACTGCTAGGTATTGTCACCCAGACAGCACATAAGCTTAAATCAAGCTTGACATTTCTTTGAATTTGACGTATTAATACAAGCTTGACAGTTCAATCCATTAGCTTGACTATTGCTATTGTGCTGATGGCGCCATTTGGCACTGTAGGGGAGAAGGAGAATGGACATTGAAATGTCTAGCGTTTTCTCAAATTGGACATATTAAATAAAGAAAAGTTCGTAAAAGTTGTGTTTTATTTTATTATTGCACAAAACCTGAACATTAGAACACGCAAGGGGAAGGAATGAATGGGATAAGCCCCTCTGAAGTGTAACACAAGGGGAGTTTTAGTTTTATTTACATCTAATTAACATTAGTAATTCCATTAACTAATTAATTAGCCCTAAAAATAAATTTTAATATAATTAATTAACACAATTTAGTTAGTTAATATACTTCACTTTATGGGTGGTAGAATGAGGCGGTTTCCGGCCGCTACAAAATAATTTATCATCAGTCATAAATGTACTTGACCATAGAATTAAAAAAAAAAAAAAAAGATTCTATATTTCCAAATATGGAAATTCTTCAAAATAAAGTACAATTATACTACGAAATTGATTTCAAAATCAGTCATTTGTCTCGATTTTGGCCAGTATTGCCCAACATGAGTGTCGCGATATTGAAAGTTTTAAAACGTGTGCTGCTGTTAAGTTTATATTATGTTTATTTCCCTATTAGTAGAGTCTCTAAATCACAAATAACATTATTTTAATTTTGATGCATCCCATGGAAAAATAAAAGAAACAAATAACACATCGGCCACTTATCAATCTGGCAGTCACTTCAAACTGTAGTCATATCAGCCCGACTCAGATTGGCGCAATGGTTAGGACGCTCGCCTCCCAACCCAAAGGTCCCGGGTTCTATTCTAGCTGCGGACGCTTGATGGAAACAGATTAAATTAAATTGAAATTTCAGCGTAGAGGGGAAAATACGTGGCAAAATAAAATATGTGGGGCGAGTTTGCCGATCGGCACCCCGTGTATTTAGGAAAATTTTTTAAGCTTGAAATTAAGCTTGCTATGTCAAGGTTGATTCAAGCTTGAAATGTCAAGCTTAATGTAAGTTGGGCAAGTGTAAATTAGAACACTTGATTCATGCTTACATTAAGCTTACATGCTTGAAATTTTCAAGCTCAATTGAAGTTTATTGACTTGATAAATCAAGTTTGCTGTTTGTCTGGGCAGATTAGTTTTTATGCTATATGGCCTTTTATCAGTGATACTCGACCAAGGAAGTGGATCATCTGAGAATCACACTACAAACCCTTTAATATCAAGATGACTACAGTTGTACTTCATTATCAGGGAATGGATACATGTAGTGGCTTGGATTAACTAGAGCAGGCCCAAACTAGTAGCCCTTCTTTGCATAAACTATAACTTATTAAAATGACACAATCAAACATTAAAAGAGATACCTGGAAAATTTTTGTTTTTGGTATGCAAAACCTGGTATAGAGGAGTCGGGGAAGTTTGAAAATTTTTTTGAGTAGACATCCTGCAGACAGTTTCTTTTCTGTAATTCCTGAATAATTTATAGCAATCAGTTTTTGTATTGAAAATTTTTCTTGGCATTCTAGGTATCTTAAAATGATGTTGACTGAAATTTGCTAATTTCATCTTAAATAATAATTTTAAAAATAATGTGATATTAATGCAAACCTAAAATATTATCATGAAAGAAATGAAATGATTTTTGAAATCATTGATTTTTCTCATTTTAAATAACTTGTTTGCTGGTTTATTTATTTTTGGATCCCCACTTTTTAAATTTTATTCTTGTTATATAATTTCAGATGTGGACAAAACTGGGCACATGTTGGCTGTGCTGTTTGGATACCAGAAGTATCATTTCTCAATTTTGTTAAAATGGAGCCTATAACTAAAATATCTCATATACCGGTAATTTTTTTCTTTAAGTCCTATTGATTTAATCAATGAAAAAATAATTATTGTTTTGTGACATTGTGACTAATTTTCAACAGACAAATTTTTAATTCACTGACAAAACTATTTTACAACATACATACCTACAAACTGCTATTGTAGGATTTTACTGACTTTGTGTCTTATTATTGCAATATACTCAAATTAAAATAAGGCATCACTGTAATAGACTTGCTAATTAAAAGGTGGCATTCCTTGTATGGGTATTATTTTCCAGTTTTATTTTGTGAAGTTTTAAACACATTTGAATGTTTGTTTCATGATGCTTGCGGTTATAATTTTATTTAGTGCTAATGTGTATGTATTTTTTCTCCATAGCCTAGTCGATGGACACTTCAGTGTTCAATATGTAAAGATAAAAAAGGAGCTTGCATCCAATGTAGTGTAAGTGTTTTTCTTTCTATTTTATATGCAAACAATTAAAATGCTGTTATTGTAAATTATTTTTGAGTGTAAGCAGTATTTTAGCTAAAATTGTTACTGGTAAAAATGCAAAAGTGTCAGTTAGTTTTTTCACGAATGTTGCTATACTTTGTTTTCTCCATCATTTTGTTTATTAATTTGTTTTAGGAGAAGGGAAAAAAAGATGCTGCCTAATTTCTGAACTTTTCTTTATTTTCATCCACTGACTGCTGAGTTTCTAAACCATTATCACTTTTTAAAAAATGTCTAGCTTTTTAAGAAATCTGCAATAAACATAATATGATATGGACACCACATGACTTCTTTGTGAATAAAGATATATATATTCTTCTAAATAAGTTATATATATTTCTGAACTACACTTACGTTTTGCAATTTCTCTACAAATATCGGAGGTATTGCCTAGCAGGTTTACTTTAAAAACTTTTTTTGTGTGCCGAATTTGGATGAATGTTAATCACACCCCGAACAATTAGTGCCTATAGTCGTGCCATAAGTTCTTATTTAAAAATTTGCTATTGCCTGCTGTGACTCATTTTTACGAGAAAGGAATAAAAACCATGGCAAAAGTTTATCAAGGCACTATATTAGAACCGATAGTGAATCATCCCTACACAGGGCTTTGAACTGTAATTTTTTTCATTCTGGTTTACGTTCCAGTTTAACTAAAATTAAATATATCATTTCAGTTCCGGTTTTCGTTCCACTAAAAATAACTGTTTTCGGTTTACTTCCGAATGGATAATTTTATTTTATGTATATTCTTACTTGTACTAAAATGTAATTAAATCATAAACAAAGAAACCAAAATTTAAAAGATTTTATTGTTTTTTTAATTGGTAAGTTGGTTACAGTATATTGGTTATGGTATACAGCACATATGGGCAACATCCGGCCTGTGGGCCAAATGTGGCCCACCCTGAGTTTTGACCCGGCCCCCGTAACATACAAAACCCCATATAAAACCATATAAATAATTCAAAATCGCATATAAATCCCAGTTATACAGCACACGACTTCACTCACATCTTAAAGTTGGCCTACGACTTCGCTAACATCCTAAAGATTGGCCTGCAAATTTCCAAAGGTTGCCCATATCTGGATACAGTATTGATAAGTTGGTTACAGCAACAAAATGACAGAATATATATTGAACCCAAATAAACCAATATTTTTTTCCGGCTCAGTTCCGGTTTTGGTTTTCATTCCGACTATGTAGTATTTTTTCATTTGTGTACCTACTACTCAAAACTATTACTTGATTGTTCATGCTTTCACATATTTTAATAAGATTATTTTTAAGTACATGAATATATTAATTACTTTTCATTAAATTAACTGTATATCTTTATCAAAATGATTAAATTTGATTACTAATTGTTATGAAGTAGTCAATTATTAAAAGAGTTGCTGTGGGTGTGTGGGTGTTAAGTAATTGTATTATTGTAAATGAGCTGCTTCCTATACCCGTTCACTTGGTCAGGTCTGAAATAGCAATTTTCTTGCTTTTGAAAATGTTCCAAAACTGTTTGCAGCACCTGGGACCTCTGTACACCAACATTGTATTTCGTAAAACAAAGACAGCCTATTCTGAGACAAAACAGAAAAAATTTAATCCCGAGTGCGAAACTGCAGCCAGTCTAGTAGAAGATGAGATTGAAGATGCTCTTACTACAGAATTGTTACAGCAGAAAGCTGAAACTAAAACACTAAAACCTGCAGGCTCAATTGGGAAAAATGATCACAAATCGACCAACTTGTTGTCACTTAGAGTGGAAGAATTGTTAAACTTCCAAATTGACTAAATCTCAAAAAGGGGTGATGTGACATTATCTACAAATAATGACTAGAGCCGTCAGTTAATGAAAACTTTAGCTAGCAGTTTTTATGAACATCTTAAGAAGCTTTTTTATTGCTTGATAGGGAGTTATTATTCCGTGTTACTAATAGCATTGTTGTTACTTATTAAATGTGTATGTTTGATGTAAAGTGTTTTCTCTGTTATTTTTAATCTGCAAACATAATTAGTATGTTTGGTATATTAACTAATTGAGTTAGATAAATACACGTAACAACACACTTATTTTAAAACATTTTAAAGATCAACTTCATAAATTGTATTAAGCTTTGTTATTTTATTTTATTTTGCTATATGCACTAATTCAATATATCTGTAAAAGTTTTTTTTCAGTTTTATTGAATTCATGTTGCTTGAAAGACAATTACCTGTTTTCATTTCAAAAAGTACAAATGTGATTTTTTTTTTTCACTACTCTATGCTTTGCATACTCTTCTCAATACTCAGCTGAGTACTCAGTACATCACTAAAATGGTCACTAATAATGGTAAGGTATTCATAAAGATCACTACTGGTGACAAATTGTGGGTGTATGATTATGATCCTGAAACAAAACAATAGTCTTCACTATTGAAAGTTTCCATTGGAGCCATGCCCCACAAAAGCACTTCACGAAACAATGTGAAGTCCATATTGATTGTTTTTTTTTTTTTTTTTTTTTTTTTTTTTTTTTTTAAATCAAAGTGGTGTTGTGCATCAAGAATATGTTCCTAAAGGCCACACAATCAATAAAGAATTTTGAAGATTTTGTGATGCAGTGAGGTAAAAAAAAAAAAAAAAAAAAACCTGCATTTTTGGTAGAGTAACATCAGGCTGCTTCACTACAAGCTAGGGCAATGAGAAATCTTTGTTGATGTTTTTTTTTCTATTATGAAGTGTTGTGCACCATACCATGAATATGCTCCAAAAATCAAAAAGAAATGTTCAAAAAATCTTCAATAAAAGAATTTAGTATTGAAGTTTTAGAAAAAATTGTGTGATGCAATGAAAAGAAAATGCCTGTGTTTCTGCGACTAACTTCTTCACCAGCCCATTTGACAAAGAGTGTGCAACAGTTTTTATCAAAACACAACATTACACAATTTTGCCAGCCTCCATACTGTCGTAAAATATCGCCTTGCAAGTTTTGCTTGTTCCCAATTTGAAAATTCTGCTCTAAAAGCACCAGTTTTGACAACATAGAAGCAGTTCAACCTTATATAATGAGTGTGCACTTAACACTATCTCAAAAGTTCTTAAACTTACCGATGTAGAACTGATGAGAGCATCTATTTCAATCAAATGAGAATTACTTTGAAGGATGTCACTTGCCAGATGAATAAAGAGTAATGCTACTGTGCAAAGTTATAAGAAAAAGGTTGGATAGTTTTGGGACACAACCTCTTATATTTGATTTTCAATTTATCTACTTTGATAACATTGACTTATTCTTGGTTTTATTCTTTAACAGGAAAAAAATTGTAAAGTTGCTTTCCATGTTACTTGTGCTTTTCAAGAAGGCTTACAAATGCGAGCTTCAGTCAAGTTAAACAATACTGATGATGATAAATTACAAGTAAGGATTTTGGTATTTACAAAATTTAATTGTTTTTAATTGTGAGCTGAAGTAGAAAAAAAATATTGTTATGGTAAAGATAGAAGATTTATTTATTTTTACTTTTTAACTTTATAGTCACCTTTCATTTTATTTTTTTGCTTCATGTATTTCAGTTTATATAACCTGATTGTTATAACTAATTTCAAACAACTTGTTGTTTGGGGAAAAAAAAAAAAAAAGCTGTGGAACTAGGGCTAGATGATACTTCAATTCATCAACAACTGTTAATGTAAATCAAGCATAACACTAATGTGATATTTTTTCAAAAAAAAAAAAAAGAAGAAGAAGAAGAAGGAAAAGTTACTGTCACTTTTTTTACTTTTTAATTAATAATAAATGAAAAAAAACCACTTCATTTTCTGATACCCAGGTACAATAAAGCCTTTTATGACTGATTCATGTACAGTTCGCTATAGATTAGCAGGGGTCGATCGCCAACATCGCAGATTACGATAATAAAATTAGTTTGGCGAAAGAAAATACGATTTGGCAAAAATATTGGCAATTGCATTTCTTAATGATGTCCGGCAGAATCTAATTTGGCAAATGGATTGGCGAAACTTTTAAAAAAGCCAGCGCGACCCCTGGATTAGTATACTATTTCCGCTCCATAGGAGATTAGGAAATTAAAAGTATAAATATAATAAATGAATATAATATTATTTGACTCCCTTTTTCTAATAAAAGTGTAAAACTGAATAGAATAAAATAGAAATTTCAAACTGAATGTTTTAAACAAAAGTAAATGATCTGGATATAAAGTTTAGGAGACACATGCTTCCGTGCATCCCCTTGACTCAAAACCTATCTATAATTCATATCCCAGTGGCAGAATTATGTCATGCTTTCTGCGACAAGCTGCAGAAATACAAAAATTTATATATATATATATACTAGCTGCATACCCGTTCTCCGCACGGTAGGGAACGAATATTTTCCTTACACATATAATTCGAATTAAATATGGTCATGCGGAATCTCAAAAAGTGAAAAATTATTTGAATCGTGACTTAAAAGTGTATGTCATGAGTGCAAATCTGAAATCATTGCAAAATGCTGACACAAATTCTACCTCAGTGTCACTGACGACCTAAAAAGAAAGATCTTTTAGGTATGCAGACAAAACATTTCTCTTTCAAAATGCCTGATTTGTACATCATATAATTCTGTTTTTTAGGTTTAATTTACAGCATTAATACATACCACATAAATAACATTGCATGATGTTGGTAACTATTTTATTTTATCTTGCAGCTTAGACAATGCTATCTAAAGCTCAGACAATGCATTAGCGCCGTTGTGTTGCAAATCACTTTATATTGAATTTTACCTAAATTAACGAAAACCTACATGAAACAATCGATGCACCATGTAAAGTTAAAAGCTAAAAAGGCACACTGTTTCCGTGAAAATCATGTTGCTTTTACAAATGAAAATGCTCGTGACGTAACTTCTGCGATAAAGTTTATTATCCTTACTGAACTCTTAATGCAATATCACACTTGTTACAGAAAACTGAGGTTGATCTCACTGTCAATTCGTACTAAATAAATAACTAATTTCATAGTTTATTTTTAACAGATTACAGTAATGCCTATATAACACGTGTCTACAACACGAATTCGTAAACCACGGCAAAAAATTTGCAATCCTTTTCCTGTAACATGTGAAAAGAGACTCGTACAGCACAGTAAAATGAGACAGATGTTCTGGTATTATGACACTTTAGCTCCTGTAATTAACATAACTTTTGAATGGCAACACCAAATATAATTGTGTTTTTACGGAGCGCAAATAAGTTTTGCTGCGGTTATACTGCGCAGTGTGCACTCCAGGTGGAGAATAGGGCAGAACCCGTACAACACGGATTCCTGTAACACAGAATGTATCTACTGTGTTATAGGGAATCTACTGTAGTTGCATAGTGTCAAATTCAATATTTAAGAAATTTCTGTGTTGCCATATTTAGTAATATTTCATCTCACCATGTTGGCAAATATCCAAACTGTACCAAAATTAAACTTTACAAATTTTTAAGAATGTGTAGCCCTCGGAACAACTTTGGTGTTTGCCATCTACAATAGTTTTTCATGAAGTCACAATTTATGCTTGCTTGTGTGTAATTGAGCATTTTTTTCATGGATCAATGATCAATACTTCAGGATGAGAATCTCCATGGTAAAAAATGGTCTAAAAAATCTGATAACAGAAGACTGATTAACTTAGTGGGGTGAGACAAGCATGTGGTGAACCTACGCTCTTGCTTATGTCCGTAGCAGCACATATGTTAGCATTTGTATACTGTTCCGGATAATCTGCAAGTAAAACAGCAAACAAAGATGTGAAAATGACATCCTCACGCGAAACAGATAAAATGAAAGATATGTAGAATTGCATGAAAACTTCGATTATTTTTTTAGCTCAAGTACGTTAAAGGTTCTATTTTTTTCATATTTAATGCTTTCTTACTTTTTCGAATGTTAAGAGCTGTAGAAATGAGTGGTCTCACTTAATTGTTAAATTTAACAATTTAAGTGGCAACAATGGATTCCGATGCTGCAGAAACTATAGCAATATTAAAAATAGAACATGAAATGAGTTATTTATGTTTACTTTGTAAGAACTGCCATATTGGCATAATTAACGCAGCCAGTCGACAGCAAACAGCTAACTTGACACTAAAGGAAATATGCAATACCCTGTTTGGCAGAATTAGAAAAAAAATTATCTAGGCATACACTAGTGACATCGGCTCATCTCAATTGTGGAGTGGTATTAGTAATACATACAGAGTTGCACTACATTTTAATATTTTTCACCAACTTTGCTAAGAAATGTACTAAAGTAGTAATCAGCATACATTTTAATTCGTAAAACAAAACAAAAATTAATAAATAGTATTGATCACGCCTTTGTAACAGTTTCCAATAAAAGAAACTTCTTTAGTGTAGCTTTAGCAAATAAGAATCAGTTATTTATTACATTGCCAACATACATCATTTTGCAAAAAATTTTTATTTTTTATTTTAGGGAATCATTCGAAGCACTGATTTAACAGCAGTGAAAATGGGAAATAGTTATCTGTCACTTATATGGTTCAATCGTCAAAAATTAATGCAGGAATCTTATTGAAAAGTAGCAGTATTTTAAATTATCAACTAAAAAGTGTTTTATTTATTTCGATGAACAAAAATGACAAGATTTTTGTCATTTTCTCATTTCAAAAGAAATGAGAATTTCATTTCTTTTGAAATTTGGCCAGATTCCCCCAACTTAAATCAATTTACTTAGTTTGGTGAAAATTCAAAAGATAGATCGCTTAAAATTGCACAAATAACTGCACTATTTCTGTATGGACAATTAAAGTTTAATGCCATATTCTAATAAAACCTACACTTGTTTTCGAAAGTACTATTTTGGTTCGATCTCAGTAAATTCCGCCAAGCCTAAAACTGTTCAAATTGGTAGAACCTACTACTTTCTCAAAATCGCCATATTAGCATTTTATTTTTTGCCAAAATAAAAAATTGTACATATTAGTCTCAGATATCTCCAAGTCCTTATTTTTTTTACGTATAAAAACATTGCATTCCTGCTCTGATTTCTCATGTGTATGGTATTTTAATTAAAAAATAACCTTGCAAATGTTCTAAACAAAAAAAAAATCACTATGCTTTTATTTTTACTTCGAGTCTAAATCATTTAATAAAATCACCAAACATGGTAACGATGTTTATTTCTCTCTTTTTCAGAAAAAAATGCCAAAAATTGCACAAAACATAAAATAAAGCATTTTCTGATTCAAATATTTAAAAAAATCGCCCTAAGGTGTGTTAGGACATGTCCTAAGGAAGGCGTATACAAAATTTGGTAGGTCTGCAACCAACCGTCTAGGCCCTATGCAATTGAAAGGCACACTCATAAGAAGATCGGAGGTCACAAACCTACTCATATAGCCAGCTACATACTTTGTTTACTTTCGGATTTTATTATGTAAGATATTTATGTATGAATGTACACACAAAGATGTGGGTGCATTTAAACATTGTTAGTTGAAATTTACAATTACATGAAAGTGGTCTTCAGTGCATTTTTCAACTCTGTTGAAGACAATTTCCCTGTAGAGGATCATTTTGTTTCTGCGACAATGTTGCCCTGTTTCTGCCACAGGGATTCATATGTTTGATAGTTTAATGTAAAAGAAATTTGAACCTTAAATTTTATATATGTATATATATATAGTTTTCTTTCATTGAGTTTTTCAATCATCCCTCTAGGAACCCATCAGATCTTCAATTTATTCAAGTTTAATACCCACGTCGACTTTTTTTTTCTTCAGCCTGAGTTAACTCCCCATTTTTTTTTAGTAATTATTGAATATTCCTCTATAACCTCCATTTTAGTGTTTTTCTAGCAGTACTTGAGTTTCTTTTTTCTTTTCTTATTTTCTTTTTAAATTGCATTAGTGAATTTATTTTGAAATATCAATCCAATCTTTAATTCTATGTTGTTTTTATTTACAAACTTTAATCACTAGTTTTTTTTCTTAACTTTCATTGCATTTTATTCCTTCCCCCAATTTTATTTTTTAAAAGTATGTGTTTAGAAGACTTTCAACCATCTACTTTCTAGTTTTACATGCTATTAGGCATCCAACTAATAACTAGAGGGTTGCAAATTTGATTCTTGACTTACCATTAAAGATCCATCAATATGCACACAAAATTCTTGGATCTGGAAGTCCTCTTGGCAATTGCGAGTAGTTTCTAGGGGATCCATGAATTCATTAGCTCCTTACTATCCAATAAAAATCTAAATTGTGGTGAAAGACCTACTGCAGGATTAAAGTGACTGTAGTTCAAGTCACTGTCCTGTTTGTAGGTATATGAATCACTTGTCTTACAAAAACAAAATATTAATGAATTTGCCTGTGTTTTAACATTGATGTATTGGAAAATTCTGATGTAACTCTAGCAAAGCACCTTAAAATTGTCATCCACAGTGATGGTTGTTTTACCTGTTAAATATTTTTCCCTGCAGGGGGGAAAAAAAAAAGGCTCTACAGCTCCAGATGGAGTAGCAGCGTTATTTCTGGCTATGTAAAATTAGCAAACTGAACAAAATTTAAATTGCAGCTCTTCATTGTCATCCTCACTTTTCCTTCTCCCCCCCTCTCTCCCTTCTTGAGATAAGTTTATGTATTTATCATGTTTTGTAAGTATTAGATTTTCGAAAGTTATTTTCTGAAGTTGCAAAACAAGTGTCGTTATTGGTGCTAAGCTTGCAATCATGTGCTAAATCAAGAAATGTCTTCTTTTTCAATTCATAGGCCTTTTGTCAGAAACACAGTAAAAAATTGCGTGGCTGCTTTTCTGATTCTGAAGAAGATGAAAATGCTTTTAACATTAAGAAAAAAGAAAAACTTACTAGTGAAGAAAGAGCCAATATCCGTCAACAAAAGTAAGAATTGTTTTCAATTAGTTAAGTTTACTTAATTTAGCTAAAATAAGTTAGGAAGCAGTGTATTAAATTCAGATTAAGTCTTGAAAAATTTATGTGTGTAATTTTTAATCACTGAATGAATATTTTGAGTCGATTTAAGTGACAAATATATCAGCAAAACTTCATGTAATATTATATTAATTGTTAAAAAAAATGCATTTTAGAATTCAAGCTAAGGAAGCAGAATTTTACAATTATGTAAAAATAGAGGATGTGGCTGACATGTTTGAGTGTGATAAAACAGATATTGAAGTCATCTATAATTACTGGAAACTCAAAAGAAGAGTAAGTGTATTGCTGTTAAACTGTTAAAAACTTTTTTTCAAGTATTGCATAAGGGAAATATATACAGACATATTTCACTTTATTTGTACTACAATATTAGACCGAATATAACGTACAGTTTTGGCCGATCATTTCCCATTAAAAACCTGACCCCAGGAGCAGAATTATATCCAGCGTTCTGCAACATAACTTCCAAACAGTTGCAAATGTTCTGCAGGCATTTTGTTTTCAATCTTGTCGGCTTTTCGTGAAATATCGCCAAATAAAGTGTCAGAAGGAAATCTTTCAAACTGAACTCAGCTTGGCGATATCGAAATATTTGTCTAGAAATCGCTAAACCTTACTATTACTGATATTTTATCTCTTTCAAACAAATAAGTTTAGAGGAAGTGCATCGAAAATATTTTTGATTTAATAGACGTGCAAGGAAGTCATGTGTTGTACACATCAGATTTTTTTTCTTTTTGTAACACCAATGTAGTGTCCGGGAAGGTTGGATTCTCTATAATTAAAATTTATTTTGTAAATACCTGCAGTTTCTAGAGGATTTACTTTGTCTTTATCTGACCGAATTCTTTTGAAGATATTGCAATTGGGTTTAATCGGGATACGGAGGTTCATTTTACGGGCAAGGTTGGATGATTTTACAGTGAGACCGCAACAGTAAGGGATTGGATGAGTGAAGATGGGTTTTTCTTTCTGTGCGTCGTCGATGATGTTTAGTTTCTTTCTTCTATTTTTGATTAGGCGGGGAATAATATTGCTGGGATAATTGGCTTCGTGAGCAAGTTGCTGTATAAATTGTAGTTCATCCTTTAGTAGTTTCTGGTTGGAGCATATTTCTAGGGCCCTATTAATATGGGAACGTAGTATTGAAATTTTGTAGTTATAAGTAGTTTTTGAGGAGTAGTTGACAATTTTATTGTTATTGGTGGGTTTTTGATAGACCTTAGTTTCGATGTTGTTTGGGGTGGTTCTAATTACTTTGACATCAAGGAAATTTAGGCTATTATTTTGTTCGAGTTCTATAGTAAATTGTATATTTTCATTAAGAGAGTTAATTTCGCCGAGAATATTATCAATGCTATTAAGTTTGCGACAAAAGTATTCTGTTTTTTTGACAAGGACCTTGTCAAAAAAAAAAAAAAAAAAAAAAAAAACAGAATACTTTTGTCGCAAACTTAAATTCAAACTGCAAACAGCACATAGGAAAAAACTGAATTTTTGGATTAATAAATATGGTGCAAACAAATCAATAATGAAGTCTGATGATCATCAATTCATAAACCTCTCCTCTTTTAAATTAAATAAACACTAAGAAGACACCCTAAACCTTGGACCAAAATTCATACTGGAAGATAACATAAATTTAAAAGACACAATAGCTGCTTATGAGACCGCAATAGAACCCTTATTTAACAACAATAAACAGGAACTACGGCTTTTCACTCAAAAAGAACTTGTTAAATTATAAATGAAAGTTATGAGGGACAGGGAAGACAAAAAATGTTTAAAAGCACTGAAGGATAATCCAGAAATAACCTGCCTCAGCTCAGACAAATCAGGAAAAAACATTATTTTAGATAAAAAAGATTACATTACCAAAATGATTGAAACTATCAATAAACTAGATGTTAATATATTAAATAAAGACCCCACCACCAAAATTAACAATATCCTAAAAGAACTTATAAACAAAGGAAGTTGGCCCAATAACAAACCGCAACAATTACATAGTCCTACTGCGTTTGCTCCGCGCATTTTTGGAAAATATAAAGATCATAAAAATCATCCATCCCTCCGCCCAATAGTTAGTAAATGTGAAGGCCCTACATACCTACTTAAAAAACACCTAAAAAACATATTACAGCAACTAATTCCTTCCTCAAACTCATCCCTAAACTCCACAAATGATTTCTTAAAAGAATTAAATAGCATACAATTCTCAAATTCTGTTAAAATGGTCAGCTTCGATGTCACCAATTTATATCTATCAATAGACACATCAGAAATGTACAATACAATAAGTAAAGAAATCGAGAACGCACTTAATACAGATATTTCCATAACCCTTAAAGCTGCCTTGTCCCTCATCCTCAATAACTCCTATTTCCAATTTAATAGTAAATTTTATAAACAGAATAAAGGTGTCCCTATGGGCTCCCCGATCTCCGGAATTATAGCGGAATGGAAATGAGAAACCTAGAAACGTTAATCAGTAAAAACCTCCACCCCCACATCAAATACTTGTATCGTTACGTTGGTAATGTTTTTGCCATAGTAAATAACAATAACATTGATAATATTCTTGGCAAAATTAACTCTCTTGATGAAAATATACAATTTACTAAAGAACTCGAACAAAATAATAGCCTAAATTTCCTTGATGTCAAAGTAATTAAAACCACCCCAAACAACATCGAAACTGCAGTCTATTGAAAACCCATCAATAACAATAAAATTGTCAACTACCCCTCAAAAACTACTGATAACTACAAAATTTTAATCCTACGTTCCCATATTAATAGGTCCCTAGAAATATGCTCCAACCAGAAACTACTAAAAGATGAACTACAATTTATACAGCAACTTGCTCGCGAAGCCAATTATCCCAGCAATATTATTCCCCGCCTAATCAAAAATAGAAGAAAGAAACTAAACATCATCAACGACGCACAGAAAGAGAAACCCATCTTCACGCATCCAATCCCTTAGTGTTGCGGTCTCGCTGTAAAATTATCCAACAGTACCCGTAAAATGAACCTCCGTATCCCGATTAAACATAATTGCAATATCTTTAAAAGAATTCGGTCAGATAAAGACAAAGTAAACCCTCTAGAAACTGCAGGTATTTACAAAATAAATTTTACTTATAGAGAATCCAACTTTCCCAGATACTACATTGGTGTTACAAAAAGAAAAATTAAAGAACACATAAACGATATAAAATACAATAGACAGAGTACCGCCCTTTCCCGCCTAGCCTTAAAAGAAAATATAGATATAGATTTCATGAATGTTAAGAAAATAGCTAATTACAATAACCACAGTTATGGCTTGAACAAGGCCTGATTACTGAAAAGGCTCAGGAAGCTTAATCTTCCCCTCGGAATTTGAAGAGGGGCCCATAAATGACTGTAAAACAGCGATAAAAATTAAAAATTTTGTTTAAATTGATCTTCTAAGTTATTATAAAAAATTTTAATGAAGAGAAGTGGAAAGCTATTTTTAAGGTTTTTCAGAAATGTTGATACTTCATGTCACAACAAATCTAACTTGTTTCAGTTCGCGATGTCTTGATGTCTGTGGAAATATCTGCCTCAGTTGAGAGAGTTTTTTCTATTATGGGGGAACATTTGGTTGAGATAAAGGGGTAGACTTTTAATATGTTTTGTGTCTTTTAACATCTTCTAGCATAGGCTTAAACATCTTCCAAATGTCAAAATTAATTCTGAACTGCCATGTTGTGATTTTTATGATATCATCATAAGAAACAAAAAATTCCTAAAAAAGAAATGTCTAATGAAAAATATGACTAAATAAAGTTTAATGTTCCAGTAAGGTAATGTTTTTAGTTTACTTTTTAAAGTCATTTCAAAAATACTGCAAAATCGCATTACAATGAACTAAACTATTATGAAGATTAATGAACAAAATATTTTTATAAAAGGAAAATTTCAGATTAGTGAACAAAATTTTTTTATCAAAGGGAATCATTACAACTAATTAAATCAATGAAATTTCATTTCAATGAATAAAATATTTTTATCAAAGAAAATTATTAAAACTTTATTTTTTAAAAATAAAAAGGGAGGGGGGACCGAAATGAGACTGAGCTTCCCTTAACTTCAGAGGTTAATCGGGCCCTGGGCTTGAAACGGGAAGCGTTGGAAATAATGACACCAGAGGGAGCTGTCGACGACATGGCGCATACGCAAATAGAGGAGTCGTGGCTGGAATTAATGAAGAAGCAGGGAGCGAGCCAGACGGGCTCAGTTCTGAAGACGGCAGTGGATTAACTGCCGAAAGCGCTAAAATGGGGCGTGTTTTTTAGATTTTACGGAAATTTTAATGTTTTTAATTATATAACTAAGGTATTTCCGTGTTTGAATTTTAACTAAGGAGCTTTATATATTTGATTCCAGTGAGGCAACAGAGAAACGCTTCAGTAACAACCAGAATTGCTTTCAACATGTATTTGAAACAGTCTTGATTTGACGTTACGGGTTGACGTTACGTCTTGATTTGACGTTACGGGAAGTTAATCCCTTTGCTCAGTCTTATCTTCAAATGCACCGACTGGTGCAAATGCACCCAACTGCATCTGTGAAAATGGTGTTTTTAGAAGACAAAATATCAAACTTCATTTTTTTCATTTGGTCAGCAATAATACTAAATTTCTTTTTTTTTTTCTAAAAAAGTTATATTTGTATCAATTTTGTAACTCTTACTTACTTTTCTCTTTTATGCATGTACAAAATTTAATTTTACAGTTAACATTAGCTAGACTAAAGCAACTTAGCATATGGTGAGCGAGTAAAGCAATCTGTAGGGAACCGCGTAAGCAGTTCCCCAGGGGTTGGTGAGTGATAGCGAGACGGGGCCGTAGCCCCCTAGTATATCTAATTTTTCAACTTTAAACTTGAAAATAGTATCCACTTTTCTGATCAGTAAAACCACTGATTATTGCAATCTTGTGGTGTCAAAAATGTGTAAAATTATGATCTTTCATTTAGCTGAAAATGCAGATGATAATTTTTTGCCCAGCCTGAAATTCAAAGCATCAGCCCTTTTTCTTTACCCTTGACTGTATGGAAACTACAAAGGCCCTTGTGTTGTATGGCTCATCTTAACTTGTCCGTGATAAAATTTAGTAGGTAATATGCAAAAGGTCAGACACTTCTGCTTTAAAATAATTTCAGTAGCTGTGAAATTTTGTCTGTATAATCCACAATTGAAAACAAAAGGGAAGCAATGTTTGGTTAAGAAATTCCTTCTGGGCAGTACTGAACTCCGTTATGCTGCGTTTAGGCGGGCACATAATAAAAAGGAAAACATTTTAGACAGTCCTGTATCATTTTTTTTTTCTTTCTGCATGTTAAGTGTAACCCTTTTGAAGTCAGTGCTCCTATAACAATGATGAGGAGAAAGGACAGTAAAATATGGTATTGCCCCCCTCCTTTTTTTTGTGGTACTTCATGAATTTCTATAAATGAATGCTTAATGTTTTATAAGTAATGTTTCTTCCATTTCCTTTAACACAGTATTTTTAGCCATTTGTCTTCTGCTTGCAAAACTATTTTTTTTTTTTATGGTTTCAAAATGATTATAGTGCATTAATAATTTAATCTACATTTATCTAAACTTAACTTTCAAACTTTTGAGTAGCTTTAGTAAAATTTAAAGAATGTAGCATTTTTTGTGGTATGCATTTTATATGTTTGATTTTAAAATTAAATTTTTAAAGAGTTTTTTTTTTTCATTTTATTCTACAATTACTTCTATTTTGTTACATATATTTAATAATAAATAATGTTTTTAGGCTAATTGGAATCGAGCACTTTTGCCTCCGAAAATTGACAATGATAATAATTGTTCAGAAGAAAATTCTCCTTTTGTATTTCTGAAAAAGATGGTCCATCAACGGCAAGATTTAGAAAGGGTAATTTTGCTTGTTTAATTTTTTACTTTTAAATGAATTCTAAATTTTTTGATGAAATGATTTGCAGACACCTTGCAAATCGTTTCATCAAAACAAATTGTGCAACCCCCTTTCTACCATAACCAATATCTTTGGATAAATTTAATTTTTAATTTCTAGTTGTTAAAATACTCTTGTTTTTCTGTTTTAATAGCACAGCTACTTTGCGTCTTTCAGATAAATATTTGACTTAGATAAGATTACTATTAGTCTATGAATTGAAGCAGGTATTAAGAAATTATCATTCTATCTTTATTTTTGCAGTTTACTTAATTGAAATATATATGTACAACAAAGTCAATACCATCATTTGTCAACTAATTATACACGGTCTTCAAAAATATTGTCCTCAATTTTTATTCATTAAATATTGAACATAAACATATATGATAAATTACAAAATTTTGTGAAAAAAAGGTACAGAATTGTATGAAATTGATTAAAATATCCAGCATATTAAATGAGTAAATACAAAAATAAAATTTTAGTATGACCCCATACAAAGAAATTCCAATTATTAAAATGTGCTCCATGCACTAATGAGGTAATGCTCAAAATTTGAGCATTTTATCATAAAAAGCGTCTGCGATTAGAAAATAAGTATATGCTGACTTTACTTTTCAGGACTCAAAAGAGAGAGGGGGTGGGGATCATTTCCGATGATTGTATTTCACAGGTCATACAGAAGTTACAAAAGAAAGCAATTATTGCAATCTAATTAACATTTACATTTTAATTCATGTATAGCCCCTAGCCAAATTTGTTTGATGATATCTTTGAGACTTGGCAGAGAGAAAGGCAGAAATTTTGTACATCACCTAATTAATGTGTGGAGGTACATTTCACTAACTGGGAAATTTTTCATAAGGGATCCATATGAAAAAAAAAACTTTTTATTCGCTGAAAATTTTGATTGATTTCATAAAATTCTGTGCCTGTTTTAATGTAGCTTTGTCAGGGTGTCTACCATCATGCAAAGGTCACGGAAAAGTCGAGAAATAGAAAAAAGGTCACGAAAGTCAAGAAAAGGTAAAAAAATAAGGCACTAGGTCACGATTAGCGACTCAACTACACTTTTTCCATTTCATTCAAATTCTTTGTTTCTAATTTTTTGCATTAAGTTCATTGAGAGAAATTATTTTATGTATCTTTTTCTTAACTTCATTAATTTGCATTTTGATTTCATGAGTGACTTTCTGTGCGAAAGGAAGTTGATTTCCTTATTATCGTATCAATGTGTGTCTGAGGTGGGGGAGGGCATATGCTGAGTGTCCGTTCTTCACCCTCCCAACCTGAGGAGAGGGTTGAAACCGCTGTACCTTCAGGTCATGAAATATCTCATTAGAGAAACAATCTGTCTCATGCAGAAGAGTAGTCATAACAATAAATTATTTCCTACTGTGAATAGTGCTTTACGGTGTCTTATATTAAACAACTTGGTTATTGTTTATTTTTCAGATTTTCCAAACACATTCATTCAAACTTAAGGCTGGTTCCTGGAAAGCTCAAAACAAGAGCAGTCCTGGAAGTGTGGGGTACCCCCCCCCCCCATCGTGCCCATCGATGTACTAAAAAGAATCGAGAAAAAATGATTCAATGACAGGGTGTCCAGCAGTTGGGAAATGCACCTGATTGTTTTGCACGGTGGGAAAGTCGGGAAATACTGCTTGAAAAAATCGAATTTTAAGGTCACATCGGTGTCAAATTGATGACAGCTCTTCTGTTGAAAAATGTTAGTCAGAGAATGGGGTTGAAACTGGCAATACAAAATTTGTATCTGTTTTGCGGCCGCTCCACAAAAATGAAATTGTCGACAATTGCAAAAATGCAAGTCTTTTGTCGACTGCATGTGCCCCTGGAATGCTCAATTTCACTGTACTATGCGCTCAGCAAAAGCCCAATCGGCAGTACGAAAATGCGCGGTGGCAGGGCCATTGAGACTATTTTCAGACTTGCCAACTTTTATGCATTACGTGTAAAATTTATGCATTTCGACTGCTGTTTACGCTTTTATGCATACAGCACTTCTTTTTATGCATTTTCGGATATTTTCTTCCTAACTTGTGTTTATTTCTTTATAATTGAAACAGATATTAAAAAGAAATATATTAGGTTTTAAATTGAAATGATATTCTATGTTTGGGCCTTTTTGGCCTTTTCAATATGGATCTAAGCGGTACATCTGCACCACGATGCACATCAAAACATCTTTCTTGGTTGCCATTGAGGCAACGAAAACAAAATCTCCTTTTTCCAGATGCAACGTCAAGTATTCCTTTCTTCCTTGGTTTACCCAGTCATGACGTCATAGAGTAGAACGAATGGGAGAATCGCTTACTAGGAAATAGTTCTTTCTTTTGTGACTTGTGCGTCTCGCGGGGTGTGCTGCTTCGTTATCTTATCACAGACAAGCGAGCACTAGAGACTTGTAACTTCCTATACCGCTAATGGAAATTTTTTTACAATGGGGAAACGCATAGACAGTAGTGCGCGAAGTCGAGGACATGGAATATATGGCAACCCGGGAGAGGTAGCCAGGAGCTCAAGGCTTACCACTCTTTTGGCGAGATTTTTCAAAGGAAAAAATAAAAAAATTATTCACCGTACTTAGTTTATTTTTAATCTTATTGTAGCCGAGGACTGCAGTCCTGAGAAAGCTCAAGACTGCAGAATTACTTCATATAAGCAAACATGGCCTCATAAATTGTATATTTAAAAATCTGGGATCTTAAATTTTTATGTAAAAATATATGAATTATTTTTTATTTTTTTAGCAACAAAAAAGAGAAAGAAAAAGTTAAAAATAATCGTAAATTGATATATTTTTTAGACATTTTTCTTTATTATTAAAATATTTATAAAAACATTACCATGATCGATAATCTGACTTAATTATTGGTATTTTTATTTTAGTGCTATTGGTATTTTTTTAAAAATTGGTATTTTTAAAGAAAATACATAATCTTAGATAGTTTACTTGCAGTTATTTTAAAATCAAGATACTTATCTTTTATATCCAGACAGTCCTAGTTTTCCCCCCTTTAAAATGTGTTTTGGAAAAGCTAGTTCTTTTTGAGAAGATAAATCATGTTTAGAATAAATATGTTAATTTTTCGAAATACACAGGGTATTTAATCACTGTAAGTATTAATAAAAACATCAGAATGCTTACTAGGATTTATTTATTTCAAATTAAAAATACTACTTTTTATATGATTTGGTATGTAATCCAGTTACAGAGTACACTTTTTTTATGTATTTTCAAAAATCTATTCCTTTGAAAAAAAACTAGTTTCTACACTTAACATATATTTCTCCTTAAAATTAGTTATTCTAAATTATCGTACTTCCCCAAAATGTAAAAAATAAAAAGTGAGATTATGTACTACCAACTATTTTTCTGAAATCATGTTAAGATATTTTTAGTTCATTATCTTGAACTAGTTTTTTCTTAAGTAGTGCAAGTCCATTTTTGACACACACACCCCTCCCCCAATATATATAATAATGATAACAATGAATGCAATTTGTTACTAGCTTTTTACCTGTAAGAAATCCCTTTTCACTTTTTTTAAAGGAAAGTAAACTTCAAAATTCTTATAATTTTTTTGAATATACATTTACACAGTTAATGAAATTAGAAGCTGTTCAAATACAAAACCCAGGGATGTTAATTCTGCGCCGAAACACAAATTCTTGCGCCGAACTGCGCTTTTAGCCGATTTTTGCGCCGGTCTGCGCCGAATACGTCATTTTGACTCTTTCAGGGTGCGCCGAAACACAAATATTGCGCCGAACTGCTCTTTTAGCCGATTTTTGCGCCGGTCTGCGCCGAATACGTCATTTTGACTCTTTGTTACATTTTTGCCACGCTCATTTATCTTTTAAAGCGTGTATGGAAAGCTAGTTAGCAGTAAAGCAAGATTCAAACTGCGTACGAAAGCTGCATTCCGAAGCCATTCTACCCGGCCCGGATTGGAGCAGTCGGGCTTTGTTAGTCACCTCAATCAGGGCCGGCCTGATAGGCAAACAAGTACCGTAATTTATGGAAGAAACGCAGCGGCGTTTATGAGTTTAAAAGTTAAAAAATAGTAAGTGCGGCGTTTACAATATTTTTAATTTTTTAAAGCCGATCTTCGACGAAAAATCGAAAAATTCGTTTCGTGATAATTTTCTCAAAAGATGGCGCCACCACCGACACGTACTCTTTAGCGTGCACAGATCACAGCGTAGGGAATCAGAATGCGAACCTACCACCATAGAAAAGAGGTTTGATCCAGTTTTGGAGAAAGTCAGAGCACCCTAAGATGGGTCCATGTCACGTGCTCTGAAGTGGGTGGCTTCATACATCCAACCGATGTCTCCTCAATTAAGTAAAAAGAAAAAAAAAAAATAGAAGTAAATCTTTTACATCTCAAAATAAATAAATAAATAAATAAAGTTTATCTGAAAGATTTTTTTTTTTTCGCCGTGCGGCTTTGCGCCCTGTGCACTCTATGGAATAAACACTGCCAACTAATTGGTATGCTCAAGAAATGCTGAGTGCTTTTAAAATAAATCCCAATGTTATAAATATAAAAAATAATAAATAAATACCATCAAGAGTTGTTACACAACATTCAGTTTAAAACAACAATTTGCTGAAGCAAGCTCATTACGTAATCAACAGCTGGCCATCCGCGGGGGGGGGGGGGGGGGGGGAATGTTTACTTTTAACTGGAGACTCTTCTCACACATCGATTGCTGTTTTCATTTTAATGGCGCCTGGTAGTCTGTCTGAACTTTGTGCGGATGCAAGAAGGTTTTTAGAAGTTATTTTTTTATTTCTATAAATTCACCTTTGTGAATATAAACATTGATATCTGATTATTTGAAAATAGAAATCGTAAGCTTCGTAAAATAGTGGCAAATACTTTAAAACATTCTATGGGAAGGGGGAGAAAAAAGGAGATTTTTTTACCGTTTATCCAATTTCTACCGAAATATATCCGATCAACTTAATAGCTTTTTTAATAAATTAGGTCTAATAAGTAATGCAACATATTTTTTATTTATTTATTTTTTGTTAATTAAGAAATTATTTTAGAAAACATTGAATTTTATCTGGCATTGACTTCTGACCACGATCACCCCCCCCCCCCCCCCCACACACACACACACACACCAACGATCGCGGCTGCGGCGTTATGCCGGGTGCGGCGGTTTTGACGATTTTCTAGCTAACTAAGCTCATTTTCGTGGGTGCAGCATTTCTTCCATAAATTACGGTAATCATCGTAACGGGCACCGTTTTTTGTTTATGAAGGGGCACGATTTGCTATTTGGAGATGAAACATTATGGACCAATTCGTGTTTGAACATGTACACATGCATTGTTTTTTTTTTTTTTTTTTTTTTTTTAATTGATATTGTACCTTTTTGAGAAAGAAAAATGGAGGAAAATGTTTTTTTGGTGCAAAATAAATCTGCTGTCTTTAAATGAAAACTTAAAGGAGAAATCAATACGCCTTTCATAACTTGTTATTCGAAAAGTTTTTATGTATTCACACTGTTTACAAAAGCGATTCATATGTTTTACCTTTTCGAGCTTAAAAAAAAAAAAAAAAAAAAAAAGCCCCCTCCTCTGAAATGGGTAACGATCCGCCACAGCTCTATGTATATGTATTTTCCCGATTTGAACTGGCACTATTTTTTTCGGGCCCCACCACTGAAGCAGGTCACGAGCCGCCACTGGCTGTTATAGAAAGTGGACAGATTCTATTAACGGAAGGGAAGGATAGACTTGCAAAAACATTAAAACTATTAGAAGAAAATGAAAAAGCTCAAGAAGAAATTAATAAAAATAAAAAAAAGAATAAATAGAAAACTAGATAACTTATGATACTTAATTTGTAATCTCATTATTAATTTCTTATAATCTTAATTTTTAACTTCCCATAATTCTTAATTTCTCTCAACAGTCATTAAATATTTTTTGTTTACATTTGCTTTGTATATTGTGTTCAAGTATTATAGATGAATATGTAAATATTAGATGAGGTTAAATTACTGATACAAAAGCATATGCTATTAAAAGTACACACATTTAATTATTCTAACCATCAAATTTATTTTGTTTTCGATACTGCTTACCAATTACGTGTTGTTGTATAAGAGGTATAATATTTAGGTTTTCAAAAATCTCCATTTAGTACTACTTGTGATTTGTAATAGAACCAAAGAATGAGATAGAAGCTTTTGTTTTAAAATTTAGTTTTCATTTTATTTGTGCTCTCTTTTTCGAGAGGAAGATTCCCTAAATGATTCTGAAAAAGAAAAAAAAAGGGACAGGGATTGGCAACCTGTGGCTCGCAAGCCGCATACAAATCATACTCATGGTTCTTGAGTAGGAAAAAAATGACTTAACCACAGAAAGGTTGCTGACTCCTGATATGTATTGTTTTTACCAAGTTGCTGATAGCATAGCCTGTATACACCCTTTTTTTTTCCAGAGCTTTCCTAAAGTGCTTTCAAATAGTGTTTTGCTTTTAGCAAATGGTGTTTGCTCGCAAACTTTGCTTTTCTTGTATGCATTTATTGTGTTCCTAAATCTTCAATTTTATGCTCCAAAATCATGTTAATTCTGATCTCGAATCTTAGTTTTCCTCTCGGAAACTATTTTTTTGTGCTCCCAAATGGAATTTTTCTGCTCCCAAATAGAATTTTTCTGCTCCCAAATGGAATTTTTCTGCTCCCGAGGTGCTCCCAAATGAATATTTTTCTGCTCCCGGGGTGCTCCCAAATCGAGTGTTGGCGTTAACATCCCTGAAAACCTTAAACATCTGTAATATAAAATGGACAGTCACCACTTTCTCAAGAAAAACGTTTGCATTTATTGCAGCCTTTAATAATATTTTTTTGTTTTTGTATTTAAATTGGCTATTTAAATTGGCTCACAATGGACTAAAACAGACCCTTCACAAAATTACAATTGACTAAAATGGCCCTTCAGAAAAATACAATCTAACCGCCACCAATTTAAAACTACCCTTCATTTGGCATTTTACCTTACATTTCGGAATTGCTGTTATCAATAATTTTAAGAAGAAAGTGAAATTGTTTTAAAATTGATATGACAATTCAGAAAAATAAGTGTTGAAATTCACAAGAATAAGTGATTTTCGCAAAAATGGGTCCCTGGAAAAATTTTTTGGATCAACCCCTGAATATGCATCTTGACAAGTTAATATCTACGCCACTAAATCTGTCACTTAAATACTTTGCAAACAACTGAGGTTAAACCACATAATTTTTCATGATATGCAGTATATAATGTAGAAAAAACCGAAAAAGAAAATCGAGGTAAG